>JANHMN010000017.1:18970535-19058308 GCA_030674055.1 Rhabdomys pumilio
GAGAGATAGGGGGTGAGGGTGAGGGGCGAGGGTCCTGGCTTCTGACAGTTGCTGAAGGTGCTCAAACAATAGTGACGACATTGATGACAGATGAAAAAGAATAACTTTCAGCTGAAGAAAGTCAGGTTAGATGCTGGAAGGAATCTTCTAGGTTTATTTCTCTCTAAGGAGTCACCCAGAGCTGGAACATTGGTTTTTGCTATTTCTCCTTTGATAGAGTACTGGGCAAAGATGAGTTATTTGTTTTTTGAAAAGTCTCCTAAAATGAGTCAAATCTGGCCATTTTTGACAAATTGACCTTGAACTTAAGGTCCTCTTGACTCAGCACCCCCACAAGGAAGAAACTAGGATGGCAATACCCTGTACTAGGAATAAGAATAAGTTTGTTTTTCATCATTAAAACAGGAAGCTCAATCTTTTACCTTTGTATTTTCTTCTTTAACTATTAATTTTGTGGTGTTGGGGAATGAACCAAGGTTCCCCATGAATGCCAGGTGAGCACTGTCCTACTGAGAGCTAGCGCACAGCTCCTTAAATCTTAGGACCTGTTAAGATTTAGCAGTTTGTCCACTGCACATGCCATACTCTTGTGATGTCATGAAGGTACCGGCCTCAGGGACAGAAAAGTTCTAAAAGGAAGTGATACTAGATGACATTAGGTGGAAAAACTGGTAAGGACTTGATGTCATGCAGTTTGTCCTTGTAATATCCTTAGTCTAGAAAAATAATGGTGGTTCCATCAGTGTCTATGATTCTCAGTCTTGGGACCCCCTAAATTTTGGTCAACATCCAATTCCACCACTAATTAACTAGGCACTGGGCATGTGAAACCTTTGTTTTGTATTTTCTTCACACTTTTTATGCTAATCTAAAACTATTTTAGAATTGCAGTTTTCCTGTTACGAAGCAAGCAGGAGTTCCACTAGCTCCATTTCCTTGCCAATATGGTTTTTCTTTTTCTTTACACAGATTAAAGACAAGTCTCTCTTCTCTTCTGATGTGCACGCTTTATAACCTTTATTCGGTCATTTGTTGTGTTTCTTACTAGATGCTTTGGAGATTTTATTTTTATTGTTGCTGCTCAGGAATATGGTATCAACATACATCAGTTAGCTTTTTCTCAGGATTCAGATCTTCCAGTATTTGAGATTTGATTTTATATATATATATATATATATATATATATATATATATATATATATTAGAGAAGAGAAAATGTTTATATATATATTTTGTTGAAATGTTGGTGTTGTTGTAAGTTCAGTAGGCCCTGAGGCCCTGTTCCTGTTCACTTCATGCTTTACTTTTGTTCATTCACTTTACTGTGTCTTCAAGCCATTGTCATCTCTTCTGATGATCTGTAGTATCATTGTGACACTTTTCTGTTTCTTACACTGTGGTTTTCATCACTAAAAGCCTTTTTAATGTTTTTCTATAATTTTGAACACAAGAGGCATATTTATAATAGGCATTTTAATTTCCTGTTTGTTAATGATTATTCTAGTTACATATCAAAATTTTACGCTTCTTTGCTGAATATTTTTCAGTTGGTATATGACATTGGATTTTCCGTGTTGGCAAGGAAATGGAGCTAGTGGAACTACTGGATTATTGTGCTTCAAAATGCCAAGCCACTATGAGAAACAGCATGGAAATGCCTCAGAATTATATTTCCGACAAAAACAGATATGCCAAACTGGATAGGGAAAGCCTACAAATCTCAGGCCTACACAATGAACTATAAGTGACTGAGGAAAGCTGGGGGTGAGAGAGATGGTGTTGCTTATGGAAGAGAACACTGATTGACTGTTTCATGCCAAACGGTTAGCTCTGCAAACATACATACACATAACATATGGACTTAGCAAATTATAGTTAGGAATGTGTATGTATATGCAAATACATATGTGCGTTCAATTATAAGTAGTGGAAAAAAGGGTATGATATTGAATGAGATTAGGTAGATGTATTTGTGAGGATTTGGAGGGAGAAAAGAGATGAGAGAAACACTGTAATTATATTATAATCTCAGAAATAAAAATAAATTAAATTTTTACTCAAAAAAAAGAAGCAAGCAGGAAAAATACTTTTTATTGGAGTCTGCAGACTTTCTTTTTTTCTCTCTCTCTTTCTCTCTCCCTCTCTCCCTCTCTCTCTTTGTTGATACTTTATTTGCTATTTTAGTGTTCTGCTTTCATGAGTTTGGGCTCTTCATGAAGCATCAGAGGACCTCAACTACCTTTTATCATGTGCCCACGTCCAAACACCACCCCGTTGGAGTCTACACTTATGTCCTAACTCTGGGCAAGTGCAGAGAGGATTTTGAACAAGGCTGAGTGAGTTGGTGGCACAGGCCTGTCTCCAACAGGCAGGAAGCTGAATGAGATGATAGGAACGAGTCCAAACATGAATGAGAGGAAAGAACACAAACATGAATAATAAGAAGGAGATAAAACATGAAAGAGAGGAGAGATATCAAGCATGAATAAGAGAAAAGAGATTAAATGATAAATGGGAAGAAAGAGGCCAAACATGAATGAAATGAAAGCAACTAAACATAAATAAGAACAAAGAAACCAAACATGAATGGAAGAAGAGAGACTAAATGGTGAATGAGAGAAGAGAAAACTAAAGACTAAACATGGATAAGAGGACTGAGTCCAAACATGAATGAGAGGAAGGAGATCAAATGCATTTTGATTTCTGTTTAATAGATTTCATGTGTAGAACTAAAACCCTAAGATGAAATTCTGTTGAATTTTAAGATGATGACTTGAGAACATTCACTTTAAGAATGACAACCCCTGCTTTTGAACACAGAATCTTGGAAAATCATAGTGACTGCTCATGTTATATTTTTGATATACCAACTCTTCCATTTTCTCCCCAAGAAAGAAGTGCACATCATAGCATTGCCTGTAACTTCAAGTAGGGGTCCTTCATCTTCTTTTATTACCCAGTCTTCTTTAGCAGGCCATTAACTCCTATTGACCTCACTTCAGAACACATTGTAGTACATTTTATGAACTATATTTAAATATGTTCTTCCACGTGATCATATTTGGGGTAAAGATTATTAGGCAACACAAATGCATATGTGCCTAGCAGAGATCTTTTCAAAGAATAGGTCACCTACATGTGATTATATTGGCATCATCTTCAATGGGCATTTTTTGCTTTTGTATCATAAATCCTATATACAACCTTGATTGATATTCAGGTCAAATTTAGTCAAAGATCATTCCATAGCAGTGCCCCGGGCCCACAGGAATTTGATGAGATCTTAGGGAAAGGGGCGAAAGGATGAAAGGACAAGAGACACAAGAATGAGAACAAGTCTGGGGTTCTGACCAAGCTCTGAAACTTTAATTTTGGGGGCAGGTTATAAGGACACAACAAAACGGGAAGTTTGGGCGAGGGTCATTGCTTAGGGCTATCCTACTATTGAATCATTATTGTCTAAGACCAGTCCTCTGTCATATCCTTAGTGCCCTAGGCCATCCCATTATCGTAACCGGCTCCAATGCCAGATGTTCTTTAAGTTCCTGGGACCTGAGACCTGTGAACGTCCTTTCTTAATCTTGTACTGACTAGTCTTTCCAGAACAACAGGTAATTTCCTGAGGTTCTCTTAGGACAGCAGGTAATTTCCTGGGTTTGGCTCCCAGCACAGCAGATGCTAAACAAGATCTTGACCATCAGAGGTGCCCAAAGTAAATGTAACCATGAATCTTAGGAGCTCCAGTTTTCCTAAGAATGTGAGAGATTTAAGATCCTTCCTGGATGAGTTTCTATCATTCGTTTAAGTAATACAAGGTTTTGTTTTTGTTTTTGTTTTGTTGTTGTTGTTGCTGGGAATTAAACTCAGGATCTCTGGAAGAGCAGTCAGTGCTCTTAACCGCTGAGCCATCTCTCCAGCCCCAATACAAGTTTTTAAAAAAGAGTATCAACAAGATTAAAATATGAAATAACAGGAAATAGAATCAATGTCTTGTTTTTTGGAAATATTCAGAATAGTTCTTTAGGATAAAGAAAACCACGAGGAAATTACAAGATTTCCGACAAAACTTTACCAAAAAGTTGTTAATATTTTTCTCTAACACTATTGATAGATTTATAACCAAGGATGATTAATGTTTTTGAAAACTATCCTGCAGAGAAAGTCCCATAATGAACAGGAATTCCTATACAGACTTCCCTTATTCCTGTTCAATGACACACTTGACTGTCTTTTTGTGGCCATCATAGAATAGATGGTTAAATTATCAAGAGAGGGGGATACAGTTTAGCTCGTGCCTGAAGAATTTCAATTTCTTTCTGGGAAATTGATACCAAAGAACTCGAAGTAAATGCACTGAATAAGATAAAAAACCAAGAACATTCTTTTTAAATATCTTGTAGAATATGGTTATGTTACTGCTTGCAGGAGCAGCTTCACAGGAATAAAGATAAGAACTCGTTTGCAAACTTTTCTTTTGCCTTCATATTGATACTTTCAGCAGATCATCATGAAATGTGACCTCAAATGTCTCCCTTCTGCTGAATAGAAGATACGTTGGAGAAAATTATACTATTTTGATTATATGTACTTAGCTTTGCTACTTATAGCACAGAAGAAAATAAACAAATGTGGTCCGTGAACATCATTTTTGCTATATATTACTTTAAATAAAAAGTAAAAAATGGAAAAATATATAATGATATATAGTCAAAGTGAAAGTGTTATTCAAGAAAATATAAGCATCTTTTACTTTCAGTTTACTGTTTTTATTTGGGATCCTAAGTATGATTAATCTAGATCATCTTTTAAAAAACAATGTTTATTATTGTTTACTGTATGTGGGAGGGAATAGGAGCATATACAGGTTAGAAGACAACTTTTTCCTCCTTTTACCTTTATATTGCGTCTAGGGATAGACTCATGGGATAGGCTTGGGTGGAGCTTTACTTGCTAGTCATCTGGTTGACCCTCGATAATCTCTACAGTATTTTAACTCATTAGTTTAATTTTGACATAAAATAATTTTTCTATTCTATTCTTCATATAATATTTTGATGTTATTCACTTATTATTTAATTATGGTACCTCATGCTCCTCTCTTCTCATGATATTAAGAATATAAATCCTTTGCACTTCTAAAAAAGGCTTAAGGCTCAAGTAACTTTTCTGAGTTTAAGCAGGTCATGGTATGTTTCTTCCTGTCTATGACATGTCCTCTTGTCTATCTCCAATGAATATGAATGATCTCATTTCCTGCTTGTACAGCTGAGAAAGAGTCATGCAGTTCAAAGGAAAATCGGTTTCCAGTTCTCCACATTGACGTCAGCAATTCCCTGCCCTTTTCAGAATTGGCAGTCAAGGTGTAAGGTAATACCTGAAAGAGGAGAAATCCCAACCTTGCATGAAGTTAACTTTCTGCACTGCTATGATGTGACTGTGGTGTTCTCTAACTATGTAGCATGTTAGGCCAGCTGTCTCCTTAGGTACTCAGTATTTCCATTATTCAATAAGATGAGTTCTTTGAGGAAAGATCATTTATAAATTCGCTAGAAATACCCTGACTTCAGGCCCTGGAGACACCATATGTTTTAGGCTTCAGATGCTAAAAAAAAAAATTAATAACACATATGAGAACAGTTCCAGTCAACATGTAGGTGGTTCACAACTGGGTTTCATTCAACATTTCTAGCCCAAGCACTATGCACTCATTCTCACTTTCTCTGTGTTAAGACTGAGTAAGGACTTAGTGTTTACAGAATAAAGAAATCCTCGAAACAAAGCTCTCTTTGTAAGGACAGAGAAAATCGGAAGGTAGGAAGCTAGAACATGAAAAAAGCATTTTATTTCTATTTTTAGCTTTCAGGAAGTACTAGGAAGGGTACTAGTAGTCGCAAATAACTCAGCTATTTATTGATTGTGTAAAAACTGATATAATAAGGAATGTACACAAAGTACACATTACTATCTAACTGTTAAGGCTGTCCAGGGAGTGATTTCACTAAATAATTTTAAAGATTCAGATATCTTGTTCTTCATAGAAACTTAATTGCATGTTAAGAGTTAAACTAGAAGCCAATCTTTTGCCCTTCAGAAACCTCAACTACAAAGGAATCAAGAACTCAATGTAAGACTCAGTGCCTTGAAACTGTTTAAGGAAAAAGTAGGGAGTTGACTTAAAAATATAGACACAGTTTCTGGAGAGAGATAACTTTGGTAAGAGTACTGGAATGGCTCCTCTTCCAGGGGACCCTGGTTCAGTTCCCAGTACTGTGAAAAGTATCCAACAGAGAGGAACTTTTCCAGGTCAACTCCAGCTCGATTCTTCTATGTTCTGAAAACAGAGCATGTAGTGTCTTTTGCAATAGTGTTATAGCATCTCATTCTGGTGGGCAAGCAATCCCAGAGACTAACAATCCATTTGTAACTCTAGTTCTAGGGACTCTGACATCCTATGGCATATGGTAAAGATATATGTGATAAACATATGTACATGCAGGGAAAGAACTCATGAAAATTAATTAGTTATAACTAACTAATTAAAATAAACCTAAAAAGATATAGAAGTAAGTAAGAACTTTTAAAATAGGAGACTAAATATTCAATGTCAATGATTGACAAGTGGGAATTAATGATGTATGCTAATAGTAGAGTATGAAGTATATGAAGAAAGAGGAGAGAAATGCTGGGAATAGGAAGGTGTAAGACGTGAGAAGAGGAGAATGGTAGAAAACAGGAAGTGTTAAACAAAGCTAAAGATGCATGAGAATTCTTATGGAAATGTACTATTTTGTAAAGTAATTAAAACTGAAATTTTAAAAAGGAGTTTAAGTGGTAATTTACATAGGTGAGCAATGGTGCTTCCACAAAATGTGAGTTATGAGCTACTAATCAAAATACCCATGTCGGGTATAGAATACCTTCCTATGAATTGTTGATTGTGGAGTCTACAGAGTTCCTTTAATATAAACAATATAGGCTGTTTCCATTGTTCTTGCTTGCCCACCAGAATGAGACACTATAACATGATTGCAAAAGACACTACATGCTCTATTTTCAGAACATAGAAGAATCTAGCTGGAGTTGACCTGGAAAATTTCTTCTCTGTTGGATACTTTTCACAGTACTGGAAGTGCTGTGCAGGTTGCTGGTGGAGAAAAGACATCAGTGATCTTCTCTATCAGTGAACCTTGCATGCTACAATACCAATCTTCCAGGTGTATTGATTACACATCATACTGTAAACATGTCCATGGCTTAGAGGACTGTAGGGAATCCACTACTGTTGCTTTGCAGAATGAACATGCTGTCAAAATGCCTTCTAAATATTTATGTTATTTCTCATAGATTAGTATTGCTCTCAACACTAATGTTGTTGAGACACCATAAGTTAGTATTTATCAGAGAAACATCATTTGATATGGGTAGTGGTTTATGCAGAGACTCACAACTAGTCAACATGTGAAAATAAGTGACTTCTGCATACTCCGCTCTAAAGGGGACACCTAGATACCCCTCTACTATGGAGCACAGGGAGAGCCTGTAAGAACTTGAAGGTGAGGATGACTGGTTATCTTCTGAATAGGATCTGAACATCACACACATGAACTCACTGAAGCTGAGGTTACCAGCACAAGAACTGCATAAAAGTGAGCCTGTCAGTGTTCGCGTATGGAAGAAGAGCACAGGAAGCTCAACTGTTACTGAGGAGATATTAGTAGTCCCCTGCTGGAGCAGGGGAGTCATTTTTCTTCAGTGATATAACCAGACATAGACACAGAAGGAGGAGGTGTCAAGAAGAAGGGGGATTCGAGAGGGAATGGAAGGTAGCAGGTTAAATATGATCAAAATACATGTATGAATTTGGCAAAGAATATATTAGAAGGTATTTTGAAAACTACCTGTGGAATTAAGACCTAGGGTAACTTAGAGATGTTGCTTATGAAGTCACAAAGTGTCACCATAAAATACTGGACTCATTGCTCCCTGGAAATGTCCTCTATGCTGGAGGAAGAGTACATTGCAGGAGTAACATCTGTAAATCTGTCCTGCTTTGTCTCTTGGCTTTGCTACATTTGGAGGGCTTTGTAAATATGATCAGCCTACCAAACCCTGTACACTTTAATTATTTCTGCTCAGGAGACATGGTAATCACATAAAAGCACCTATTATGTTCTGGTCAATCAGAATGGATTGAGAATCACCTATGAGACATAACTTTAGCTATGTCTGCAAAGGAGTTTCAAGAAAAGTTGGATACAGCCAATCTATGAGTTAAAATAAACTCTACTATCTCTAAATTGCTTTTGTCAGAAGTTTTGGCAAAACAACGAGGAAAATGACTAAAACTTGCTCTTTAGCAGTGTTTGGTACATAATTACTATATGGAATCTATTGCTGTCACTGCTATTGCCTATATATGGTCTATCTTGACAACAGGACTTTTTATGTCATTTTATCACAGCTACTCATCAGAAGAAAGGATGCAGTGGGCATTTGTCATTTTGTGGCTATCCATCATTTAAACATATTCTATGTTTGACAGGGACCATGAGATTTATGTAAGACACATGCAGATGGATTTTTGTTTTTAATACAACTTTTGGCAGTTGAAATGGAAATTGGGATGTTAGGTGGCTAATTAAATGAGTTTGTGTAAAGGAATAGTGGTGAATGATATCAAACTCCTCTAGAGAATATTTTCTGGGTCTGTTATTGTAAGGAATGTGGTCAGGAAGCCATAGTAGAAGCTGTGTAGACCTAGGAGTCATACATAGAGCACAATAGGGCAGTGGCCATTTCCTGTGGGGATGCTTATTCCTAAGAAGGCCATATAGAGGTGTGTGTGTGTGTGTGTGTGTGTGTGTGTGTGTGTGTGTGTTTGTGTATGTGTGCCTGTGTGTGTGTGTGTTTTAAAACTATAGATAAATATTTTATCTATAAAAATCTTACAGGACAAACTTTTTACAATAAAAACAAAGCTCAATGGTGCTCAGCCTAAGCATATTTCAAACTCTTTTAAGAACAAGTTGACAGGCAATTGGTTGTTCTAGGCTGGACCTGACAAGGATTGGCTTCCAATTATGGTTGACTGGAAGTGCTGCAAACTCTATAAACTCTTTTCCTTGACCAGAAACTATTTGGAAGCAGGTCATTCTGAAGGTAGAGAATAAGAATACATGAAGAGAGACCCAGCTATGAAGGTAGATCTCATCTCTGCCTGTATACACTTTATGATAATCTGATTGACTTATGAAAACCACATGGCTAAACCCAGTGCCTCCAAAGAAGGAACTGCAGAGGCAGAACAAGTGGATACTATAAAGACTAAATTTACATTCCTAAGAAGAGATGAATAGAGGAAAATGGAACAATGGATCAATCGCACATGGGCTTTTCAGTATATTTTCTGTTAAAGGAATTTTTAAAATTTAAATTAGTGGTTCTTATTTATTATAACAGAGATCATCAGTTCATGGCTCTGAAAAATTTAAAAGGAGAATTATCTTTTCTCCCAGAGTTATGGAGGTATCTCTGATTGCCACTTGGTTGATGAATAAAGAAACGATAAAAATCTAGTATTCTCTGGTGTAAAGGATGAGAATAGAGCAGAAAAAAAAAATAGCCCCAGCATAATTTTTAAATTTGTGCCTGTTGAACCTGGAAGTATCCATGGAAGTCAATATGAAGTATTGCAGTAACTTAGCATAGAAATCACATTTTAGTCAAGAATGCAGGGTAGGGTGATAGAACAGAGCTGGATTGTTAGAGAACCTTGCTATTAAGGTTGCAGTCCACCATGTCTGGATAGCTCTCTGAGCTTGGTGCACAATGGAGGACTTTCTTTCTCAGTGAGGCTTCCTTTTCTCTGTCTCACCGTTTCTGGAGAGGGTCACTGAGCACATGCCTGACCTTACTTGGAGGGTAACTGCACAGAGCTTCCTGCAAGTGCTGCATGACTCAGCGCCCAAGTCTCAATCTAGCCTACTGCCCATATGATAATTAGGTGCTGTGTAATGACCAATCAGTTCTTTCCACTGTACCCATAAGAGCCCTTATATACCCTACCCCTGAAACAATAAAATAGAGCTGTCTCACTGAAGCCAGCTCTGGAAGTCCATCCATCATACTCATGGCCTCCTAAACTATAGTCACCACTTTACTATACTCTGTCCTATCCAAATTACTTGTGGAAAGTATTTTATCAAAGCAACAGATAAGAAATTTAAAACAGAAATTGGTACTAGAGAGTAAGATACTGCTGTCATGGACTTCGTCATGTTGAAGGAGTTGGAAGGATTTTAGGGCTCGTGTCTAAAGAAGCTTGTGAGTATTCAGAGCTTAGTGAATTATCAGCGTTAGAAATATTGAAAGAGGAAGCGACTATGTAAGCCTGGAGTATGAAGTTCTAGGGGTAAGAAAAGATTCTGTGAGGTCTGTTCATAGAACATTTTGGGCTGAAATCTGTGAAAGTGAAATGTTCTTCCTTTACTAGGACAATTGATGCCAGTTAGCTGAGACTGAAGAATCAGTGTGACAAAAAAAAAAAAAAAAAAAAAAAAAAAAAAAAATCAGTATCATGAGGTTTAATCTGGGAAGAATTTCCTCTAGGTCATCATGCAGAAGCTGTGATACAGATGGAACCAAGTCTGCATCTCAAGCTGGTAGCCAAACTTGATAATATTTAAAAATCCCATACATAATCTTGGTTTTGGTATCATGAAGCTGCAGGTCTGAAAGAGTCATGGCGGGTACCTGAAATGTGGTGCCATGAGATGCTGGGAGAGGGCATTGGTGAAGGTGCAGCCTTAGTATCAATAGAAGTCCCAGGATATTGATGTTCTAGGATGATGTGACACCCACTAATAACAGCAGCAAATACAGAGTAGAGCAGGACTGAGCTATCAGGTGGGCCGTGTGTGCTGTGCACTGTAGAGCCAGAGGTAGAGCTGCCAATGCCTTTTCAAACTCAGAGATCATGAATAAGTCTCAAATGTCAAACATTAACCTAAACTTCCAGATTTTGGTAATGCTTAAGTATGATTTATATCCCAATTACCCATGTTTGAAGCAAAAAAAAAAATATTTACTTTTTATTTTACAGGTACTCAGAGTTAAGATATTTTGTGTTTGAAAAAAAAAAGTTGGCAATTTAAATTGTTGTGATGTTTTAAAGCTGGAGGACTTTTGAAAATTTATTTGTACTGTTTTATATATTCTAACATTAATGTGGCATCTTGGGAACAAACAAGAAATGACAGGTTATGGTTTAAGGTGATGGTTTTTTTTTTTTTTTTTTGTGCCAAAGTAGACAAGGTGTGAAATATTCTGGTTAATTTTGTTTTCAGCTTGGCATACCCAGGAAGGGGGAACCTTAATTAAAGAATTATTTCAATCCGATTCACCTCTGGGCATGCCTGTGGGACATTTTCTTGATTGCCAATTGATATAAGGGTACCCAAGCCTCTATTATAAGTGTGAAGTAACACTCCTGGGAAGTCGTGCCTGTGCTATATAAGAAAAGTAAATGAACAGAAGCCTGGGAGCAAACCAATAAGCAGCAATCCTCTATGGTGTCTGCTTTAGTTCTTGCCTCCAGGTTTCTTCTTAAGTGTCTGCTGTGACTTCCCTCAATGACAGACTGTGATGTGGAATTATAAGCCAAATAAATGCCTCCTTCCCAAGCAGGTTTTGGTCAGCATTTTACAATGGCAACAGACACAATTCTAGCACAAGATGCATAGGTGAAGAAAGATTTGCACAATGGCTAAGGTATCTAAAAAATGTTTTTCTCACAAAGAACACAGAGTTTTTCATCATTATTTGCAGAAACAAAATGAAGACCAGAGAAATATGTGTGGGAATGGCTTCTAAGAATGCTAGAACAAACATGGAATAATATAAATATTGATCAAAATAATTTATTTGGAAAACTGAGAAACGTGAGAGATTCTGGATTCAATACTGCATAGCAGCAGAAGTGGATTTTTGATGTTTGTTTGGTCTGCTTGATGCAGAATGAATTTTAGAATATATATAACAAGGAAAAAAGCTGGGGTAGATTTATTGTAGGTGATTAGTTCTTCATTCTCCTATAGATTACTTAAAGGCACAGAAGACATGTTCTTTGTAAGGCCTTAGAAAGATGCTATGGTGGGAGCATTAGTCTAAAGAGTATTTTCATGATTCTCAGAATGTTGAGGGCTGTTGCTGCTGCCTGAAACAAATGCAGTTTCAGTGGAATTTAAGATTTTGAAGCTCTTGAACTATCTATAATGTCAGATGTTAATAAAGAGCTTGTGATCCTGGAATTGTCATGGAGAGGTTTGCACATTTTTGAGTCAAGCTAGCAAAGTAAATGTCCTGATTCAAAATGAGCTTTAATTATAATTTGTTTATCATAGGGTACCAGGGACAAAAGGTAGGTCACTAAAATAGCTGTTCAGTTTGTATAACTAAATAAATCAGGGCAGGGGATGGGGCTTAGGTCTTCTTGAATAGCAGAGGTCTTTATCAAATTCTCAAATGTGAGTCAGTCTACAGATCTGAAGTCTAATAAAGTAGATGCATGGCCACTCATAAAGCAGAGCCTCTTGGTGACTTCATATGCATGTAAATATGAATCTTCATTGGGTCTTCCTTTAAAAGACTCACACTGTTTCTATTTCCCTAGTAACTAAACAAGACTGTACAAGTCTTTAGGGGTACACTATTTGAAGACTATAATTAAAGTACTAATTTCTTGTCAATTATAAAATATACAACTCTCAGTAGTAGAAGAAATAGAAGACATGCAACTTTACCATTTGTCACTAACAAAGAAACAAAAATTAGAAATTTCCAAAGCATTAGCATGGCTGGAGGAGAGGCACCCAGTTTTCAAATCACTTGTAAATAGTAAGACATCAAAATTTTGTAAGCCATCTTCAGCCTTACGAGCTTATAGATAATACATTGTAGCAAATGAATGAATGAGTGATGAATGCACGCACATGAGTATGTGCAGGGTGGTGGCTGGCCTAAAATTAAGTTTTTGTAAAAAGGTATAGCAAAAATAGACATTCTATACCGGTGCAGAAATGTCGAGTCTGTATACTGCTTCAGAGCACAGTCTACAGAGCACTGAAACACATTTGAAATCTAAGAAGTCAGTCTTAGGAAAGTAATGTTTCCAGGGAAAGTGAGTTAAAAGAAGCTGAGTAGTATCTTTTGGAAACTGAATGGAAAAGAGAAAATGTGTCAGTGGAAATAATTCTTTTTTTTTTATATGACATTAAATAATAAAAACCAAGAGGGGCATAACACCATTTCCATTTTTCATAACTCTCCCTTTACTTCTTACCTCTTACTCCAAACCATTCTTTGTTCCAGCAGCTGAAGATGGTATTTTGAAGTAATACCCTCACAAATTTCCCTCAATTACTAGCACTTTCTATAGACCACAGATGCACAAATTACTCTTTCTATTTTCATTTAAGAACATTAAAGTCCTATAAAATTAAAACCCAAACAATTTAAGTAAGAATAATTCTTCTAATAAAATATAGTTGACTGCACTCAGAACATTTAAAAGATGATGTTAGATATAAAGATTGAATTATAATTTACTTAAAGAATAATAAATGCTGTTGAGAAAGTAGTTTGCGGAAAAGAGAAAATTTAGAAAATAGTGAGAATCAAATGACTAAGAGAGTAAAAACATTCAGAAAGAAGTAGTTGAAATGAAAGACAAGCCATAGACACAAACACACACGTAGATTACACACATATACATGTGTGTGTCTGTGTGTGTATGCATAATTTGAATCCCAAGTAATATAAATCAAAATACCAGTGGAACAGAAATCACATTTAAAAGCATACTGTATCATTTCTGCCTTCAGAAATGCCTAAGGATGACCCAGTCAGATAAACTATTAAGCAACTAAAAACTGCAACTCTGAAAAACTGTGAAAAGTAATGACTGTAGAGACAGCAAAAGCAGACTGATTGTAATGGAGTCTGTGTGGGATTAGCAGTGTATAAGATAAATCATCTGATCTGTTCTTTTAGCATGAGAGAGTTACAGCTGAAAATGGCAGTGATTTCGCTTAGAACAACCAGAGTTTTAATTGGGAGAATGATCCTGACTAGGGAAACTAATCTTCCCGGGTAAGTAAATATCCAGAGAATGACTCACTGCTTACATTTCCAATTGTCACAAGTGGCTGGAATTTTATCAGCCTGAATCAGCCCTTAAACAATTTTCATTTGAAATGTGAACAAAGCCTTAGCAATACATTTTCAGTCTACCTCCAACCAAGGTAAGTGCCTGTTAAAACTAACAAAAAATCCTAAAATAGCTATGAGATAAAAATATAATCCTCTCCTGCAAAGCTGCAAAGCTGCAGGTTGATTTTAAAAAGAGGGGACGGAAAGGTGCTAAGCGTCAGAGGTAAAGACTGTAGCCACGTAGTGTTGTTCAAGTGTGACAGGGCCACTGTTATTTCTTAGCTCATAGGAGGTGTGACCATATGCACAAGAGCAAGTAAGCCAAAGTCCCAGCATATATAAACGAGGGGCTCACAGTCTCTGAACTACCAGGGATATTGTAATTGATGTTTTCTGGGATAGTCTATTTCATGGATATGACCACTGACAAGCTCCAGTAGATGGTTACTCAGGCATGTATACATTGCTTTCAAGAGGACTCAGTGGTTTTAACAAAAGGAGGAAATGAAGTTGAGACAAAAAGGTAGTGTGTGGCGGGGCAGGGGGATGAGGATGACCTTGGAGGGCAGAGTAATGGCAGTGGATCTGATCAAAGCTCATATATGGTATTATCAACCAATACAATAAAAACTGGTTTCCAAGGTGACAGAATGGAGAGGGCAGAAGAAAAGCCCTGGTGATGAGATACATGAGCAGAGAGAGCTCATTTTGAACACAAAGAAGGAAAACCATGTAAAGAGCAAACAGAATGCCGTAGACTTGACAGGGAACATTACAAAGTAATAAGCAACATGCGTAAGCAAAACGCTTTGATGTGAGGAAAGGGTTCTGGGGCAGGGGGAAGTTTGAGAAGATCGTAAGGGTTAGAACTTTCAGGATTATGATGAAAGGTATGTACGAATAGACCTGAAACACCAGCTCTCAGACAGGCCAACACAAAGAAGAGCTCTTAGTCCCATCAAAAAAAAGAACAAATTGCATAAAAGTGTGCGATAGATCAAATGGAAGGCAATGTCTCAAAAAGTATGGAGCCGGAAAGAGCAACATCTTTTATGTGCTGAGAGAAAACTGTTATCCAATATTATTTTTAGAAAAGAAGACCAGAGTGTACATTTCAAGTTCCTATTACCAGGAAAACTGAACAAAGTGATCAATTTGGAGCCATTTCTTGGACGAATGATTAAAGATTAGTACGATTAAAGAAGATAAAGCGATAAAATGTAAAGTGACTTAACAGTGAAAAATTGAGATTCTTATCAGGTGTCTCAATAATCAAAGCGCGGTTTTCAGGACTGAGAGTTGAAAATGGAACCAAGGGTGTTGAACCTGGCAACGTTATCTCTCAAGTATCAGCCCTGCAGGAATGTGGTTCTGCATTTTACACTAATGATCCCATCTTTAAGAATATGCTCAGGAAAAAAAAATGAAAAAAAAAAAAAAACAAAAAAACCTGGGCATTGGTGGTGCATGCCTTTAATCCCAGCACTTGGGAGACAGATGCAGGAAGATTTCTGAGTTCAGGCCAGCCTGGTCTACTGAGTGAGTTTCAGGACAGCCAGGACCTACACAAAGAAACCCTGTCTCGAAAAACTAGGAAAAAAAAATCTGCTATAGGCTGTCTTTCAATTATATAAGACATGACTTTGAAAGACAGGAAAACAACAGCTATAACCAAAGAGCTATTGAAAAGAGACTCATTGTGAAGACACACATACACTGCATGGTATGTGCTTCATGCTTCGTGTTTCATAACATAGTGAAATGAACATAAAAACAGGATGGAAAAATCTAGAAGAAAAATGCATTTGATGAAACTATTATTTCATTAATAACCCATTATAAGTATCATTAAAAGCTAACAGAGGAGAATCTGAACATTAAGAGAAGGAATCAGAATAAGGACGATTAAAAGTGATGGATACAAATCATGATTTGCATCAAAAAGCAAACTTGCTTAGTTATACCTGGAATAAACACCCACAGTTCCCTCTGAGTGACACGGGTGAATTACTGGAAGCTAGGAGATTGAGACTAGCCTGGGCAGCCATAGCAAGGCTGCACTTCAAAAAAAAAATAAGCAATAAAACTTTAAAATACAAAATAAATAAATTATATATATAGAGAGAGACACATACTCTTTTTTTTTTACAGTAGAGACACACCCTAATCAAATGGTAAATTAACAGTGGCCATAATGAAGGCCGTTGGCTCCCAACCCTATGCACTGTAGAGCTGGTCCTATTTTTATTGCATTTGTGCCAACAAAATCTAATTGGAGTCTAACCACAAAGAACCACCATCCTGTAAACATAGACTGACAGACATGCTATAAAATGGCTCATGTGAATTTTTCAATATTAATGTCATGAAAATACAAAGAAAACAAAGCTCTTGTTAAACCACTGCAAATCAAATATGATTAAAAAGATCAAAGAGCTGGATGCAATGAATCATCTTGGACTTTTTGGTCGATGTTCTGAAGCTTGTATTACAGAGCTGGTGATATCTGAATGAGCTCTGTGGAATTCGAGTACGTTCCATCCATATTAATTTCCTGATGTTGATAATTTTAATATGAATTCTGTTTTTTAAAAGGAACATTGCATTTAGGGTAAAGAAACATCATAGGCACAACGTGCTCTTTTAAGAAAAGGAGAAAGAGAGGAAGAGAGAGAGGAAGGATGGGGAAGTGGAAAAGAAAGTAAAGGCTAATGAACAGAAAAAAAAAGAAAGATGAAAGGGCCATGAAGGAAGGGTGTCAGGATGTTTGTGCTATTCTCTCTCAACTTTTATATGAGTTTAAACAGTGTCAAGATAGAAAAACATTATCAAATTATTTTTCTAAGGAAAAACAGCTTGCAATGACAAAAAAATTCACATGGTGCACATCTTGAAAGGTGGTTGGGTGATAATTATAACCCCGTGCTCATGTCCATTCACTTACCAGTTTGGCCAACAGAGAAGATGGATTGGTTTTCCATAGCCAATGGATAACTGCAAGTTTAATCAGGGATGCTGTTAATTAAAACCGTTGTTACATATGTGCTCTTCCAACTTGAAATCCCTGGATAGTCCTGAGTCATTATAGCTGCATTAACTTTATGTAACCCTCTGTGAAAATATCTAAAACCACAGGCTGTGTTTCTAGTGAGTGGTGATTAACATGTAAGTCTTCCCTAGCTCCTCCTTCAAGTTTTCAGCATCGCAAATGCATTTGAATTCTGGTCCCATTTAAAAAAAAAACAAAGTTTGGTTTTCTCATATTACAATTGTGTAGGAAAGAATTTGCACTTCACAGAGTTACTAGATTCTATAATAAATTAAAGAGGATGAAACTAGACTTGCTTACATAAAGGATTGTTTCAAACTCAAAATATTCTTTGTACTTTGCTGCCTGCAACAGTTTGCTTACACACAAAGAACATTAACTTAAGATACTTTCTTCCAGAGGGCTTGAAGTAGCTCAAAATTAAAAATAAACTTAGTTATGTTAAAGCCAAAAGTCATTTACTTGAGAAGGGAAAATGCAAGACAAACTCAGTGAAGGAATGGCATTGAGGATGGCATGAAGAATCATAAAATCAGAGCTTTAGGTCAAAGAATACTAATGCAAATGAACACAGAGGTATACACTGAGTGTGAGCACAGTTAATCATAAAGATATGTTTAAATGTTTAAAGGGTAGCATCATGTGTGCATGCATGTGTGTGTGTGCATGTGTGTGTGAGTGAATGAGTGCTGAGTGTGTGTGTGGGTGTGCGCAGGCGTTTCTGAAAAGACAAGGCTAGATTAGAGAATTACAAGAAGTCAATTACTCACCAATTACAGATATCTAAACCATTTCCTTGTTACTAAAACTGAGAGAGAGGTGGAAAAATAGTAATATACATACCAATTAAAATTAAAAAGCTTACTTGGGACATTTGTTTTTAAAAGCCTTTGAGTTATTTGATACCCTACAGAAACATTAACCTGTCCTGTCAGCCCCCTCGCCTCCTTGCTTCCCCTGCCACACTGAAGAACCTCTGAGCAAGCTAGAATAAGGAGCCTGAGCAAGTATAGATTTTGTGTGCTCTGTTATACACAGGCATTGCCTGACCACAGAAAACACATTGCGGGGTCCACTCAGCCGAATTATGAAGATGGAAAGATAATATTATATTTATCCTACTTTTCCCTTGATTTAATTGACTTAATTCCATGGTTTGGGAGATGTTTCCATAGATAAATTGCTTGCTATGCAAGCATGAGGAGCTGAATTCAGATCCCCATGCACAGTTGGGTAGAATCAGATTTAGACTCAGAGAGTTTGTGATGAGGTGTGTGAGTATATGCATGTGTGTGTGTGTGTGTGTGTGTGTGTGTGTGTGTGTGTGTGTGGTGTGTGTTTAAGGAGGACATGATCTTGAGAGGGAAGAGAAGATTTTGGACAGGGGAATCTGAGAGAAGTTGGAGTGATTGGAAAGTTTGGAAATAATCAAAACATACTGTGTATATGTAAAAATTTCTCAATGAATAAATGAACATTTTAAAAATAGAAGTCTGCCTGATATAGCCTGGCATTAGTTTTTTTTTTCAGACAAGGGTAAGGAAGCATAGATATATTGACTCTTCTTTGAATAAAATAAAAACACTCTTCTAGGGTAGAGAGCTGCATCCCTGAAATTGCAGAGAATAGTCAGGAAATAGTTATTCTTGAGGAAGTGTTCATGTTTATATGCATAAGGAGTGCCATAAAGAGCTTAGAATTTTAGATTCTTACAACTTGTCAACTCTAAACTCTCACTTGTCCTCATTATTTAACTTTACAGAATTTGAAATTTTGATAGAAGCAGGCTTTTGGCCAAGCTCATTGTTGGAAATATTAAATGAAGGAGAACCAGAGGATTCTGTGTGATTTTTGTTAATCTGACTTCCAGATTAGTGATGTATTATCTCTAAATTCTCTAAATCCCCAAACCAAATGCATGTTTATGAGTACTTTGTGTATGAAAACACATGTACAGTTGTGTGCTCCTGTGTGGGAGATATTTCCCACACAGAGGTTGATATTTCATGTCTTTCTCAAACATGGTCTATTTTGATTTTTAATAATATTTTTATTAATTCTTTGAGGTTTTGATCCTTCCTCTTGCAACTACTCTCATGCTCACTCTCCCCACCCTCACTTCCTTGCCCATACAACTTTGAGTTCTTTACTCTTTTGGCACAAGGTCTCTCTCTCCCTCTCTCCACCCCTTTTTATAATTTATTTATTTTTATTCTATGTGCATTGGTCTTTTGCCTGCACATGTATCTGTGTGAGAGTGTCAGATCTTGAAGTTATAGACAGTTGTGAGCTGCTGTGCGGGTGCTGGGAATTGAACCCAAGTCCTCTGGAAGAGCAATCAGTATCCTTAATCTCTGAGCTATCTCTTTACTAAACATAGAGCTCACTACATTAACTAAACAAGCTGTCCAGCAAGTCCCAGAAATAGTCTTTTCTCTGTCTTCCAGCACTGGGGTTACAAGTGCATACTCTTACATTTTGTACAAGAGTTTTAGGGATCAAGCTTTTGTTCTTATTCTTGAAAGACAAACACCTTACAAAGAGTAAGGTGTTTACCTCTAAAAGTAATTTTACCTCTAAAAGTAATTTTAAAAGCAAGAATTCTCTGCCTATATACACCTACATATGTAAAAAAAGCCACAAATATAGTAGTTATAGAGATTCACATAGCAATTAAATAAGTGGTCAGACTCTGGGGAGGTATGGATGTTGAAAATAAGAATGATTTTGATTCCAAGATTATACAGGCTCACTAGAGAAGAAGAATGCATGCTGTATGAGTAAACAAAACTCTGTTGAGTTCCTGAAGCTAAAATAAGACCACTCATGGGCCCAAGCACTCATGTTTGGTGTTGATGGTTTTGTCAATAGTGTGTGCTGCTACATTTTTACCGTGATTTGACTCTTCCCATTTCTGTTGTTTCTTCTCAATCCCGCTTAGATTCCCCAAATTTCCTTTCTCTCTCCCTCCTCCTTTCACAAGTCTCTATTCCTGATTTTCATTTTTTCTCTTTAATGGCTAATAGAGATAAAATAAGTTTCACTCTTTATATTTTGAGTTTTAAGAGTTTGTCTTTGGATCCATATACCAAGGTTGGAAGCTACAAGAAGATGTGATGGGGGGTTGAAAATGAACCAAACCAGAGCACTTTGTAAATTGAGAAACAGAGGTTCACAACACTTTGAAGTCTCATAACCAATGTTCCATAATCATGTGACCATATAAAACACACTGACTATTCTAGCTTAGTCTTTTAACGTATTGCAGAGGGAGATTTTTTCTTCAATATGAAATAATATTGAAGAACCAAAGCAGTATTAGTAAAGTAAGTGACAGATACAATTAAAGTTTTAGGAGTGACTTAGGCTATATACTTACAAAAGGCCAAATTGCTTGTTTTTGTCTTTATAATTGTCACTTGTGGAAAAATTCAGACCTGACCTCTAGACTTTGATGCCTAATAAGTATCAGAAAGTTATTATTAGTAGTCCGTAGTAGATGCTTATCTTATTGAACTTTTATGAGAATGACCCCTTCAATTTATAAAGAATTTGCTATCTTGGGACTCAGGATGTAACTCAGTTGACAGAGTGCTTGCTTGATCTGAACTAGAGGGTAGTACATATTGGTAATACTAGCAATTAGGAAGTGTAAGCAAGAAGATGAGAAGTTCAAGGTCATCCTTTGCTGCATAACATAGTTGAGGCTAGCCTGGGCTATCAGAGATCTTATCTTAAACAAAAGATAATAAAGAAAATCAAACAAACAAAACCAGAATGTTTTATCTCTTGGATAAGAGATGAAAAACAAAAACTAAAACCTTGTTTTCCATGAGATCTAGTCATAGACAATGAAGGTATTAGTGCGATCTTAAAGCTAACTCACATAATTCAGTAAGCGTTCTAAAATACTAGTAAACTAGTATGCTGTGAAGTTGCCTTATAGCATCTATAGCATTGTCTGTCTTTTCAACAATTTTGCAGCTCTATATAAGATAACATTCTTATCATAAATTAAAAAAAAACTTACTTAACAAGCATGGTGAAAATCTTACTAAGAAGTTCTGGCTGTCACATTCAATTTTAATCTTTTAATGCCTCCTCGTGAGGCCTCTTTTGATGATCACATGCTTTCTCCTTTCTGGAAAAAATAGTTTGGAGATAATGTAATTTGCATAAATGTCAGGATTGCTCATACCCAGGGCCTGTTCAGTGAATGTCCTTGTTTCATTAATAAACACACAATTGACAAATCACACAGAGTGTGATTCCAACAGTGCTGGCATGGGAGATGATGGGTGGGCTCACTCAGAGTTGGACAAGAAGGTAACAGTGTCAGAAATGAGACTTGAGGGTTGATCAGAATAGTCATGAACTTGCTGTGTGGCTTTCTACTGAGAAAGATGTTAGAAATGAACATACAGGGTAAAGGTATTTTATAACTATCAGAATAACTTTTATTTATAACTAAAATGACTTAATGGACAATGATTTGATATTGAAGAGGTGGAGAAAGGTGAGAGTGATAATTCTATTTATTTATTTATTTATTTACTTCAATAGCATTTTAATTACATGCAAGTATTAAGGTCAGTTCTAGGTTGAGGAACTAGCAATACAATAAATGTAAATAGTCAAGCAACAAGCAAGACAATATGCACAAATAGTCAAAGAACAAGCAAAGCAATAAACAAAGTGATCTTGTGATCACTATTTCTAAGGGCTTATCAGGATGACCAAAATATCTGAGTCTACTTCCCTGTCCTAGCCCAAAGTCATTTTCATGCCTGAATCTTACTTCTTTGTTCTAACCTAAGATTTAGATTCCTGCCTGAAATTACTTCTTTGTTCTAGCCTGATGTCAGACTCCTGTCTGAAGCCCATTTCCTTGTCTTTGACTAATGTCAGATTCCTGGCAAGCAGTGCATTTCCTTGTCCTTGGCCAATGTCAGATTCCTGTCAGTCAGCCCCAAAAGCTCTCCACATCTCCCCCTTTTTTATTTCATAAACAAGACTGAGTCTGTCTTAGGTTGTTCTGACAAAAATGCCTTTCTTACCCATTGTGAAATATGCATTAAAGCATCATTGATTCATGAAAAAAGGTACTGATGAGATCTAGAGTCTGACAGGAGCTCTGAATGTATGTGTGCCAAATTCCTTCTCTAGACTGCACCTACAAAGCTATTTAATATGTACTCAACAGGTTATATTTAGGAACAAATGTGCATATACAAATACATATTTGAACTGATAAAAAGCAATGAACAAAGGGCCAAGAATTTCAAGGAGAGCAGAGAGGGGTATAAAGGAAGGTTTGGAGGGAAGAAAGGGAAGGGAGAGATGTTGTAATTAAAATACAGTCTCAAAAATAAAGATTAAACTAGTTTGGAATATGACATCATGACAAATAAAGCTTATACTTTGAAATTGCTTTAGATTTAAAGAAATACTGCAACATTATTATAAAAGGATCTCTTATATACATATCCCAGTTTCTCTTTGTAAGAATGAGACTTTGTTTATTATAAAGAATTTGCTATGATATTCTCTATTAAACTGGTATGGTACACATATCATAGTTGATGAGTTCAGTCATATTGGCAAATTACTATCAACTGAAGTCTATGAATGAGTCTTACTTATATAATTTTTGAAATAAGAGGGTTTTTTTGTATCTCTTTTAATTTCTACAGTCCTATCCAGGATCCTATAGTCCTATAGTATTTACAGAGCATACATTCTTGGATTTCTCTTTGATGAGAGAGTTACTTGATTTTGGTGACTTCTATTATAATCAATGTTTATTGTGTATGTGCAAAAATAATCTCAACTGCAACTTGATGATTTAATCATGTTCAGGCTAGGGTTGTGAAAACTGAGAAGTAGCATCTCATAAGTTTTATTTTTACATGTATGTTTTGTGAAGATATGTGCACACATCAGTGCAGGCATGTATGGAAGGTGAAAAGGGTCATCAGATTTCCTGTATCTGGAATTACACCCAACTGTGAGCCACTAGATGTGGGTGCAGAGAACTGAGCTTGGGGTTTTTGGAAGAGGAGTGAACACTCTTAGAGGCTGGGCTAACTCTCTATCCCTCAGCTCACATGGGTCATACCAATGATGCATGACCAGTCATGGCTGATGTTGACTTTGATCATCCACTGAAGGAATTGGTCCTTAGGGTTTTTCTATTGCAACACTGTGTTCACATCTGCCTCCCTGTCCCACACTGCTCTTCTTGGAAAGAAGTCACCATGAAGAACACACACTTAACTTCACCTTCTTGAGGGTTTGTTTTTTTTATGTAAATTATATGAAATACCATACACCATCATTTACTATATACATCTGTATAGTTATATGAATATAATTTTGTGCTGTGGGGGATAATACAATGTTAAGCAAATGATACTTAATATTTTTGTCAGCTATGCATTGTAAATTTCATTTGTCTCAATACAATAATATCTAAAAGATCCTAGGATTTCTAAGCTGATGTGTACATTTCATATCAGAAAGCGGTTGATGATGAAAAGTCTCGTTAAGGTACCAACATTTCTGTATTTGTATGGTACAGCTTACATATTTTGTAATATTGAGATTATACAGCTTTTTATGTACAAAATTATATATATTTACTGATGAGAAGTTTTTGCAGAGAACAAGTGAGAGAATCTCAAGTAGCCATGGAGAAAGTAACATGGTCACAACTGACTAAAGAGTCTTGAAAAACAAGAAAGCTCAGGTATTAGCACACAGCAACTAAGAGACATACAGACTATAGTGTAAAAAGAGCACAAAATGCAGGTCATTTGAGGCTCTCTCTCTCTCTCTCTCTCTCTCTCTCTCTCTCTCTCTGTGTGTATTGCATGTGAGTGGTGCACATATATGTTGGTACATGCATATGAAGACCAGATACTGACATGGATGTCTTTCTTGATAACTCCTTATATATTAGAATCAGGATCTCTTACTAAAGCTGGAGCTGGCCAGTTTTCCTAGTCTAGCTAGCCAGCTATAGTTGGGGATTCTCTTTTTCCACATAGGCATGACAGTACACATGGCTTTTATTTGGTCACTCATCCTCATACCTGCTCAGACTTGAGACAACTTTTCAACTCTAGAAGTTCATATTGAATTCCCAAATTTTAATAATTGGCCTGTCAAAAACTTCAAAAAGAATCCTACAGGGTTTAATGTTTGAGACATACATATAATTGTTATTATAAGGAGACAATTGTTTCTAGTAAATATTTGAAAATGAAGACATTGGATAATACCAGTCCTATCTGAAGATTGTAAGTTCAATAAATTTCAAATAAGCAAATGCATGAAGCATAAAAAGAAAAATAAAATGCCTGCAACATTTGTTTTATTGGACTATAACACTAATTCCACACTATGATATTAACAAACAAAAAGTTCAGAGACTTTATATCTTAAAAAATTCCATAGGTATCAATAATACAAAATGTGAGTGTAGATCTCAGAGGAAAATGAGGCATGTCAAGAAAATATTGATTGTTAAGTGTTTTCTTCAAACTGTCACTCTGGATTGATTTCCTTGTGTTTGGCTCCCGTAAGACATTGGCAATCTCAGGGAAAGCCTCATGAGATGAAGCTGATAGGAATATGTCAGCATTTGTGAGTCATCTTTATCCATAGACCAGCAAGACAATGACTCCTAACTCTTTAAACAACATGAGCTATTTGGGAACTTTGAAGAACTCTATGGCTAAATCTTAAATCTACAGATAGGCCTCCCAGCAAGAAAGTACAAAGCATCAAGTGGGCATAAGAACTCTTCCTAAATTATTGAAGATGTTTGTAATTTTCTCATATAAGTAGAGCACTGCAGAGAGGGCAAAGATTGTCTGAACTGAAGTGTCCTGGGTTGCTGCTAAGTCAAAGGAGATTTATACCAAGTCACCTGTGCATGTGTGATAGATATACCCCAGTGTCTCTGTGGCCTCTTAAGCCAGGTGTTTATCATCTTACCTTATCTCAAAAGAGCTACTAGCACCAAGCTGAAAATTTTCCACAAAGTAGAGATGGAAATGGACAGTTATTTGCAGTTTGAGGACAATGTCTGGACTGTGCTAAGCTGTGAAACTTATTAGCATGATGAAGGTTTCAATGAAGTGCAACTCAACATGTTTTATAATTATATTCTTACTGATCATACTCACAATATGCAAACACAATTTTAATAATATTTCCTAAAAATCAAACTAATAATAGGAGTTCAAGAAAAAAATACAAACTCTACAAATTTAAGATATTGGGAGGGGTAAGGTGATAAAGAAATCATCTGGCATTGTTTCTCTCAGCACTGTGTATTGGTTCAGTCAACTGAAGATCTGAGGCCCGTGGGTTACAGAAGAAAGTCTTAAATAGATGAAAGGAGGTATGTCAGCCACCTTCAATATAGCAATCAAAGTGGCATATGATAGTAAGAGAAGTAACTCCTCCAATGGTGCTCAGTCACAAGACTTGATTCAGCAAGCCCCACTGTTCACCATAGTTTAGAGCAGTTGTCAAGAGAGCTGAAGCGAGTCTGATTATCTGTGTGTAAGTCAGAAAGAATTTATATGGTATTCTAAGTATTTTTTTACAAGTAAGTCACATATTCATGTAAAAATTTCCTGTATTCCAAAAGACTCAACAAATGAGGGTGATAGAATCTCATGACTAGCTTCCATGAGCTTATATTCGGCTTTTCTGAGTGTCTTCTCCTTAGAGTAGCTCCTGAAAAAAAGATTATTCCAAGATGGGCACTTGTCCATTCAAATGTTCTAGAAGAAATGTGGACATTAGAGGATACAGAGATTACTTATTAAGTTGGTTTCGTATGCATTTATGAAATTGTTAGAAGGTAATAGCTTAATATGTTAAGATGATAATTTTCAAGCCACATAATGGGTTCCCACATGGTCCTCCCTCAGCTTCCACAGTTATAATCCCACATTCAAGTTGGTTTCATCTGGTGTCCAAGCCAACTGCTCCTTTCTTTGCTGCATCACTTACAAGCAAATCCATGTCAATGTGTTTTCATTAGGAAGCATTTCAAAGTACGTACATAAAAACATAAGGACTTGCAAGCAGGCAAGGTCATCATGGGATGGTCACATGACAATAGCTGAAAGTAAGTCAGTAGCTTTCCCTAACCTTTGATAGAAGTTGTTTATTTCAAAAGGTATATAAATATATAAGTGGCTATCACAAATACCAAATGCTACAGTTATGAATGGATGTCAAAACTTGATGTTTTAAGATGAGTGCCGTGGCTCATGCTGGTAATCACAGTACTTGGGAAATGGAGGCCCAGGAATAGACATTGCAAGGGTATGTGTGGTTACATGACGTTCAAGGCCATCTGATCCCATATCTAGAAAATAACAAAACCCCAAATAAAAAATACCTTATTATTTTATTATCTTTGATATTACATATAAAGTAGAATGTTTTCCAAATTTAATCTTTTTTATTTGAGAGAGGATATTCAAATTCAGTGGTTTGTCATAGGCATACATATATGTATATATATATTGCAGCTATAGATGTGCATATATAATGTACAGTTTTGATAAATAATGTGCGACAAGTATGAAATTACACACTAAAGAATTATAAGAAAGTAAAATAATCACAAGGCCCCCAGAAAGCATTTTTGCTGCTTCTCTCTTTTCCTATGCAATAGCTACCCTTGGTTGTCAACTTAATACACTAACGGGAAAGAAATCTCAACTGAAGAGTGACTCTATCAGATTGACCTGTGCACATGTCTGTGGGCATTTTCTTGATTGTTGATTGATGAAGGAGGGCCCTGCCCACTGTGGGCAGGACCATCTCTAGTCAGGTCAGCCTGGGAGGTAGTTGAACCAGAGAGCAAGTCAGTAAGAACATTCTTCTGTGACTTTTGCTGTAAGCTTCTACTTTGAGTTTCTGCCTTGTTTTCCCTTGATGATAAACCAGTAAGATGAAATAAGCCCTTTCCTCTCCAAGGAGGTTTTGATCATGGTGTTTATCACAGCTATAGAAGCAAACTGGAATGCCTGAGAGGTAGGGGACAAGTTTATCTGCTGAGAGAGAATGGTACTGAGAGCGTGGAGGTAGCCAGAAGACCTGGGGGAGTTTGAAACAGCCCCACATAGATTTCAGATTTGAAATAAATACTCATTAGCAGTTCTCAGTGCTTATTTCTTTTAGGATCTGGGATCAGATAGGAAAATGAAATAGCATTGTTATATGTGAGGCTGAAGGTTGGGATAAGAAGGCATGACACTCATTTTAAAGAAGAAAAAGGTGGATTAGGAAAAAAAATCTGAAAATCATGGCACAGTTCCAGCCAGGAGACAAGTAGAATATTCTTGACCTAAAATTTCAAGTAGATTAATAGATGTAGGAGAAAAATGTACAGTAATCTATGTCACATAAAGAAGACTAAAGATGAGCATTTCATTATAACCTTTAATAGTTAGATAAATGTTAAGTTAAGGAGTACTCTGGAAAAACATGCAGAGGAACTATTAAAATTATCATCTACATAGAGAACACATATAGACCTTCAAAAGCATGATTTGATTTTTAGCAAAACAATGAAAAAACAATTCATGATGTTCCCATATTAAAATATATAAATGAGTAATTGGAAAGATTTCAACTTGGAACTAAGTGGTTATAAAAAATGAGCAAATTAATTAAATCTCCCAACTTAAAGTCAAAGTCTCAAATCAAAGCATAAAAATTAAGTATGAGTAACAAAAGATGAATTTATAATAAGAAGAGATAATGGTTTAGTGCAAATGTAGGAAGAATGCTATAATTCGAAACCATAAAAGAAAAATTCTACATTATGAATATTACAGATTTAACAAATAGAATCAATAGCACAGGAAAATTCAAATAATATTAAAAAAAACCCTTATGATAGGAAATGATTCAAAATGCAATAAAATTACTATACAATTTTTAGACAAAAATTTCAACCAAACATACATAAATATTTGCTTAAAATTAATATTGTATTTATTAAAATATCATAAACATTAGCTATCTTTTAAAGGTTTATTTTACATCTGTGTGTGTGTGTGTGTGTGTGTGTGTGTATATGCAGTTGCCTGAGGAGGCCAGAAAAGAGCAGTGACCTTAGTGGTTGAGTCATCTCTCCAGCACAGCATGGTAAATTTTTATTATGTCACTTGAAATTTTCATTTGAAAATGAAGTTGCTTAAATATAAATGATATCATATGAGTATTTTCTGATTAATTTATTGGATTGGTACCATAAATGCACAGACATAATTTTCTTCAGTATCTATGCAATCTTTGTAAAATTTGTTTCTGTATTAAGCTATTAAAAAATCCTCAAAAAACCTAATTAGCTAAAACTCTATAACATTCTATAATGTCCACTAGTCTTGAAAACCTCAGAAAAGGTTCTGACACGAAGGGTGATTAAAATAATTCCAGTGATGTTAGATCAAATAAGTAAAAATTTAGAATCAAAGAAGAAGTTTAAAGTACTGACATTTTAAAGGACTTATTCTCTCACATAATCCATCATTTCAGTGTTTGGAAGATAAATAAGAGTTATCACTCAGTTACTAGAGGGTTTGCCTACCATTTGTATAGTCCCAGTTTTGAGACTTAGCACTTTATACAACTATAAGATAATCAGAATAACAAGGCATGATAATCATAAGTTCAAAGTCCTCCTCAACTACATGGGAAGTTCAAGGCTATCCCCAGTATATAGGAGATCGTGTCTTATACTGGCAATGCTGCTTTAACCTGACAGGTGCTGCGATTACAAGTGCCTGCTTCCAAGCTGATAACCAAAGTTTGTCTGCAACTTTCCACTCTATAGCCTTAGCCCCAGTGCTAGGGTTACAGGTATGTGTCACATACAACTACTGACTCATATTGAAAGTGTGTTTTCCCCTTCTTCTTATCTTATTTCCATATGATTTTGCCTTCACTTTTAGGAGAAGAGTTTTTACTGGCCACACTGGAAGATGGCGGCCCTGCTTTGTATCATGTCTCTTCTATACTCACATTCAACCTTCCTGAATGTTTCTGAATGTTCAGACACAAAACTTTCTCACTGGGTGTTTTACAAACATGGCTTGGCTTTTCTTTCTGACCTGCTTTGGGAAATGATGAGACTGAATTTCGTGGCTGTGCAGCGTTAGTCGTTTCTTTCCAGGGAGAGCCAGGTTTTAGGAGTCTTTCAACCAGGTGCCTTGACAGCTCAGCTGGGCAGCACTGGCCAAACATACATCCAGGGACAATTCTGTGTCACTTGCTAATTTACTTCAGGTGGATCATCACTCTGCTCTATGTCAGCTGAGGCACACAGAGAATTCTTTACCTGTATAGCAGACCAGCTCCTGCAGACTTCCGTCTGGCTCCTTAAGGGGAACATTTGCAACGAGAGTAAAACGTGCTCAGTGGTAGGGCAACACTTGACTTGCATGAAATGAGGTCACCAATGTTTCTTTGAGCTGTTCTTCAATTTGGACAAAGCAATTTCAGAAATGGGGCACATCTCCACATTTATCGATCACAGGCAATTCTGAATGACTTATAACTCTTCCTTAAAGGCTGGCTGTGAATTTAAACAGCTGCTGCATGTGGAGGGGGTGACAGAGTCAATTTGGCTTCCCAGAAAGAGTATTACCCCCGTTTTGTGGAGAGTATTAGAGAAGCAGGTGTAATCAAATTCTCTCTCAGTTATGCAGTCCCTTAAAACAGCCCGGTCTAGTACAATCGTTCTTGGCTTTTAAAAATGGTGCCCTTTGGATAATCTAGAGAGTAGCTTATCATGATGCTGCGATGTCTAAACTGTCATATTGCTCTTTCACTTTTCAATACCTGTCACTGGGTAAATTCTAGACTTTATGTAGATTGCCATAGAGTATTTGGATGTGGGTCAAGATGGTGTATTATTAAAGCCAAATTTCATGACTTCTCTTTACCCTGCCTTCCACTTACCCTCCTTCAGATGGGCTCTCACGCAGCTGAAGATTTCTGCAAGCTCCCGATCCTCTTGTTTCTCCTTTTCAAGTGCTGAAACTACAGCTGTGCCTCACCATGCCCAACTCTACATGGGTACTTCCTACCCAAGGCTAAAATTTAACTCTGAAGTATCTGTGATCCTAAATGACACTTAGTCACCTACAAATTATCCTACCAGAGATTATCATGCCTTGTGAGGATTTTCTAACATTAAAACGTCAACATTTAGTGTCCCAAGCTTGGACTATTAAATCCTTGCCTGTTATTTATTTCTCCTACAAACCCTAATCTACATTATAAGCAAAGTTACAAATAGTAATACTGGGTAATATAAGAAGGAGAAGAGCCTTGCTTTCTTGGTTTTTGGCTTTTTAATGGAATCTTGGCCCATGACCATCTAGGATACTTGACCTATGATCTTGAATAGAATTAAGGGAATTTTCCAGCAGACTCTAAGGGAAGCATGAAAACTTCTGTTACCTTTTCCTAGAAGGTGAATTTTGTAGTAGTAAAAGCTCAAACATGAGAAGTATTTGAGGTTTTAAAAATTTTAAATGCTTTAAACTCTGATCATTTTAGATCATATTACCATAGAAAGCTGCCTACTCCACCTTCCCAAAGAGTGTACAGAGAATGGACTCAATCCAGCACCTAAAGTCCACTCACTGTTGATTGGAAGTGTCATTTATTTTCTAGGTTGCTTAACAAACTGCCTTTAGTTGGGCATTCTGACAATGGAAAGCGACTGCTTCACTGTTATAAAAGATGGAAGTCCTAAAACTGTTGACAGGCTTAGTTATTCCTAAAGATGAGGAAGGGACAGTCTGTTCCAGGAATTTCTCTTTGGCTTGTGAATCACCATATTCCTATTTCTTTGATCCCCTCCTGTGTGTTTGCTAATCTCCACATTATCACATTTACTATAGTACCAGTAATTGGGACAAATCCCACCCAAAGGGCATCAATCTAACTTGACCAGCACTTTTAGGATCTTACCTTCAAATCAAGTCATGTTCTGAGGTGCTGGAGCTTAGAGTTTCAGCCAGTAAATTTCATGGCGAGGATAGAATTCAGCCCAATGCAATTAGCAGCTTCCATTTTAGGCTTCTCTTATGATATATGAAAGCATCTCCTAGTAGAAGTTCTTATATTAGCAAATGCTTTAGGTGGAAATTGTTGGGTACCAGCTATAGTCTGACTGCACCAAAACAGTAGAGATGAATTGCTCAGAAATGAAAGGAAACATTTAAAGGCAGCCCAGGTGACATAAGGATTATTGAAACTTATTAACAGGAAATAATCTAACAGGTGATAGAAACTTACTGATAACATCAGATAGCTGGTGGTGGCCTGACTAACAGGGAGAGTTCAGCAGGAGTAAATAAGAAGTGGTTGGACCAAGAGCCCTTGGTTTCTATACTTAGTTCCATTATGTCCATGCTTCCCACAGGGTGAAGGTTTGACTGCATAAGAGATGCAGGGTCTACCTTATCTTCATTTGTTCTTATGTGACCAGTATTCCAAGGAGTAACTGACCTAGCTTATGGTCAGGAACGTGGTTCTCTTCTAGACAACAGTAATCGTCCCTAGTTTTCGTATACATGGAAAGAAAGGGCCACCTGTCTTAATAATTTTCATTGTTCCATTTATTTTAAAATATTGGGAATGAAAAGGGTTGTTTAAGGGACAAGTCACTTGATTCTGCTGGTTCCTTTGTCTTTGTAATCAGTAGCTGTTTCCCGAATTTTATAAATGCAAACTGCTGTTGATGTTTTTGAGTCTCTATACCAGTGAAACCTGTGCCTCCTAAGAGCCCATGTGTATCTTTTAATATTCTTCTTGAGTGTAAGTGAGCTGTGTGCCTTTAAAGTCTACGCTTTCCATATTGCCTTCAAATACTCAAATGTCAGCAACTGAGCTTTCACGCCTGGGCAGACTTCGGTCTTCTCCAGTGCAAGTGTACTCTGCTGAAATGATCATTTCTCATCTTAAATCTTTTATTTGATTAGAGTTTTCTTTCTTTTTTTTTCCCCCAACTCCTGAACCTGTGTAGAAACATCATAAATAAGATTGGTAGTGTAATAACTCTTCCTCTATCTCTAAAAGCAGAATGGGATTTGGGGAGCATGATAGAACACCAACTTCTTAGGCCCACAGCTATAAATATGAGGCTTAAGCCATACTAAAGATTCATAGATCATAAAGCTGGTAACCTTCCTTTCTGAAGGTAATGGTATTTTTCTGTTCATCAATGAATAAATTAAGTATATGCAGATGTATCCTTTGCCTTGTAATTGTTCCTTGCCCTAAGGTAAGTTGTCCAGGAAAAGCTTAAGAGAAGACATACGAATCTTTAAATAAGCTTATGGGCCTATTCTTTGCAAAGGTGATCTTCCTAGTCAGGTGCCTCTACTGACTTTACACAAATAAGCCTACAGGTTGTTTATGTTAGACCTGGTGTGCACAGCCCCGACCCTTGCAGCAGCCATTTGTCTGTAGACACAGACACCACCAGCTGCAGTGACTTACCAACCTAAGAATTCCAGGTGACATACAAGTCGACCTAACTCACCTAATTAGGTGACAAAGGTCAATTAACAACTCAGGTTTCCCCTCATCCATGGGTCACTCCAAAGTCCCTAGGTTTGTTCAAATACAGCAGGTTCAAAATTAACAAAAGTCACAATTCTCAAGCTCTCAACATGACGCCAAGTACTGTTTTGGTCCACAGATTTCACTCCCATACTCATCCTCTGGATGAGTAGGATTTGAGAGAAATCCAAACATCGGTCTCCCTCAACCCTGAGAACTGAACTGTAAAGTACAAGAAACCGAATACCATCTTAATTTACAGTAATCCTGGGTTTGAAGAATTTAGAATATGCCTGGCAGTTTCTCAAATGGAACCAAAGAATTCCAAGCACCTTGATCTCAGGAGATTTGGGAATCAGTCAATATCAGTGTGATGCTTTAGAGTAAGGTAGGACACTCATGCTTCTGTGCAGGTAGCTCTAAGGAGCATGGTCAACAAAGGAGGTAGAGTGTTAAATGAACCTGGTTCTCTTCTTAACTTCCTCCCGTAAGTTTTACCAGTCTAGGGGAAGAATAGATGAGTTTGTCAAACAGCAGAGTTTCTTCTGCATGATAATTTCCCTCAGGCATTGGGGAAAAGGCATCCTGCTGGCCACTTCCATTGACTTCCACTAAGAACAAACAAACCAATGAAACAGAAACACTCTAGTCTATATTTCATACCAGCTCTTTTTAACATATATATATATATATATATATATATATATATATATATATATATATAAAACCACCTCTTTTTTGTTTTAAAAGATTTTAATTTTGGAGATCTAGGGTTCTTAAATGTATCACCCTACTGGAGCTGGTGATTCCTGGAAAACACCTCTATGTTCAGTGACCCACAGTGAAAATGACAGATGCAGTAAATGCTTCCTGATCTGGAATGTGGCTTGAGTTCATGATGGAGATAAAGGCTGAGCCACAGTGTAAATATGACTCTTCTTACCAGATTTTTATCAGACTATGTAGAAGTAAAAAAATAATAGTCACAATCACAGAAGCACATGATACACATCCATAAAATGTAATTATATTTTGGACTCCTACAAAGGGAAACTGTCATGGACTTTTAAGTAAGATAGAAAGTTTTCAGTGAAATTGCCCAGTCACTGGCAGTTTTGTTTTGTTTGGGCTTTTTTTCCAGGGCCTCTAGAAACACACATTCACTTTCTGTTGGAGTACATGGGCTCGTATCTTCAGTGATACTACAGAAAGTGCTATCAAGTGGAAGAGAAGGTTTTAGATTCAAGTAAGCATTGTGGACAGTCCTCATTTACTAGCTGAATGGCATCTTATAGCTAACCTGAATAGGCTAAATTCTTCCATAGGGCTGATGTAAGATACACTGAAATAATATCTAAGATGTGTCACCGAGCATAGAGATGATATTATCTCCATCTATTTGTTTATCTAAGCAACAATAATTTAGTCATTCATTCACAATTATATGCAGTTATCATGCAAATATCCAACTACATAGTGGCCAATACCTGTAATATAACAAAAGTAATGTTATATGTTTGCAAATCCAGACCTTTTTCTCTTAGTTCAGATTCTACCCAGATTTAATTCAAGTTAGATTCTTTAAACCTGCCAGTCTTACTATGTACTGAAGTATGTAGAAAGAGACAACGTGGTTTCAGCTGAGCCTCATTTAACACAATAGCAAGGTGGTCTCAGCAACCAAAGAAAGCCAAGAGTAATGAGTAATTAATTAATTCCAGAATCCTCTAGTGTGGGATAGAATTCGATTAGTGTAGCACATTCTTCGAGGGTATTTACTATGAAAGCACTCAGGTCGTGCGTTCTCAGAAACAGATTCATCAAAAAGAATAATTAAATGACCAAAGACTGAACTGTGAATAAGTCATGTAAGAGAAGACGTAAAGGCATCTTGGACGTCAGCCAGGATGAAAATGGTTATAGAAGATGATTGACATATGATATTTGTTCCTTATGGTTCTATCTAGGAGGTAAAGACCGATCTGAGATTGCATTGATTTATTCTGTTAAATTATAATGCTTTATGCTATTATTAAAATCCTATATTATAAAGCACATTTTAAAGACTGTATAGCCCATATAACTTTAGAAATATTGCCTGTTTTACAATGTGAAGGACTTGGAAAAATGCAAAAAGAAGCAGTGACTTGGATAATATTAAGGTTTTAATGTTTCAACTAAGACTAACATTGACATTTGATCCCCCTTCTATGAGGAGGTGGGATGAGTCAGGACCTTTGGGAGATGAAGATTTCGTTCTCGTGAATTAATTAACTTGCACAGAAATTAATGTTGTGGTAGATTAATGGCTTTTTCTCAGGAGTGGCTTTGCTATGAAATAGAGCTCTCTTGCCCCGTCTCACAAGTCATGACCCAGAAGAAAGTTCCTCATTTAGATGACAAGTGCAGTCATGAGCAAAATAAATTTATCTTCTTCAGAAATCCCTAAGTCTGTTGTGTAGTCAATTATAGCAGCAACCATCAGACAGACAAAATATTGCTCATGAGATGAGGGGGTACATTGGCTTCCCAGAGGTGGATTAGCATCTCTGGGAATTTATGTAGGGGAAACTGGGAGTATGGTAGCTAGGCCTTTGTGTCATCATCCCAGCACACAGTGACTGGAAATTGAGATGGGTGAGGGCTTCAGAGAGGGACAATCTAGTGCTTGTCCTGAGTAATTATTGACAGCCACTAGATGTGTGAGCAGAGACCATGTACTCCTGTGGAGCAGTGCTCTGAATACTCTGAAAATAGCGGTGGGTTTCCCAGCAGCACTGGCTTTCTGTATGCATCTCAGTCTATGCATCCTGTACATGATCTCACCTGACCCTCAACTTCCCTTTGAGATACAAAGTACTCTGAAAACCATTTTTTTTTCCAGAAAAGAAAACAGTGATGTGTTTTCAGGTCAATGAAGTTAAGAAAGGATAAAGTCAGGATTCCAGTCTGACTCTAAGAAAGGCTACAGTGCATGTGTCTATGCCCTTACATTCCTACAGACACCATAGGAGAGCTCTGTGGAATATGAGAAGATTGAAAACTCTTACTGCTCAGCTCTAGCTGTGACCTTCTAGAAAGAGTCCAGCACTTGGAGGGGTCTCTACAAGGAAACTTTGCACAGTGATGAAGAGCATGGTGGGATTCTAGCTCTGAAAAGGATTAGTTGTTTGATACTGCATAGTTCAGTAAATCCCACCAGATGAGGAAATGAGAGCAGCCACGCTAATCCTCATTTAATATGTGAAGGACTAATTGACACATTAAATATTTAGGTTCATACCTGTTCTACAGCAAGCTATTTTAAATCAAAACAGACAATAAAGAATGACAATTAAGTATGGTTTAAAGTCAATATTTATTACGTAGTATCTACTTAGGACTAAAAGTGATGTACACTGTTTAAGGAAAATAAAAATGTTGCTCGGGCTTCAGGTAAGGCTTGAGTATGAGGATAAGCTCAAGCCACCGGCATCTTTCTCCTTCTTCTATCTCCTTTGGTTAGCTTTAGTCTTAGGCAGGTTTTCTACATATGCCCCCAGGTATAAATGACCGGGCATTTTCCAGCTTGTCTAGAAGAAGATGAAGAAGAATTGATGGGTATGATATGAGTTTCTAATGAGGAAGGCTGGCAACGTATTGCTTTTTAGGCAGCACCACCACAGGGACAGTAAGAAGGAAACCTCCAAATGAGGACTGTGGAAGGATGAAAGTAATACATCAGAACTAGTCATCCAGCATGTATGATGCTCAAGAGAGAGCCTCATACCAACTTGCCTTTGTTGTCTACAACTGAATTTAGTACTCAGTATATGATAAATGGTATATGGGCCTTCAGATGTTTTAATATGTAATCAACCTGAAGAAGGTTTGGGGAAAAAGCATCTCCCAGTGAGAGCCACTTGATTTGATCAGCCAGTAGCCAATATGTCTTTGCTGAGCAATTCTGATAACCCAAGGCTCCCATTCACACACAATAGAAATAAATTCAGAGCACAGCCAATATATTACACTGAGAACATCTCCTAACCAACAATACCCAGATTTTATCTGTAAGTACTTGTTCCTTGAAGTAACATTTGAAACCACCACTTCCCAGCAATCCAAGAGTTGGATCACCTTTTCAGTTCATGCAAGGAACTGATCCACTAGATGCCTCTGCCTCTTCTTTCCTCAGTGTTATTTCTTTTGAGTAATTTCACTATCAGCATCTTCTTGGGAGCCAAAATGGATCAGAAATCTCTGGTTAGCCTGTATAGTCTTCACTGGATGGTTGGGGAGAGAAGCACACAACAGTAGAATGGCTTAGAGGTCTTCATAAGGTCCCCTAGTGGAGAGCGCAACTAGCCAGGGCTCAGGTTTACTAGGTCAGTGTCTGGTGTGCCACTGGCCCCATTTTCTCTTATATGGACAACTGGCATGAAACATGCAGGCATACTGAATGTTCTCTAGTTCAGGATGAACACCATACAGATATTAGCTGCTCTCTATGTCTAGTTGGATGGCAAGAAGGGCCCAGAGGAGACAAGAAGTCATGGAAGCGGTGACAAGACTACTGTTCAACAGTCTTCGCAGTTCATTTGCAAGCAGTTTATTAATTCATTAATTTACCCTGGCCATTCAAAACTTCCCATTTTAAAAGAGCTCCTGGTATCTATCTTGTGGCTCACTGTTTTTAAACGCTTTCCTTTAAACGCTTGATTTCTGGTTGACAAGCATGTTTCAGTTCCATTGTTACTATGCCAGGACTAGTAGGTACATGATGTTACTTCTTACTTGTATCCATTTTATTGATACAATGAAAATATACATTCTGAATTCTTTTTAAGTAAATGTAAAGGACCACTCTGGCCCACGTTTGGGGGCCAAACTATAGCGGCCCGCTCTGTTCCGCAAGTCAGGGTCTAGCAAGAGAGAGAGTCGGGGGAAGAAGGGGAAGAGACATGCAGAATAGAGACAAGCCAGAGGGTCTGTAGTAAACTCTTCTTTACTGTTTCCACCATACACATACCACTACACCTACTACACCCCTCCACTACAAGGAAATCCTGGGTATTTATAGGCTTTTGCCACGTGCCTTGTAGGTGTGTGGATACCAAGTGCCTTGCAGGTGTGGATATGATGTAAGCCTTACAGGCGTGGACAGCATGTGTACTGCATGCCTTGTAGGCGTGGATACCGCATGCTCCTTGCAGCTGGGGGCACTAAACAGCAAAACAAGCTATGTGGGATATCAGAGTGTGCTTCAGCTGTTGTAGGCTGTTGAAAACCAAGTCTCATGTCAGGGTATATGGCTCAAGATGGCTACAAAGCTGATAGCTGCTTTCTAGCCGCTTTCTGCTTAAAGTCGGCTCCCAACAAGTAAATGCTAGAATTGAAATGGAGCTGGGAACACAGTACTCCTGAAACAGCCATGAAAAACAAAGTACTGCTCACAACACAGTCTTTATATCAATATGGGCTTAAAGATGCAGTATCAGATAGCCTGGCTCTCATACTGTGCTGTGAATTTTAGTACATTCTCTAGTATCTTTTCTTCCCAATAATATCTACTCCAGTGAGCAATTGGTATTCACACAAGGACATTCACATCATAAAAATAACAGAGCAGCTTAGAGACATGATGATTATTTTCTGAAGAAAATTTGCAACGAGACTTCTAGAACAGAAACATTTTCTAGTTTCCCAGCAGAGAACAGATTATTTAAATTAGCTTAATGGTAAGAATGTTTTTGATCTATGGCATGCATTTATAAGGATATTAGCTTTGGGTTTGGGTTGTAATGTATTCTTAAGCATCTCTTTCCGGTTTGTTTGTGCTGAAATGCTCCTTGCACTTATGAACTTAGCTAGGATATTTGTCTAGAATCCTTTGTTAGGTTAGTTTGTAAGTACTTCAGTTTTGGCAGGGGAATAAAACAAAAGCCATTTGCAAGCTCAGGCATGTGATGTTCAATGGAGAGGAAAATAATCCCAGTGGAGTGTTAATGGCAAGGAACATATTTGGAATTCTAGTTACAGAAGTAAATGTCTGAGAGAGACACACAGTTTTAAATTTTAGTGGCCAAATTCTCCTTTGCCTGTGGTTTCTTTTCAGTTGGCATCACTGCTGTCTCAGCATGAAGAATCTGGTTCTGCAGCAGAGCTAACAGACAGTACTCACAGGTAGGCATTTGGACCAAGTGGCTGAGGAAAGAGAATTGGAAGTCAGACATTATTTGTCTGAGGGTACAGCTGAGACCAAAGCTGTGGCCAAGTTCTCTCTTCAGATATGATAGAACTCTAGATTTAACAGAGCCAGTACTTTAACTCAGTACTGTAACTCAAGACTTACCTTTCATATTCAGTGAAAACAATTGGGAAACACTGAAGAAGTACATGACAATTGAGTAACTACTTTGTTTACAAAGAGCAAATACAGATCTTGGGATTCTTTGCCTCTCCACTGTGCCCACTTGACATTTGGGAGCCTGGCAAAGGCTTTCAAAAAGGCCAAGAAGGAAGTCCCTTCAGGTGATGCTTAAAGTAAGCTTCTAATCTATATGCTCACACACTCTTTCACTTCTAGTGTTTCCATGACTATTACTGTCAACACTTCTCCGTCTATGCCACTGCCACCCCTGTAACTCTTGCTTGTTTTGCTTTCATGGCTTACAGGCTTGCCCAGAGCAAGAAAACATCTTATAAATGACTCAGTGAAGTCAACCAGGTTCCATTGAAGTCTATCATTTGTAGGACTTCGGGTTTTCTATTGCTATGATAGGACACCATGACCAAAAGCAATTTGGAGAAAAAAAAAAAAGAGTTTATTGCATCTTACACTTACATGTCATGGTCCATTACTGAAAAAAGGCAGAGCAGGAACCCAAGCAGGGGCAGGGATGTAGAGGCAGGACCTGAAGCAGAAGCCATAGAGGAGTGCTGCTTACAGACCTGCTCACTATAGCTTGTTCAGTGTGCTTTCTTATATCACTCAGGCCCACCTGCTCAGGAATAGCACTGTCACTGTGGGCTGGGCCTGCCCAAATCAATCATCAATCAAGATAACGTTCTACAGATTTGCCTTCAGGCTAATCTGATAGAGTCATTTTCTCAACTTCCTCTTTTTAGCTAACTTATATTGTGTCCTATTGGTCCAAAACTAGCTAGCACAATTGTCCCCCTTGTAAACTTAACACACGAATACATTACTATTCAACTAAAAAATCTTTGTTCCTCATTTGTCTCCAAGATATCAAGTTACATGGTTGTGTATACCCATACACACACACACACACACACACATGCACACACAATTTATATACTTCTAAGATATCTTAAAACCTTTCACACTCTCCTCCTGTGATATAGGGTTGTTTGTGTCTACCAAGCAGTCCAGTTTTAATATATGAACTCGGATGCCTTATTAGGACACATTGAAGTTTTCCTAGAAGCTTGGCATTCTTCATATTCAATGACATGCCCAGGTGTCAAATTACTCATTTCTCCCATCTCAAATAAGTTAGTTGCTGGGACTATTACTACTATAGCATGTCTTAATGCTTGAAATTGTTTGCTTTTATTAGGGAATCTTCGTACTTATAAATAAATTTTATTTTTCCAACCCTTTTTGCTTGCAAGCATTGAAAGTCCTCTTCAGCTGAAGGAGATATATAAAGAGGCAGGAGATAATTTTCACTTTTATAACTGGAATCTTGACCCTGATCTGAGACAGTCATAACAAAGCTGGATGTTCCTGTGACTCCTTCTTTGATCTCATTTCATCAGTTTTCTTCACTGCTCTGGCAGATGACATCATGTGTCCTCGGAAGACGACTTTAAAAAGTCCCAAGTTACATCATCTCTGTGGCCTGGCAGTTCAGAAGGACAGGCTTATATCTCTCAATATGCATAATCAGACCTCTTGTTAACTTTGTCTCAGCCATGAGTTACTCAGTTTGTGCCTGGGGTATGGAACACTGTGGACTGTGTGGGTCACACTGATGTCATTTCAGGGAAATGATGAGAGAGAGCCACAGTAGGGTACATGTAATGAGTGACTATGGCTTCTCAAACACAAACTAGAGACTCAGCCCAGACAAATAACCGTGTTGATCTTGAAATGACAGAAACAAACCACCATGTATCTATGTGAGTGAGCCGCAGCTTACATTGACAGAATAGGCTCCTAGCAGTCTAGTGCTTCTCTATGTATGTATATGCATGAATACTTAAGGAAGTATCTGAAAACAACACCATGTATAATCAGACAAATGCTCCATTTTAGTTATTAGCAAACTGTATCTCATGTATGAAATCTGACCCTCTGCTTGATTTTGTAGATAACATCCAATTATAAAATAGCCACATGTATCCAGGTTCTGTCTATGGATGTTTTCCTCTACAATCATACAACTGATCTGTAGCCAGAACCATTTGGCCTCACAGACACAAAGCATTTGTTATGTGATCTTTTGCAGAAAATAACTGCTGACTTCTCTTATATTAGAAAAATTGTTCAACCGAGTAATCTATAACTTCAAAAGGACTAGGAGGAGACAGATGATGACTCTAATTGATTGATTTAGAAAGATAATCAATACAGAAATATATGTTATAACCAACCCACTGTTAGTTTGGCTGGACAAATTGAGACTCTTTAATGGAATTAACGCTTGTTATTCTCCCTCTCTCTAATCTCAGGGATGAAATCTGCTCTAAGACTTTGGTAGAAGTAGGAACCAATGACCTGAGAGCAGAGAAATTCCAAATACTGTCATGTTCTGGGGAATGCTGATGGCTTCAGTCAAGCTGCTGGCATATGTCACAAATTGAATCAGAATTTTATTAAATTCTATTTCAACAGACAACCTCTCCAGATCAAACTTTGTGTTTATATTCATGTACAATCTACATGACCAGTTAGAAAAATAGAGTTTATTTTAATAATTTAATAATTGTATATTAACTCATTTGATTTTAAAGCTGTTTAAAAATGTATATACCAATAGTATACATTTGTTGATCTCAAAAAGTTCAAAGGAGCATGTAGAGTTCTAGTATAATTTGATACTTTCAGGGTCTGACAGATCTACTCTAATAAAACCCAGAAACTGAAGAATTATTCAGGTCACCATCTTTTTTTGTGGTTCACTCCTGTCAACCATATATCAAACTCCATCTCATTTCAGCCTCTTTGTGCTTTGTTTTCCCCAACCATTCTGCTTGCTCTCCTCATGATTTTCATGTGTTTGATTCCTCTGTCAGCAGAATACACATTTCCACACATGCCAGACATATCTTGGTGCATCTCTCAGCATCATAAGACATCATGGTGGCTTTCCTTTGTTCCTTGGTGGCAGAGTGTGCTGCACACAGTATGTGAGGTCCTGTTGTATCTTTCTTAACATGCTCTCTAGCTTCTTCTCATCCTTATGTCCTCCCTTTGCCTTTTAACACTCCTCTTGTGTTTTTTTTTTGTTGTTGTTGTACTGTATTTTGAGTCCATCTCTAACTCTGTAGCCCAGAATGGCCTGAACTTGCTGTGAAGCCCAAGCTACCTCAAATTCATGGAGATCTTCTCATCACCATGTCCTGAAATCACTCTCTTGCTTGTATGCTTCTTCCTGTATCTCTAACCTTCCTACTTCATCTACTAATTCCTGGAGATTATTTCTCAGGCTCATTTTTTTATCTCTGAGTTTTTTTCTCTTGTAGTTCCCTTGCCTAAAATGCCCAGCTCTTTATGTGACATGTCATTATGGACATATTCATGCCAGTTCAAAGATTATTTTCTCAGTGAGGTCTTTCTCATTAGAGAGTCACTCCTATCATATTGTTCCAGATAGCTTTAAGGTAGTGCATGTCTCTCATTTTTGTTGAGTTTTTCTCTTTCTGTTTTTGTCTACTTCATTACCAGAGAGAGCAGTATACCTCTGTCACCAGTTTATACTACAAGAATGAGAACATGAGGGCATAGAGAGATGGCTCGGTGGTTAAGAGGGCTGTCTTGCCTTCCAGAGGAACTAGCTTTTGTTCTTAGCATCCACATAGTGGTGCCCAGCTGTCCTTAACTCCATCTACGGGGATCTGACATATTCTTCAGACCTTCACAGTCACTGCACACATATGGTACACAGACATACAAAGAGTATACAGGCAAACACTTATAAAATAAAATTAAAGAAATAATAAAATTTAAAAGAATGAAGAAATGAATGAAAACATTACAAGAACATGACAGCACTCTCCTGAATCTTTCTTCTTATGTTTATAAAGGTTAGAAGACTCAAGTAATGCCTACATAGTCTGGAACAAGGAGAACCAATTCAAATCTTTCTTTACACTTGATGGCTATGAATCCTTAGCTTCCCTCCTGATCCATTCTGAGACTCAGTTGACCCACTTATTAAAAAAAAAAAGATGACATTAATACCAAATAGGAGACATTGAAATGATTGTGTATCTAAAAGATACATTTCACAAGAAAATGTTTTTTAAAAAGCATATACTTGTTTTATAAAAAATATATATATATATATATATATATATATATATGTGTGTGTGTGTATATATATATATATATATATATATATATATATATTCCATATGTAAATATACAATGTGGCTATATTAAACTAATTAGCATACATCTCATCTAATTATTTTGTAAGAACATTTAACACCTACTTTCCCAGAAAATTTTCAGGCTGCAATGTATCATTGATTGGACTACCATTTGTACCAGAATTCTCTTGAGACTGTTTTTCTTATTTGACACTTTGTATCTTTTGATCAACATCTTTAAAAAGCAGATGAAATCTTAATGTTACCTAAAATCTTTAGACCTACATTTATATAGTTTGTCATAAAGAATTTATCTTTATGAGAACTTGTGTCATATTTCCAGAGTCGACTGAAGAATGGCAAATGGAGACACAATGAGAGTTACAGATTTGTCCAAGGACCCCTATTCCTACCTACTACTGGTTAAGCCTTGAAAACAAGACTTTGAACCAAATATTCAGAATTTCCCATCATACAGAGTCTACAAACTTTTCTTGCATCCAGTATGAAGCCTACATCTATAATAAGGCTATTAGCAAAGAAGAAATCTCCCATATATGAGAAATCTATTTAGAAATTCTATAAAATAGGTTTGTCTTCCTCTTTGCCTTCCCCTCTCTCTTCTTTACTTCCTTCTTTTAATTAATTTCTTTAATTAATTTTGCTACTTGAAAACTTCAGACATGTATATAATGCACTCTGATTACTAAACTACCCTTACAAACTCTTGTCTCCCTCCCATCCCTGAACACAATCCCCTTAACCCCCCCCCCCTCAATATCCAGTTCTTCCCCCAGATTAATGACTTGGTTTTATTTTGTAATCCATTCAGCTTAACCAGGGCCATCTGTGTGACAACTAGATTGGAACTGTGTATTGGAACCTAGTGGAGCCATCAGTGGGTACACAGATGAAGATAATGATTTTCTCAGCAGTGAATATATTAGCAATAAATAATTCAACAGTAAAGGGTAAGGGCCCTCTAGTCTCTTCCTCCACCCACTTATGAATTTTGAGAGACCTGTTCTTGTACAGACCTATTATAGGCATCCACAGCTCCTGTGAGTTTGTGATTGGAATGTGTGTTGGTGGAGGATTTTATTTCCTAGCCCTTCTCCTTATTTTCTGGCTTGTAGATTCTTTTGATACCCTCTTTCTGAGCTTCACAGAGGATGGTATAAAGGACCTGTTTAGGGCTGAGAGTTCATCCACCACTTATTCTTGTCACCATGTGCAAGTGTGAGTCTTTCTCCTCTATGCTAGAAAGAGACTTCTCCGATTAAGGCTGAGAGGTGCTGGATATAATCAAAACACAAGGAAATATTAACATAATATCTAAACAACAATATTGAGTGTTCCTTCTTTTATTAGGACCTATAATCTCTCCCACGATGGATGTTTTGCCTGGATTTCTAGTTATGCTGTCTCCTTGTGAAACAGGTGTCAAATGAGACCAAAGTATAGTTTATTATCTTTATAACAAGAGTGTCACTATTGCAGAAGTGGGTACAGGTATGTTTATAAGATAGTTTTGGACTTTGCTTAAGTTGTAGCTTATAATTCTGTCTGGTTGCATTATGGCTGGTAGGTGTGAGGAACATTGTAAAATTTTCAAATGGAAAATGTTATCTTTTATCCTCTGAAGATCCAGACTGGACCATTTATGTAGCACATTGTTTCAGTGAAGGCATATCCTTGGGAAAGATATACCCATGGCAATTCTTAATGGTTTTCCCCCTTGGGATTGAGATTATTTGAAAAAATAGGACCACACAGGAAGAAAAACTAATGTCTAATTATTTATCTCAATGTATTTCTTGGACTTAGTGCTGCCTAAATCTCCTTAAGATGAGAGAGAGAGAAAAATGACAAAGACTTGATACTAATGAGAGTTGACACACATAGTCTTGAACCATGACATACAAAACAGTTAATTTTCCAAACCTATCTCATTTGGGTGGGCAGCCATCACATATATAATAACTGAATTCTTTCTCATTGATGCTAATTCCTAATTGGGGTTCTGAAGAGAAATTCTGTGTTGAATTACCAAATTTCCATCAGTAATTAGGGATGATGGAATATTAATCTGTAATGTAGAACCAAATTTTGCATGTTTTCATGATGAAAAGTAGAGGCCAGTTTGTGTAACCCTTGGAATGTTGAAAGATTTGTTTGTACTAAAGCATGGCATATATACTATGTGTGAGAGTACCAGTCCTTTCCCCCCCTTATGCTACTGCAAGCTTCCCACAGCATTATATGAGTAACTGGGCTAAGTTCCACACGGAGAGGTTGACTTTTCTTGATAAGAGGGCTTTCTAGCTGAAAGCTTGCCTTGGCTTAACATATATATGACATCTTGACTCTGTGATTCAGTGACAGTTATATACATCAAACTTTCATAAATCTAAATCACAGACTTGTTCGCCAATATCTCAATTGATGGATTAGTAATGGAATTTGATCTGCTGGACTAAGCTACTTGGCATTATTTCTTATCAAAGGGAGAGACATCATCTTACTTAGACAAGATGAAGTAATGACATTTGTTTGCAATGGGGAGCCACTCTTAATTGTTAACATCTGGCTGGGACACATTATAAAGCGTTGGCTTGGCTTGGTGATCTCTCAGAAATTAGTGATTCTCAGTGGGAGATACTTGAAGGAAACTGAAAGTAGTAATGTATCACTTTTAAAATTTGAGCAGAACCCTTTCTTGTTAGGCTTATATTTCTCTGCTTTTACAATGCTGGGATGGTTAACAGTAGTGTTCAAATATACCTTATAGCAATACGGACCAGATGGGGTCTGGTAAAGCAAGCTGAAACCACATGTGTTTGAGAAGCTGATACTGAGATTATGAGTTGCATTTGCTGACTTCAAAAAAGGAGCCACAATTATCATGTTTTTGAGCCAGTTCTTGCATTAAGCAATTTTTTTGAAGAAACTGTTCCCCTGCTCTTCTCTGCTTTTCAACAGATCATTCCAAATGAACATCCCGTCCCAGATCCTTAAGTCAGCGATGCTATTTTCCTTGTAGTTCACTAAATACATCTTAAAATTCCTGTGTTCTCAGTCCAGGAGAAAAATAACTGCTTAAATTAATAGATTTTTATTTCCCCAGATTGATATTTCTTATCCGTTAGTTCTGTTTGAGAAGAAAGTACTGTGGGTTGATTACCATGTCATATTCAAGGCAAAAATGCCACTTCTAGGAGAACTAATAATTAATATTTGTAAAGTACAGTTACTTGCAATGACTGCTCAAACATAATATCTCGTGACAATGAATAAAACCTTGAAATCCTACCAGATCGTTTGAATTTAATATTTACTCATAGCCTTCCTAGCCATGGAGACCCATGGAAATCTAGATTGAATTGGTGGATCTATCTAGAAATAGATACTTCTCAGTGCTTTGTTGTCTTATGGTTTTAAACCAACTGCAAGTTCATAAGCAAGTGAGTTTTAATCAACATTCCTATTTAAAAGCTGCCCAATTCCTTAAAGAAGTCTGCATTTGCTAATTTCTTCTTATAACTAAACATCTCATTATGAGAACACTGGAGACAATTAGGGCACTACCTTCCTTTAGCTTTGCTCACAATCTAATTTTGCAGAGTTCAGAATCAATACCTAATTAGACCAATCAGGCTAGTGGAAGAGCAAATGCCGTTTCTTTGTACCTGTTCCAGAATGTTTTAATCCTCAGGAGGAAATCAGGCACTATCCTTCCTATGGTCATAGATGCTTAGTGATGGTTACTTTGTGATATGAATGACTTCTGTCCTTTTAGGCTCCTACAGATCAAGACATACTCTCTCTCACCCTCAAGTAGTCAGTTAAAAGCACTGATTAAATTTACTTCCATGTCTCTGAATCTCTTCCTTGATATTGCTTTATATTATTTCTTCTCAATTTCTGTTTCCATTTTTATGATGCAAAACACTAAGGCTTTTGAAATCATGTTATTATTGTTGGAACTGAGAGTTATGGGCTGGTGCATTGTTCTAAAATTTTCTCCTTCCCTCCTTCCTTCCTTTCTTCCTTCTTTCCTTCCTCTCTTACTCTTTCATTCTCGTGCCCCCTCAACCCCTAGCACTTGGATCTAAGGCTCATGCCTTCCTTTTATTCTCTCATGTGGTGGGTGCAGTAGTTCATATGATAATTTGGGGGTGATTCTGAGTGTTCTGAGAACAAAATTGCAATGTAGCAATTTCTGGGTTATGATATATGGAAGAAATGTTAATATTTGTTCTCTAAGTTCTCTCTCTCCCGCTGTTATACAACTTAACCTACCCAAGACAAACATCATGCCAAAAATGTCAGATCAACCCAACCCTGTGCTGGTATATATAGTTTTCAGAAAATTGCAGTCTTCGGTTCAGCAGGATGAGATACTTAATTTGGATTCTTCTCATCCCCTCAATTCACAATGCCATCTGTGGATGGCACATGCTTGTAGACTTCTTTCACAACAATGGGAATATATTCCCAATACAAGACAGGTTAACAAGATGGGTATTTTTAAAAAAAGAGAGAGAAATTTACTGAGTACTATTATCTTATTTTTAAAACTGTTAAGACAAGTAAAATCATCAAGCAAATGATTAAACACAAGGCACACACTAAATAACCTTTATTCTTTTTCTTCCATTACCACATAAATAGCACTGTAGTGAGTTTGATAAGGAGAGCAATAAATTCATCTTCTAATTCTGTTTGAATCCCTGAAAGAGATGCAAAAGGTACAAAACATTATCCTTTTTGATTAATATGTGCATATTACTGTTATTAATAAATTACCTAATCCTACCGCACTGTAATACAGCGGTCCTGGGAGGGGAAGAGTTTAATTACAAGGATCGTTCCTTGGTCAACAATCCTACCTGGTTTACCCTTTACCACCTGCTCACCCATACATCCACATACTATGCTAACATGAAAGGCTCTGAGATTTTTCTCATCTCATAAAATATCACCACTCAATCCTAACAGACCCGTGGTTCATATAACTCGAAAGGGCTGCACTGGTTCATATTTTTCAGATCATTCTTTATTGGTAGTTCATTTGAAACCTCAGATGTTTATAAGAGAGAATTAGCAGCCACAAGTATGGTCCAAAGCTTTAGATCTCATTTTAAGTGTATTTACACATTCTAGATAAATAGGTGTAAAGTCCTTAGCAATATATTGATTTTTAGGGACCCACACTTGATTTATGGGGGAAGATACTACCCGATTTCCTTCTGAGGATTCAAACATTCGGGTACAGGTAGGAAGAAATGGCACTTTCTCTTCCATTAGCCTGAATGGATCTAATTAGATATTGATTTGAAACTGTGCAAAATTAGATCATGAGCAATCCTAAAAGAAGGTAATACTGTAATTTTCTCCAGTGTTCTCATAACAAGTTGTTAAGTTACAAGAAGAAATTAGCACGTACTGATTTCCTTAAGGAACTGGACAGCTTTTAAGTAGGAATGTCAATTAAAACTATTTACTTATATACTTATAGTTGGTTTAAAACCACGAGACAACACATGTTTCTCAGAAATATGTATTTCTAGATAGAGCCACCAATTTAATCTAGAGTTTTATGGTTCTAAAAGAATATATGGCCCCTCGGAGGCATAGTTCAACAGTTAAGAACACTTGCTGCTCTTGCAGAGGACCAAGGTTTATTTCCCAGTACTCACACGGTGGCTCATAACCATCAGTCACTCCAGCTCTGGGGATTGAGGGGCAATGCCCTCTGCTGACCTCTAAGAGCACAAACAATACACATGATGCTCATATGCTCATGCAGGCAAAACACTCATGTAAAAATAATTTCAAAAACCAAAAAATTAAAATATTTCACTAAGTGGAAAGGAACTATTCCTAATTAGTATGTCTATTGCTTATCTAGTAAGATCTTTAAAGCGTGTGTTTCCTTAAAGAATGTGATTATTGTCTGTCATCATTTTATCTGTGAACTTGAAAAAAAAAACAAACCTCGAGGTACTTGGGAAGAGGGAACATCCATTGGGAAATTAGCCAGATGAGGTTGGCTTATTTCTATGTCTGTGGAGCATCTTTGACTGGTAATTGATGTATGAGTGTCTAGTCCATTGTGGACAGTGCCATCCATAGGCAGCATGGACCTGGATAGCATAAGAAAAGTAGCTGAGAAACCCAGAGGGGGACAATGCAGTAACCATCAGTCTTCAATAGTCACTGTTTCAGTTCCTGCTTCCAAGTTCCTGCCTTGAGTTCTTGCCTTGATTTCTCTAGAGGATGACAGTAACACAAACACTTTCCACCTCTACTTGCTTTTGATCTGTGTTTTATTACAGCACTGGTGGACCAAACTGAGATATTTTCCATATAATTATACAAAGTTTCCCATTACTTATTTTTCCTGAGCTATGGGAGTGAATAAACGACAAGCTAAACTTTCCCATCTACTTAAGTTTTCAATTATTGTGGATCGCATCAAACATCTTCAAAATGATTTTTAGCCTTTATCCTATATTTTGTCTAAGACTATGAAGTTGTTCTCTTTCTTGTTTCTGAAGAATGTATCATTCTTATAGCAGAAAAAAATCAAAAATTTACATGCACACATATTCATGCAAATGTATGTATGCATGCATGCATTCATGTATACATTTTCAACATTCTCATTCCATCTGTGATACCACCAAGAATGTTGTTTAAAAGCTATTACATAAAGATATGGAACAGACAAAGGTGATAAAAGATTATACACATTTCTAGCTCTGCCACAAATATAATCTTACTGAAAGAAGGAGGCAATGTTTGTGGTTTCTTTGTTTAAAGTGCTATGGATCAAACCTAAGGCTTTGCACATGCCAATCAAGTGCTTACCACTGACCTACATCCGCAGGGCAAGCAGGGAAAAGTTGCTCCAGAAGTATATCATCTGTTTCAGTATATTGCAGCAGCTGAGGGATACTTCAGTACATTGAGCTGTGTTTTCAAGAGCATCTTGGATTTTTCTTCAATGATCTGACCTCAGAGTGGATTTCAGGTTACCTAGAAACACAGTGGGAAAAGTACCTTGAGTGACTCCCTACACAATAACCCATAAAGGAAAAGAGATCGTCTGTGCATGTGTTTTTCATTTCCTGGAGAAAAAGAATGATCTCCTGAAGTCAATTTTATAAATATTTTCAAAAGATAGAAAAGCCAATAAGTTCCACTTGACCTGCAAAGCTGGTGTTCAGTTTATGCAAAGCTATCTAGGCTTTCATTTAAAAAGCAAGTTATAGAGGTTTTGTACTGATATACAAGAACTATGTTAGTTTAATGTATAAAACATTGTGAGTCTGGACATAAGTATACAATTGTGAATTCAAAAGGTATGCTGTTTTCATCTTGACCAGTTTCCATCCATCCTGGTTGTCATTATTCTATGATGATGGTTCTTGACATAAGATCTCCTCTCAGTAACTTTATATAAGCAGTGTACCGTTAACCATAAATTCTGTGATGTGGATTTGATCCTTAGAACTCTGATGTCACTGAAACTTTGTACCCTTTAATTAACATATTCCTATTTTCTTCCTCACATCTCAGCTGCTGACAACCATTGTGTACCTTATGAACTCGAATCCTTTAGATTCATCCTATCAACCGTGTCCTACAGTACTTGCTATTCTGTGGCTTGTTTACCTTAGTTGAATACTCTGGTTTATCAATGTCGTCACAAATGGTACAGTTTTCTGATTTTTAAAAGCCCAAAGTAAGTATATGTATACTGCCATTTATATCCCACATACAGCAAACTATTTAATTAAATTTATAGATAATCTATGAAATACATTTTACTACCAATGACATAGACATATAATTAGGTTTCTTCCACATCTTGGCCACCTTGAGTAAGGTTGTAGTGGGTACGGGGTATGCATGTAGCTTCACGTGCTTTTGTGTTGCTTTTAGTGTCCATTGGTCTTGACTTAAAATCTTCCCTCTGGCTTTCTCTAAGGTGAGTCTAGTGGATATATTGCCTTCAAATTTTATTGACTCAGGAGCATATTTACTACATGTCCATTTTCATGCTATACTTTCCCTCCCCCGTTGCCAAGTGTGGTATTTTTCATTGGCAATGTTTGCTGAAGACACTTTAAATCTATAAGCCTACTCTTCTTGGTCTGTAAGACTTACATAGAAAATCAGTAGAAACCCAGTAAGATTTATGAGCTCTTCCCATTTAAAGACAAAAGGAACACAGAATGTTAATAATCTTTAATCAGTTATATCCATTGTTAGTCAAAGAAAACAAAACAATATATCAACTCTAATTTTGAAAATATTTGCCAACACATGGAGATTCTCCTAAAATACACATATAAAAGTGATGAATAAATTATAGCAAAAAATGTGTGTAACTTTAATTTTAAGGAAGTAAATGGAGACTCTAAAGTCCACAGGTGGAAAGGGAAGATAAGCCTAGGATGATGGAGAGAAAGTGTAAGCTAATGAGTAGGAACGCAGCTGTGGAGCCTGAAACCCTGGATCCTAATGATGAGCACGTTTTCCAATTCACGTCAGTATAAACAGCATTGTGAATGCACACTCAACATCTAAATAATTAATTGGCAGAAGTAGATGGCACGCAAGCATTTGGAATATAAGGATATGTGAGTAAAAAGAGATATACTATTTATCAAACTGACACAAAGCTAAAGTGCTTTAATATCAAGTAGACTCTGTTACTCGTGTGCTGAAAGCACAAAAATTAACAGTCTCGGGATATAAGTAAAATGTAACAGACCAAAACTATGGAAAGCATGAATATAGATAAAAGTAAAAATTAATGCAATGGAAATAAGGAAGCAATGGAGGGGACAACGAAGCTCAGAGCGTGTTAAGAATACAGATCAAGTTCCCGTTCCATACATGATATGTCTGGGGAAAAGGAGCATTGTGAAATGCGAGGAGCATAAGCAAGGTTCATGTAGATGTTTTCATATTATAAATGTGTGAAAAGAAGTTTTATGCAAACTGTTTTGGAATCTGGACAAAGCAAACTATTATACAGATGTTTCCACGTCTGTCTCCATAAAGACAAATGTACTCTTAAGTGACTCAAGAGAATGCTAAAGATCTAATAACCTAAAGCCATTTAAAATCACATCACGGATGGAAGTGTGGTTCAGAAGTAGACTACTTGATTTGTTCCTTTCACCAACATTTTCCCTGCCTTCAACATCTCAAGCTAGTAATTAGAATCAACCATCCTTCAACAAAATATATGTCCACAAGCACTCACATAGAGTCACACGACTAAGCAGAAGAAAAGCCATCTGCAGACTGGAAGCCAAGCTACGGCAGCTGATCTAGGAATATGCAAATTTGATAGAGATTCTTCAGAAGAACTAAAAAGCAAGACACCATCTCACCTCATTTTTATAGCAATATTATGGCTTTAATATTATTACCAATTCAAAAGGAGAAATTGTAACAGTATTTCACTGTTGAGGGTGGATTTAAGTGTCTAAACAGAATGCGTGTAATCTGAATCCTAGGTGATATAAAATAAGTAACATGTCAGGATTGTGTAGGGTCTATCCCACAATGTGAAAATGGTTTAACATTCCTTAATGCACTTCATGTTCAAGGGAGACAGAAGCCAATAGACACATGGATTGTCTCATGAAAAGAGGCATGTAGAAGCTAGACAATTTAGGGTTAATATAAGCTTAGAGCTCTGTGACCAAGGATGAAGTTTCATTTATCTTCTTTCTTTGTAGTGGTTAGCTTATAGATGATGGTTCCCTACACTGTTGAAAGTTGTTAATAGTAAACACATCTGGAGGAAAAATTAGATGCATCCTTGCCATATCTTTTCCCCAGAACTCATAAGCAATAAATGACTTATGTCCCCTTAGCCAAGGAGGTCATGTCAGTTCTCCATATTTAAAGTAGTCACTGATACAAAAAATAGAATCACTATGGTATTATTATTCAGACTAAACAAAATCATCTTTGGGACTATGAAGTAGTACAGCCCCTAAACTACATATTCTCTATATGCCTGAAAAAAATCTATTGTTTTTCTCTTAGTAAAGTAGATATGAAATAATGGATCAGGAAACAACTCCAGTGTTCATATATAAAGACAGAATGCAGGGGTTGCAGAGATGGCTCAGTGGTTTGAAGCAAAATACCAAAGGAACAAGATTTGTTTTTTCAGGAATGACTTCAGTTCCAGGATGCGGCTGTTTGAATGAAAGTGGGCACCATAGGCTCATAGGGAGTAGCACTATTAGGAGGTGTGGCCTTGTTGGAATAGGTGTGGCCTTGTGGAAGGAAGTATGTCATTGGAGGCAGGCTTTGATGGTTCTGAAGCTCAAGCCAGGTTCAGTCTTCCTTCTCTCTGTCCATCTCCCTTTCCCTCTCCCCTCTCCCTCTCTTTTCCTGCTACCTGCTGATTAGGATTTAGAACTCATGGCTAAGTCTTCAGCACTGTGTCTGCCTGAGGGCCACCATGCTTCTTGCCATGATGATAAAGGACTAAACCTCTGAACTGTAAGTCAGCCTCAATTAAATATTTGCTTATAATAGTTGCTGTGGTCATGGGATCTCTTCATAGCAATAGAACACTGACTAAGACACAAGGCATCCTGAATCCTCTAATGGCCTTCACAGGCATTGCACAAATATGTGAATATACATAAATGGAGGCAAAATATCCATATATATTTAATTTAAATAAAGTAATTTTTTAAAAAGGGAGAATATGGAGCCATATACATAGTCACAGCAAAAACAATGAAATCTCTCGCATTCAATCCTGACTGAAATCAACAGTGAAAATCACTTGTAATGAAAAACTGAAATTAAACTAACCTGATAAAGATGATATCCCAGGACCTAAGATAAATTCTTTATATTCAAGGAACTAATTAAGGATGCAAGCTCTCTCTAATTTTATTTAAATGGACGTCTTTACCAAGTCCCTTGAAGTGAAAAGAACTTCAAGTGAAATGCAAGACTTTCCAGGGACTTTTTTTTTGGATGTGAATATCATAATTATCTACACAGAAATTTTTTGAGAATATATCACCAAATTAATATAATGTCTGAACTTGTTTAAAGAGTTTTTGGACACAAAACATAGCTAAATTATAACACATATAATTTCTAAGAGCAATGAAGTAATTATCAGCACATCTCATGAAATGTTCATGGAAAAATCATAGAATCTAATTGCTAGATTACAACTCCCATTGTCTCACATTTCTAGGTAGGAAGGAAATACATAGACCGGTTTCATAAGGCTGCTTAAAGAACTCAATGATGCAATATGTGTGCACCATTTATCGTTGTTCTTTGCTTGGCACTCAGAGGAGAAGTTTTTAAAATAGACTTCTATAAAATATTTCATTATTTTTAGAATTTATGAAATATTACTCAGGAAGTCTGGAGTTTTTAAAAAGACAATTACAGGTCACAGGATGGTATCTGTGGTTCTCAGCTTCTTTAGATCCAACCCACCTTTCAGCTTTAAAACAAAGCTGGGTCTTTTCCCTTTGCCGTAGAGTCTCTTGGTGCTGTGCACACAATGTGTCCTATTGCACAGCCCAACTCAAAGATTTTTACCTCTATATTATAGATGGGTATACATTTCTCAAATATCTAGATAATTTTTTCTTTATTTAAAAAATAAAATTGTATTTATTAATTTCTTTCAGGGGTGGAGAGTCTACATGTTTGGACATTAACAGACAAGTTACAGGGAGTCCATTCTCTCCTAGGAAGTGTCTCCCAGATGGTACCCAGAGTCAAGGGGCAGACACCGTAAAACACTGGGCCATCTCAACACTTCTTTTGTTTTTGTTACTTATGTGTTACAAGTTGTGTCTATTAATTTTTTTTTAGAAAAATAGAAGGGTTTTGTATGTGTGTATGTGTGTGTATTTGTGTGTGCGTGAGTGTGTTTACTTTGTTTCTGGGTCTACTCTATCTACTCTAGGTTCGTGGAATAAATCAATAAAATCTCTTGTTCTCATAGAGACTGAAATTTAGTTAAGGAGACAAATCTTAAGTAGTCAACACAAAGATTGAAGATATCGTGGCAGAAATTCCCAACTGTTCAATTCTTATATTTCTTGGCAGAGTCTACAAATAGTTCTGGGTTCCCTTGCAATTGGATGTATCCATTGGACCAGATCCTTGATGATGTGGTTGGAAATGATACCATTTCCTGGCCAGTTCTATCTTCTATGTCTTCCTACATTTTGAGTTGTACTGAGGAGAATGCATCGTGGAGTCCTATGGGGTAAGTGAACCTTAGAAGCCTCTCACTGGATCACTATGTAAAGAAAAGCTGCCCTTGAGCTAGAAATAATGCTTTGGACTATTTCATGTGCAGCAGATAAAATTATTTTGTATTTACTTTAGTCTTGGGTTTATTTGTATCCTACTATAAAATTCCCTAGATTGAAGATGTGGGTTTTAATTATAAGTATGAAAACGAAAATAAGCAGTTTTGGGGTATCCAACTAATTTTAGATAAAGAATAGGACAGGCATCATGGAGAAGGTAACGTTGTTAGTTTGTTAGAGCCATTTTACACAGACTGTATAACAAAAATCAGTTTTATCAAAACTCTGAAATCTGGGAATCTAAGAGAAAAAATGTCATGAGGTATGTTTTTTCTAAGCCTCACGATTCTGTGGATACAATTATCTTCTGTGGTTTTATTTGATACTTCTCTGTATGTTTCTGGATCCATAGGTGGGGATTGATCTGGTGACCTGATACCCATTTACCATTGTGAACAAGTGTATTAGTTGACCAGGGCTGCTGTAATGAAGTAACTGGGTATTTAGTGTGTAGATGACCACAATGAATTGATTTATATAGTTCTAGAGGCTGAAAGTCCTGTATCAAGAATTAGTCAAATTGACTCCCTCATATGAGGGAAGGTCTGTCTAGGCTTCTCTTGTTGACTTCTATACTGTCATCTTCTTGTTCATGCACCATCTTCTCAAGATGCAGGGTCACCATCTGCATTTTTCCCCTTTAAAAAAGTATGCTAGTCATATTGGATTAAAACAACACCAGAATGACTTCCCTTTAACTTAATTACCTATTTCAAATTCCTTATCTTCGAATACAGTCTGAGGGTCTAGCAATTGGAGGATGGAGGGGGTCCCCTTCATTCTATAATCATGGTATTTCTCTTGGTACAGAGTGAGGCAGATGTTTCAGAATCATCTGTTAGCTCCATCACAGTGACTATGAGGCAGAAGTCTTCCTGTAGATTAATGGGGCCTCTGTTGTTTGCATTCCACATTAGTGAAAAGCTGATGTAGAATCCTTAAGAGGACTGATGACTTAAATCTATCATCAAAGATGCATTCTCATTGTTTTCTTTTCTTTTTTTATATTCTTTTTTATTGGATATTTTATTTACATTTCAGATGTGATCCCCATTCCTGCCCACCCAGGAAACCCCATCTCATCCCCCTCTTCTCCTGCTTCTATGAGGATGTGCATCCACGCACCCACCCACTCCCACCTCCCCACCCTCAAATTCCCCCACACTGGGGTATCTAGCCTTCACTGGACCAAGGACTTCCTCTCCCACCTATGCCTGACAATGCCATCCTCCCCTACATTACAGCTGGAGTCATGGGTCCCTCCCTATGTGCTCCCAGGCTGGTGGTTTAGAACCTGGGAGCTCTGGTTGGCTGGTATTGTTGCTCTCCCCATGGGGCTGCACACACTTTCATCTCCTTCAGTCTTCTCTCTAACTTCTCCATTGGGAAACCATTGATCAGATCAGTGGTGAGCTGTGAGCATCTGCCTCTGTATATGTCAGACTCTGGCAGACCTCTAAGGAGACAGCTATACCAGGGTCCTGTCAGCATGCACTTCCTGACATCTACATCAGCGTCTACATTTGGTGACTGTGTATGGGATGGATACCCAGGTAGAACAGTCTCCAGATGACCCTTCCTTCAGTTTCTGTCCCACACTTTGTCTTCATATATGCTCTCATGAGTATTTTGTTACTCCTTCTAAGAAGGACCAAAACACCCATACTTTGGTCTTCCTTCTTCATGAGCTTCATGTGGTCTGTGAGTTATATCTTGGGTATTATGAGCTTTCAGGCTAATATCCAGTTATCAGTGAGTGCATACCATGTGTGTTCTTTTGTGATTGGGTTACCTCACTCAGGATGTTATTTTCTAGTTCTATTTATTTGCCTAAGAGTTTCTCGAATTCATTGTTTTTAATAGCTGAGTAATACTCCATTGTGTAAATGTACCACATTTTCTGTATCCATTCCTCTGTTGAAGGACATCTGAGTTCTTTCCAGCTTCTGGCTATTATAAATAAGGCTGCTATGAACATAATGGAGCATATGTCCTTGTTATATGTTGGAGCATCTTCTGGGTGTATGCCCAGGAGTGGTATAGCTGGGTCCTCAGGTAATGCTATACCCATTTTTCTGAAGAACCGCCAGACTGATTTCCAGAGTGGTTGTACCAGCTTGCAATCCCACCAACAATGGAGGAATGTTCCTTTTTGTCCACATCCTCGCCAGCATCTGTAAGGTAGAATCTCAGGGTTGTTTTGATTTGCATTTCCCTGATGACTAAGGATATTGAACATTTCTTTAGGTGCTTCTCGGCCATTTGAGTTTCCTCAGTTGAGCTTTCTTTGTTTAGCTTTGTTTCCTATATTTTAATAGGGTTATTTGGTTGTCTGGAGTCTATTTTTTTTTGTTTTTTGTTTGTTTGTTTTTGTTGTTTGTTTGTTTTTTGAGACAGGGTTTCTCTGTATAGCCCTGGCTGTCCTGGAACTCACTCTGTAGACCAGGCTGGCCTTGAACTCGGAAATCTGCCTGCCTCTATCTCCAAAGTGCTGGGGTTAAAGGCATGCACTATCACTGCCTGGCTTGTTTTTTGGGTTTTTTTTTTTTTGAGTCTAATTTCTTGAGTTCTTTGTATTTGTTAGATATTATCCCTTTATGATATGAACCAAGAATTAACTGTTATAATTTTTAGCAATAAAAAGTAAGTATTTACTTGACAAAATGGATTTTGGGGGAATGCTGGGAGAAACACCTTTCTTAGTTTAACACAGTATTCAGGGGTGAATTTTCCTGCAGCAAGAGCTAGAGAAATGGGGTAACAGGAGAGATCAGACGAGAGTTGTATTTTCCTGTGTTGGAAGGAACGGTAGCAGGTTTGTATACTCCTAGGAGTAATTCAGTTGAGTGGATTATGCAGAAAAGTGCTGGGGCATTCCTGGAACAGTGCTCTTGGGATGACAAGATGAATGGAATGTAGCACACACGTGGAGGGTGTGCTTTAGGCTGGCGGCTGGATAGAATGCCACTAAAACCAGAGGAGTGATGAGCTCATGTGTGCAGATGCTGAAAAGCAAGCAGATGTGGAAGTAGGATCGGTTGACATTCTTTCTCGATTGCTTAAATGATTGCTTATGTTTTCCACGTCATCATTAGAGGGTGAGGGTGGCAGAGAGAGCATATGTAACAGAAGAGATCAAGGTGCTGGAGGGCACTGGCTCAGTTCCGTCTCAATGCATCAGATGCTATATCTTGAAATGCAATTGAATAATAATGCTTTGTGAAAATTTACTGACATAAAATGCCCAAGCCGAAAGCTGTTACACAGATGTCAAGATGTCAGATGTCATCAGTGGTAAAATATATACAGAGTAGAATCTAAATACTTTCTAAAGAGGATAGTCATGGATATATACAACATTTTTTTCTTCCTAAAAGCCATTTAACAAGACCACATAATTTTATATAAAATTTTAATAAAACTGGGGATGTAGTTCAGTTGATAGTGTTTGCTTAGCAGGCACAAAGCTCTGGATTTGATCTCTAGCACCGTATAAAAGAAGTTCAAAGTTATTATTTGCTACATAGAAAGTTTAATGTCAGAATGGTATAAGGAGACACTGTTTCACAGAAAAGTGACATCTCTATAGGAATTCTTTCTAAATTCTCTCTCTCTCCCCCCTCCCCCTCTCCCCTTCCCCCTCCCCCTCCTTCTTTCCCCTCCCCCTCCTTCTTCCCCCCCCCAAACTCACATTAGAAAAGTCGGATTTAAAATTTTAAAATGAAATCATTAAGGTACTGGAGAGATGACCTTGTGGCTGATATTCTTGCAGAGAATAAGAGTCTAGACATCGGCAGGCATTTCAGGCAGCTTAAAAACACGTGGAACACCAGCTCCCAGAGGTCCAAAGCTTTCTGCTATCCTCTGTGGGCACCTGTACAAGCATGTACTTATGTGACAGAACACACAAATAAATAAAACAAATCTTAAGTAGATTGTTAAGTTGAGAGTTTCTTGAAGCAAGAGACAACATTTTCAGTCTTAAATTACTGGAACAATGTCTTTATTAGTAGTAGAGTCCAAGTACATTTTGGAATAATTCAATATAGCAACGCTTGTCTGTTATTTTAGTCTGCTTTTCTGCGGCTGTGATAAATTCTTGACCAAATGCAACTGGGGAAGGAAGGTAATATTTGATTTATACTTCCAATCCTAATCTGTTATCAGAGAATATAAAGATAATAACTGAAAGCAGGGGCTTGATAGAAACCATGAAGCAGTATTGCTGCTTACTTGCTTAGTCTCTGACTTGATTGTGCTTAGCTAGCTTTCATAGACAGTCCAGGACCACCTCCTTAAGGATGATGCTGCCAATAGTAGACCAAGCAGCACCCTTCTCATTAATTAAAAATAAAGATGGATGTGCCCCTTGACCAACCTGATTTAGGCTATTTTCTGATTTAGGAAGCTTCTCCTCCCAGATGACTCTAAACTCTGTCAACTTGATAATAATAGCTAACCAGGGCATCTACCACATGCTGTTTGTCAATAATACTCAAAATAGAAAGTGAGAGAAAATGGCTCAGAGGAAACAACTTTGAAGGTGGGACAAATGCTTCTTTTCTGATAGAAAGAAATACATCTTCATTTCTGGGGTGGTTTAGGTAGGTATGCCCCCATAGACTCGTGTGTTTGAATGCTCAGCCCATTCAATTGGGAAGTATTGCTTTATAAGAAGAAGTGAGTCATCGTGAGGGCAGGATTTGAGCTCTTTAAATTCAAGCTATGCTCAGTGTGGCATACAGTCTCCTGCTGCCTCCAGAACTCTCAGCTCCTCTAGCACCATGTCTGCTTGCACCCTGTCATGTTTCCCATCATGATGATAATGGACTAAACCTCTGAAACTGTAAGCCATTCCCATTTAATTTCTTTATAAGAGTTGTCATGGTCATTGTGTCTCTTTACAGCTATGAAACTCTAAGATAATTTCCTTAAGTTATTTGTGTCTCATAACAAGATGTCTGATAATGCAGAGGACATTTTTAATATTGAAGTAATGTTGAATTTTAAATTACAAGCTGATAGGTAGTCGTGAATAATTACTAGTGATGTGAATTAAAACTTCAGGTTTAATTTTTCCCTTTAAAAGTCTTCTCATGGACAGGACAGTGCCTTCATACTGATAGATCTTAAATGAGATGCAGGGAGAAATGTAGATGAAACTAATGGACAAATAATAGCTTCTGTTCCAAGAGCTAATCTAGGGAGACAGAGTGGCCATTTTTGTGTTTAGGGCCATGTTTAAGGCTGCCTTTTCTGCTAATCACGAATGATCTGTCTATAAATATCGTGCTCAGTTGTAGAGTAAGGTGGCTCTTTTCATCTAATTAATAATTCCTGCCACTTTTCTAACCATATGCCCTAGATTATAGCTATGTCAGATCATTTTTGGAAATAAAGTTGTTTCATCTGTTGATATTAGGGCTATATTGAAGGGACTGATATTATCAATAACTTATCTAACATGATATTAAGTGAAAAATAATAACTAATATGGCTTTTTAAAAGCAGCTTTACAATTATAGTTCACAGACCATAAAGTTAGCCTATATTACCATGTAACAGAAAGGGATAGTTGCAAATTTTTGGAGTGGTGCACCAACCCCTACAGTATAGAATATCTCTACTATGCCCTAAGTAACCTACATCCCACTTGGCATCAATCCCAGTTCTAATTTCAGCTCTGGGCAACCACTGATTTACCTTTGCTCTCCTTAGATTTTTGCTACACATTCAGCAGGTCACATACACTGTGGAACCAAGATTCTTTTCCTTTTCATAATGTCTTGCTAGTTTACCCATTTACTACACACACTATCATTGGTTAATTTTTATCATTGACTTCACCCATTGCTTAGATATGGTGCAAGTTTCTGTAGTCATTTGGGTTGCTGTACTTTGGGACTGTAATCCAAAGTGATGTTTACTCAGCTGGGTCAGTATTTCTTATCTGAGCTTCACCTTTCATATTCAGTCACTTTCCCAAGGTGTCTGGCTGCATTGGATCCCATTCCCAATGCCAGACTCAAGTGAAGAGCATCCCAAGGTGTGGTGCTCTCACCCTGCCATGGCTTTACTTTGGCTAAGCACTCGACAAAAAGATTCCTTCTTTTTACCACAGCAGTGGGGAATGGTTTTGTCTGGACGTGTGCTGTGATGATGCCTTGTTGTCTAGCTTCTCTCCTTGTGTCTATTGTGGTTTCTAAGGAGAAAATGATTTCATTCCTTCCCTGTCAATCTCTGAACCAAACTCGGTTTTATTCACTTAACTCTTGGTGGGCAGTATCGTCCTTTTACATGATGGGGAGATGTTTGAGGGCCTGTGGCTAGCAAGCATCCATTATGAATAGCATTCTATTTTCAAACCACCCTCCCACCAATCTTCAAGCCTTTTCTCCAGCCTGGATCAGATGCCTAAACCCACTATTCTCTCGGCTTACTGTCAGCAAAGGCCCTGTCTTTTTTTCTGTTGTATTTGTTTGGAACCATTTTCATTTGCTTCATGGTACTGTTTTGATCCTCAGCTCTTAAGAGCAAATGGTTGGAATGTAGATTCTGTTCCTTCCATTACACTGTGGATTCCTTTGTGCAAATTGATTCAGCAGACAGATTTTTTTCACGTGTTTTCTCCTTGAATAAATGTCAGAAGACTTGCCTGCCTTCCAGTTTTCTAACCAAGAAGTGTAGCATCCAACTAAAATGCCTAGAAACGAAACTATACTCATCTGGACTGGCTACACAAAGGCTTTATAAATGGCTCCAGGAGCTAAACTCACTCCCTTCTTTGGTAGATAAAGAATTGCTTTTGTTCTGTGTAGTAGGACCTTCTCAAACTACTAGCCTATGCTAATTCAAAATGTACCAGGCCATCTGTTGAATGAGAACGATTCTTCTTTCAATAGTAAGAATGTTTTTCCCATTCTGCGTTGGGGCTCTGAGGTTGTACTTTCACATAGACAGAGGGTGGTGCACCAGCTCTTTGTACAAATACTCCATAGTCACCTCAGGATGTAAACAGAGATGGCTGCCATCTCCTGAGTTTAAGACTGAACCTCCTTATCTCACCATGCAGAATCACACCATCTCTGCTTGTTTTCATTTTGTCTGACTTCTGGACCAAGAAATTATATTCCTTCTTTGTGGTTCTTGGACATTGTTTTCATATCTGTTTTTATAATAAATTCTCATTTCAAAAAAAATCTTTCTTTTTGTAGACTGTGATGTTCTTGAAAGAAAGTTGCCACCCTTTCCTTGAGAAATATTGGACTCAAACATGCAGTTTAATTGTGATTCAATCAGTGGTTGTTGAATCAATGAATGAGGAATTCAGGAATGGAGAAGTAATAAGGAACTGAGTGGATGATGTCAGCCATTCGCTCCGTTTTGGTGACTTCCTGTGATGAGTCACATGAGATAAAAGTTTACTACATAGGAAGTCTGTTAGAATGTGTTGGTAGGAAAGGGATATGGGATTGGGCTAGAGATGGTCTAGCTGGGTTTCACAAACCACAATAACCTCTAAGCGAACTCTTCACAGAGATCTAGATCCAAACTGGTTAGAGTCCTCCTGTGTTGAGTTGAAATCTCAGACTGGCCATCAACTGAATCATAGAAAAGGTAACGTCCTGGGCCTAGTAGGTCTCTGGTGAAAGACAGTCTTTGTAAGATTTAACAGGAAGCCAGTCCTTCCGGTCAAAAAATCCATGCCATACATCCCTGTCAATTAAGTCTCTAGGTTTTGTTTTTTTCTTTCAAAACCTTGATTTAGGCAATGCCATAATTACATTCTGTTATTTATTCCAGATTTTCTATTTTTTATTACAAAGAACACTTTAATATAAATTAAATTCAGCTCTGTTAAGATGGGATTTTTTTTTCTGCCTAACAAATTTTATTTTTAAAAAGTTGCATCAAATCTTGTCAAAACTATCCAATAATTTTAGTTGAAAATTAAGTGCAAACAGGGTTTGAGAAGAAAAATGGGTTTTCTAATCACTTTAGAAGGATTCTAAAATTATTCTGTTTCATCATTTTTGGTATATAGCTCTTCCCCTGTCAACATATGTGGAAGAAGTTGTTTTAGATTATTGAAAATCTTGGATGAATAATTTATCAAATTGTCAGCAGCTGTTTTTTCTAACAATAGATTTTAATGGACCAGTCCTATTTCATTTTTCAAATGTTAAAAAAATTAATTTGCTAAAAATATATTCATGAGCCTTTTCCACAACTTCCTGGGTAATATCAAAGTTGGCCATGATTTTTTTTCTCTCTCTCTAAATACAATGTCAAAGCTAAGAGCATTTTTGTAGCTCTTTAATACCTTATTTTGAATATTAAAATTCCCAGTTGCTGGCAGCCTACTGACCTATTCTTTTTGGTTTCAAAGCATTCTTTTTCTATGTACAACACTGTTGACTATAAAGTTATTTTTACACTGAGAAGGCTGAACCCTTTGTTCAAGCTTGCATCTGGGGATCATCGTGGATCTCTTCTGGCTACAAATGATCTCATCCAAAGGACTAACGATACTCAGTGCTTCAAACATCCTAATCTTCAGTAGCTCATTTCCAGGTACAGCTGATCGGAAAGAGGAACTTTTCTCTGTAACACCATGGTTACTTTTTATTTCTTCTAAAGACCAATCATTTGTGCTTGCTGAGGAACTAGTTTGTGTAAGAAGTTTAACAGGCATTGTTTTGTACTAGTTCCCACATCAGCCTGATGAAAACAAGCGCATTAGTTCACAATAGTATTAGTTATTACTATCATGAACTCTTTAAGTAATGGTAGCTGAGTTTTCATGGAACTTAGGTGGTATATGCAGAGTTCCATGATAAGGTGACACCAGAGCTCACATTCTGAGCTCTGAGGACTTGTATATAGATAGGAGGTTCTCTAAAGTTATCACTGTACAAGTGGGATTCCATTTTTAAAGGAGTCATGTGTTGTAAAAAGGAGACAAGCACCTTTCAGGGGATAGACCTAGAAATGGTTCATTTATAAATTGACCTTGAAACTTAGGGGGTTGTAAGACTTGTAGTAAATATAAGCAAATTCATTTTATTAGTTGCTTCACTATTTACTCTTTATTGGATCTCATGCAAAAAGACATGATAGGATGCTATGCTCAAATAGGAAAAATGGAATACATGGCTTTTAAGTCCTTTATTTTAAAAAGAGTGGGGAAATAGATAGACAGACAATGTACTAATGTATTCATCAAAATAACAACATTGTTTTTATTTTGTCATTTTTACATGTTATGATACCGAAAACATTTTAAGTTGTGGAATTAATTTAGGCACAAGTAATGTATAATTGTAATTTTAAAAGCATTTATTTAAAATGTATTAATAGAGAGCAACAAGCTGAATGGAGAGCAACATATTACATTTCTTGATCCTTATCAAGACTTGATTATTATAATATTACTGAGTTTCAATCTTTTTAATTGTATTTTTGTATGAAATAACCTTCTGTGGTACGTTTTTGACTCAGTGACTAATAGAGTATGCTTTTGGACGAGTGCTGTTACATAGAAGTAGATGGAAAGACTGGGAATATATTTGGAACCAGCATTTGTGGAACTAGGTAAAGAGAATGGAACAGCATTGCCATTTGCCAAATGCACAGCACATCCAATGAGTCATGTGGTACAAGTGGCAAAGCAGCTAACAGGGTCATCTGGATTTGGTACAGAGACTTGTCTAGTTATGTCCCACTCAAGCAGTCTATACTCAAGGTCCAGGAGAGTAATTGGTAGATGGGTGGATCAATATCAAATCTAAGTAATGCTAATGTTGCCTTCAGAATTCATAAAGTCAAGTCGGTGAGATGGCTCACCATGGAAAGATGCTTGTCACTGAGTCTGACAATCTGAGTTTGATCTCTGCGTTGTTGAAAGAGAGAATTGACATTTGTAAGTTAAGTTGTTCTCTGATCACCACATGGATATCATGACATACACACACTCAAGTGCCATACATATGACACACGCATGTACACACACACACACACCCGCATACATACACATACAAATTAAATAAATTGAATGCAATTTTAACACCTCAAAAATAATATAAGCCTTCTAGCTATTGTGCCACTTTCTCAGAGGCATGCAGTAGTTGGTATACCCACTTGCTCACTTTAGAAGCTAGACACCAAGCTGCTTTAGAATTCTCAAGATTTGCAGACCTTACTGTGGTGAAGGTTCTTGAAAATTTGCTGTAGTTATCTCCCACTTTCGAGGTTTCCTGTGCTTCAGCAGGGTGTCTATGTTTCCTCCTTATCACACTTAGTTGGTGTACTACCAACAGAATGTCTTATGGAATGCAGGTGATAATGGTGTCTCTGGATTATGAAACTGTATATTTGATTATGAAAGACCCCCCCGAGGGGAGACCCTCACTCAAATCCGGATCTGCGTGCACCCAAGGACACACGAGAGACCTTCTTGATGCAATAGCAAAAGGTAGTTTAATGGCGAGGGCCCTCGGGTCGGAACATATCTCACGCAGGAGATAGAGGATTCGACAAAGACCTCAGGAAGCTTAGGATATTTATAGGTAGAGGTTGGGGAGAGCGGGAAAATTTGGTGCAGTTACATGTGATTGGATATTTTAAACATCAGCAATTTGCGTAAGCAATCATTTGGGCTGACAGGATGACTAGTTATTTTCAACCATGAAGCCTCGGACCTCCCAGACAGGGGGGAGAGAGCTTAACTTGTCCTTGCTTGTCTTTTCATTTCTGGTCACTCTGCCCCTGGAGGAACTTGATATTTTTATTATGGCTATATTTAACAAGTCATCAGTGGTCTTTACTGACCATGAATTTTTGTTATGTGTTCCAAACTGCTTTCATTTTTTTTATTCTCACATATATATATATATTGGTTTTTTGAGACAGGGTTTTTCTGTGTAGCCTGGCTGTCCTGGAACTCACTCGGTAGACCAGGCTGGCCTCAAACTCAGAAATCTGCCTGCCTCTGCCTCCCAAGTGCTAGGATTAAAGGTGTGCACCACCACCGCCCGGCTTCACATTTATATCTTGTTGTATGGCAATGAAGATAAATTTTTCTTTTCTTAATTGTATCTACAAACATCCACTAAAACAATGACCATTGTTGCATGCCCGGTAATAGCAAGTAAGTTGACTATTTCCAATATACAGACTACATCTACAATAGCATCATCATGGAGGTTGTCCCTTCAGAAATTATGAATTTTAGGGTGAACTCTTTTCACTCTTCAAGAGATGTCTCCAATGGTTAATTGTCATTGCTATCTTGAATGCACTTAGGATAACCGTACAAACCCATGTCTATGAGGGCAAGGGCCTGTTCTGAGTGTAGGTAGCACCACTGACAGACTGGGCTGTCAACTGAAGAAAAGGAGAAAGTGCTCCAAGCACTGCTGTCCATCATTTTCTGCTTCCTAAATTTGATTTGAAAAGTAGTATGACTAGCTGCCTCGTGCTCCACGTGCCACGATGGACCATGAGCCAACACAAGTCACTCCTTCCTTAAATTGCCTGTGTCAGGTATTTTTTTCCAGCAACAAGAAACTATATATAAGACCATTCGTCTTCTATTAAATTTCATGTAACTTTATTTCCTTTCAACTGCTTGGCATAATCATATTAGAAGTTGGGATGTCAATGTATGAATTTTGTAAAGGCAATTCAACCCATAACATCATCCCTTGGTATTATTATTCATCCAATATTACTCTAATAATCTTCTAAGCTGAAATTACCAAACTCTCTTTTACAACAGTTAAATCTATTCTGGTTAGAATGGGAGCCTGGGAAGGACCAATTATTTCTGAATATGGAATACCTCTTTTATCTAAGTAGGTTGGTATGTTCTTTCTCAAAAGTTTTCTCAGATAGGGACTGAGTTTGCCCTCTCCTGCTGGATTCATTCTTTGTAAATAAAATATAAAACCAAACCCAAACTCAAATACCTGAAGTAATGCGAATTGGGATCATGGAAGTGATTTTATTTTTAAGTCACAAGAAGGAATTGTTTATGACTTTAAGTGATGACAAGAGAACAGAAAGCAGCTGGGAAACTTTGCCCACCTAAAGATTCATTTTAGTCCTTTAGTACTTAACCTTCCAGGGTGAACCATTACTCAGTCTGTCATGAAAACATCCTAGCAGTTAATTTTCTCATTGCTGTAATAAAGTATCTAAGAAAAGCAACTTAAGGAGAGAAATGTTGATTTGGGCTTGCATAGCCTTTCTTTCTTTCTTTCTTTCTTTCTTTCTTTCTTTCTTTCTTTCTTTCCTTCTCTTTCTCTCTTTATTTTTATTGTTTTTTTTCTTTTATACCATTTTAATTGCATACAAGTATTAAGGACAATTCAAGATTGAGGGTCTAGCAATGCAATCAAATAGTCAAGGAAGAAGCAAGACAATAAACACAAATAGTCAAAGAACAAGCAAGGCAATAAACAAAATTCCATGAACACTCCCTATGATCACTGTTTCGAAAGGCTTATCAGGATGACCAAAATATCTGTGCCAACTTCCCTGTCCTAACCCAAAGTCATTTTCATATCTGAAGCCTACTTCCTTGTTCTAGCCCAAGATTCAGATTCCTGGCTGAAATTACTTCCTTGTTCTAGCCTAGGATTTAGATTCCTGCCTGAAATTACTTCTTTGTTGTCAGATTCCTGCCACACCTCCCCTAATAGCTAGATAGGCATGAGCACAAGGCAGCTCAGGGAGAGATGAATGCTGGTTCTCAGTTTAATCAATCTCTCTCTCTCTCTCTCTCTCTCTCTCTCTCTCTCTCTCTCTCTCTCGTCTGAGACCAAAGACCATAGAGCAGTACAGTGCACACTCATACCATCTCAGTTAACCTAATCTAGAAAATATTTTACAGGCATGTCCAGAAATTTGTTTCCCAGATGATTTTAAACCTAATAATCAATATTAACCACCACAGAAATGTAACTATTTATTGAAAAGTATTATAACAATAATGATGATGATGATGAAAGGGGTATTTCTGTTCCATGTCTTGAGCCCCTAACCTTCTTATGAAAATGGCCTTCAAAGACAATATTTGGAAAATTCTCTAAATCTACTGTAGACAGGGAAACTGACCATGCATGTGGCACCAGTCCACCATTACTTAAATATGACTTCAGTTCTCTATCAAAACCAGGTTGAATTTATACCTTTTTTAACTCTTTTTTTCTTTATTGGATATTTTATTGACATTTCAGATGCCATCCCGTTTCCCCATTTCCCTTCTCTAGAAAACCCCTATCCCATCCCCATTTCTCCCTTTTGCTTTTATACTATTTTTAAATGTTAATCAAAAGCTTTGTAAGTTTGGTAATGCTCAATAACAAGATGCTCATACAATTAGAAGTGTAACCCAATACCCATCCTAGATATATCAACTATCTTTGACTGGCAGAGACATGCAAACATCTGCCTCCATGTTCCTCTCTCCACTTGTCACCTAGATCCTTCTCTCCTCCTCCTCCTCTCCTTACTCCTCCCACCTTAGCTCCTCTTATATATCACCCTTCCTGTTAAAATAAAACTTTTCTCTTAAAATACAATTAGAGCATAACTATACCAATTTGGGTCAGTAAGGTACAAGATAGACCTAATACCCAGTCCATCATTTTGTTGACTAAACAGAACCACTGTCTCCCTCCTAATTAAAAGACTTAGTTCTGAACTGGCTTTTTTTCTTGGCTTTAGAATGAATGTCAGCAGAAAACCATCCTCTCACATCTTTTCTCTCAAAGTAAATAGCCGGAATTGGCTATGAGACTGTAAGTCTTCAACCTCATCAGAAATCTAGAATGACTGAGTTAACTGAAATTATGGGAAGCATAAAGCATAGCTTCTAAAACTTAGTCAAATTATAGAGACCGCTGAACACCCGAACAGTACGTATACTACAAAACATTGAAGTATCCAATCTTCAGCCTTATGGCCCAGGATCATCTGACAGACTGAGTGATGCAGAATTATTAAGGGCTAATTACTCTGTCTTGGCAGATATAATCAGTTGACTATTCTGCAAGTGTGTCCCTTTCTGGACAGTGATTTGTCTGCAGATGGAAAGAGGCAATTCTTGCCTGGTGGCTGTCTCACCACAACTGGAATAACTCCAAAGATGCTCAATTTCTTCTTAGAATCCAAGACAGGAAGCTGTCAGGAGCAGGCAAGTCTCTAATCAAAATGAACATTAATACAGAAATGTTTGTAACATCAATTCTGTGGACTTCTAATGTTTTGAAAACCAACTATCTATGTAAGGCAATCTGGACTGTTGTCTGTTGACTCCTCTCATCTATTTCTAAATAAAATATAGAAAACACCCTAATAATAAACTCAGAGCCATGAATTTGCTATAGGCCCTTAACTCACAGGCTAGCCATCTCAAATCAGTTAAAAAAGTTAAAGAAGGACTGGGTCTAGCCTTGTATTCCCAAATCTGTTATTTAGGCATAATGCCTATGAGAATAAAAATATTAATCTCACTTTTATATCAATAAGAAGTGCATACCAATGAAAACCTTAAATTTGAAATTGGAGTAAATTTTGTACCATTTAAGAAATTATAATGTCATTTTAATAACAATTATACATATTTCTACTAATAAGTTATGGCTATGCAATAAATCCTAGTTAATCCTCCCTGTTCCAACAAAACCACTACTTTTCCCTAGAAAGACAGCCCAACATTAATGACCTTAGTCCCCAAGCCCAGGGAATAGGGGCGCCAGCTCTTCATTAACTTCTTCAAGCTGATTTAAGATATTAGAAGAGGGGCAGGGGGAAGAGTATATTGATAATCCTCTGACGTCTGTGTCTTCACTGCATCTAGCTGGAATTCCAGGACATCAGAGGTTCAAGTTGGTCTGCTCAGCTCACTTGATGAGTAGATATACCAAGGCTGTGTATTCTGCAATATACAATTCTCAAAACAAATTTTAGTATCAAAATAATTTTTTGTTTGAATTCTGGAATCTAGTCTTCTGGTGGCCTGCCTCTGTCATGTCTAATCAATATATTCTGGCAGTTTCTATGAGGGTGTGCTCCCACCATCCTCCCATTTTCGCCTCCCTGCTCTCAAATTTCCCAACACTAGGGAATCCAAACTTTCAGGCACCAAGGCCCTCCACTTCCACTGATGCCTAACCCCTTACCCCATCCACCCTCCTTCAGTTACTATGAGGGTGTGCTCCCACCATCCTCTCATTACCACGTTCCTGTTCTTGAAATTCCTCAACACTAGAGAATCCAAACCTTCAGGTACCAAGGCTGTCCACTTCCACTGATGCCTCCAAGGCTACCCTCAACTACCTATACTGCTGGAGCCATGAGTCCCTCCCTTTGTGTTCTCGGGCTGGAGATTTTAGAATGGCTACTCCAGCTTGTTTCTTAGGGACATTTGACTGAAAAATTGTTTTCCAGTCTTTTACTCTATGGTAGAGTCTGTCTTTGTCACTGTCATTTTGTATGCTGCAAAATGCTGCGTCCTGTTTATGTATCCTGTTTATGTCTTTTAATTGGGGGATTGAGTCCATTGATGTTAAGAGATATTAAGGAACAGTGGTTGTTGCTTCCTGTTATTTTTGTTATTAGAGGTGAAATAATCTTTGTGTGGCTATCTTCTTTTGGATTTGTTGGAAGTGATTACTTTCTTGCTCTTTCTAGGGTACAATTTCCCTCCTTGTATTGGAGCTTTCCTGCTATTTTCCTTTGTAATGCTGGGTTTGTGGAAAGATATGTAAATTTGGTTTTGTCATGGAATATCTTGGTTTCTCCATCTATGGTAATTGAGAGTTTTGCTGGGTATAGTAACCTGGGCTGGCATTTGTGTTTTCTTAGGGTCTCTATGACATCTGTCCAGCATCTTCTAGCTTTTATAGTGTCTGGTGAGAAGTCTGGTGTAATTCTGATAGATCTGCCTTTATATGTTACTTGGCCTTTTTCCCTTACTGCATTTAATATTCTTTCTTTGTTTTGTGCACTTGGTGTTTTGATTATTATGTGATGGGAGGTATTTCTTTTCCAGTCTAGTCTATTTGGCATTCTATAGGCTTCTTGTATGTTTATGGGCATCTCATTCTTTAGGTTAGGAAAGTTTTCTTCTATAATTTTGTTGAAGATATTTATTGGCCCTTTAAGTTGGGAATCTTCATTCTCATCTATACCTATTATCCTTAGGTTTGGTCTCCCCATTATGTTCTGGATTTCCTGGATGTTTTGGGTTAAGAACTTTTTGCATTTTGTGTTTCTTTGACAGTTGTGTCAATCTTTTCTATGCTATCTTCTGCACCTGAGATTCTCTCTTATATCTCTTGTATTCTGTTGGTGATGCTTGTGTCTAAGACTCCTGATTTCTTTCCTAGGTTTTTTATCTCCAGGGTAGTCTTTCTTTGTGATTTCTTGATTGTTTCTACTTCCATTTTTATGTCCTGGATGGTTTTGTTCAATTCCTTCACCTGTTTTGTTGTGTTCTCTTGTAATTCTTTAAGGGATTTTTATGTTTCCACTTTAAGGGCTTCTACCTGTTTACTTGTGTTCTCCTCAAATTCTTTGAGAGTGTTATTTATGTCCTTCTTAAAGTCCTCTATCATCATCATTAGAAGTGATTTTAAATTTGAATCTTGCTTTCCTGGTAATATGGGGAATTCAGGACTTTCTTATGTGGAGAACTAGGTTCTAATGATGCCAATTACCCTGGGTTGCTGATACTTATGTTCTTGTGCTTTCCTTTTGCCATCTGGATCTCCTTAGAGCTACCTGCCCTGTTTCTGTCTGGAGCCCGTCTTTTCTATTATCTTTGTTGTATCAGAACTGTGTGGTGTGAGTGTTACTACTGGGCTAAGAGCTGGGACCCAAACTCTGCTCAGCACTCAGGCACAGTCAGGAAGAGCTCTAGGGCCCAAGATCTCCTCAGTGCTCCAGTCCAGGAGTGACTTCCTGGGTCCTTATGGGTCCCAGTTACTCCCTGTTTGAGGTGGGCATTGCTGTCTGCTTACCTAAGATACTGCCTGAGTTAGAGCTCCTGGGAGCCCCGCTTCCTCTGGGTTCTGTGAGATTGGGGACAGAGCTGCTGCCCAGGATCTGCTCAGTGCTCCGGCCCAGACCGGCGCCAGGTAGTATTTAAATGGTCACATCATTTAAAAAAAATTTTTTTTAAAGAGAAAATGACAATAGGATTTTCTCTTCTGAAGAAAACTCTAATATTTTGAAGTCAGCACATGATTTTTCCATAGCAGTTCTTCTTTAGAATAAAATTATGCTGAAGAAGTCCTTAATATGCTTTAATATTCCTAATAACTAATTTTTAGCAATGAGGTTCTAACACCAGAATGACTCTACTGGGAGTGCTGCTTTGGTCTGTGTCACAATCGAGTGTTCTATTTAACAGCACCATCTGTGTAATTAGTTTGAACTTGTGAAATAGAGAGTTTGACAGGAGGTAGAATATTCATTCCTTATTTTGCATGGCTGAAAGCACAGAAATGTACCATGAAGGCATGAACAGAGATTTAGGAATTTCTAACCAGCTCATAGTGAGGGAAAGTGTTGGAAAATGATTTGGGGCTGAGAGATAATTTAATGACACATCTGTCTGCTTTGACATTTCCAACATAACTTCTTTTTAACTGAAGCCAAAAGGAACATCTTTATAACTCTCACACTAGAGTCCTTCATGGATACAGTGGTGTTGGCCATTGTCTTAGCTTTCTTGTGCACCTGGGTCCCAAAGCAACAGATAGTCAATTGCTGCCTTGAAAAATAAAAACAACCGATGGAAATATCTGCGTAGCACAGCTCAAGTTATAACCTCTTGGGATCTGATGGCTGCAGATGCTGTTTATCCTGGAGTGAGGAAGGACTGAAGTCTGTGTTTCTTCTGAGAATGCAATACTCTTTCTTACTTTGAACAGCAACCCAGAACATAGGAAGGGTTGAGCTTGAGTTTTGTTCATACTGTTCTTTAGCCTTGTCCCAAATTAGAGCAGCTTGTCCTCGAACTCATGGAATAGTCAAAGTTCACAAGGAGCTTATGCTTCTCTTGCTTCCATCTTGCAAGTGCTAGGATTATAGGCAAACACCACTCCACCTAATGCATCAACCCTTTCCACTCCTCTGTCTTCCTTCTTAGGACATTTTTTTTTTTCATGCTTGGTACTGTCTTGAGGTTTCAAGAGACTCAGGAATGGATGGACAGGGCAGTCCAAGAAAATCACAAATGGCCTTTGTCCCAGATCTGAATGAATCCTTCCTGGTAATTCTCAGAGCCTACTTGTTTATTCTTTAGTAAAAAGAAGACAAAACATGCCATTTACATGTGTCTGGGAACATAAGATTTGTCTTTGATCTGTCTGAATTATCAGACAGATTAATATATTGGCTATGTTAAATTTAATATTTATCATTAATGTAAAGCACTGCTTCAAAGGAGGCACACCAAAACAAAAACAAACAAACAAAAAAAAACAAACAAAAAAAAACAAACTAGTAACCAGGGTCTGGAGAGTTCAAAGCACTGGCTGCTTTTCCAGAGGACCTGGGTTTGATTCCCTGTATACACAAGGAAATTCAGAACTGTTGATAACTCCAGTGCCTGAGGATCCAACACCCTTCTCTGGCCTCCTTGGGCAATGCACGGACATGGTGCAAAGGCATAAGTTCATGCAGAATAGCAATTCATGTAAAACAGAATTAAAAGTTAAAAAAAAAAGTAATGGCCAAACCTATCGTTTAAGGTCCTTACATATTAGAAACAAATTTATCTACTTAGCTTTCTTTTCAACAGAAACTCAGGCTTTTGTATGTTCTTTATTCCATCACTTACTTCATGGACAGATGGGGAAGTAGGGAATGGTTAGGCTTTTTCTCTCAACAGCCCATTCTCCAATGTAGATGTTGGATAAAGTGGTTATTTAGATGTCTTCTAAGGCAAAAATCTATAGTGTTCATAAACATAGCAATTGACTTAATGTGCTTCATGGGTGAATTTTAGTTTTGCCTCTGTGGATATATTAGAAAACATCATTTTTAGTTCCTCTAATATCCACCTTCATGTTGAAGGTATGCATAGCTCAATCAAAGGACAGGTAGATAGATGTTCCTGTTCCTAGGAGTAGTAGAATCCTCCCACTTGAGAAACATGCAAAGGTAGGTGCCATTTGACTCTTTTATATCTATTAACTTGCAGTTTTAAAAGTAACATTCCTATTGAGATATAATCCACATAGTATTTAGATTTTATGGCGCATCTTTATAACATAAATGTTTTAATAGGGTCAAGCATATTCACAGGACTGTATAACCTTCACAAGAATTTGGCAATATTCCACCATCCCCATAAAGAAACCGTGTGCCAATGAGATCACTTCTCATCCCCCCTTAATCTTCTCAACCTCTAGGCAACCACTTACCTATGTTCTACATCTATGGTTTAGCCCATTCTATACACTTCACCTAAGTGAAATCATTCAATAACTGGCTTCTTTGAATTTCCCTGATGCCTTTAAGGTTTAGGAACTTCGTAATATCTGTAATTCATTCCTCTTATTGCCAAGTAATATTGTATTATATGGATATATGATGACTTTATTCATCCTTTTGATCCACTGATAGATACTGGAATTGGTTTAGTTGTTGGCTATTATAAATCATACTCTATGGATATGCATAGGCATGCTCATATGGAAACATATGTTTATTTCTCTGAGGTAAATACCTAGGAATGAATTGTCGAGTTACATTATAACTCCATGTTTGACTTCTTAAGGATGGTAAGACATTTTTCCAAAAAATGAAGCAGTGTCTCATAGTGCCGATCTGCACTTCTCTGATGGCTGATGGTGTTGAGATTGTTCTCCTTTAGATTGTGGTCATTTGCATACATCCATTAGAATGATATCTATTCACACACTCTACCCACTTTTAAATTGGGCTGTGTGTCTTTGCATTATTAAGTTGGAAAAAATGTTTTCTATAGTCTAGCTGCAAGCCTATCTTATGCCTATGATTTGAATTTCTTTAGACTATAGACTGTCTTTTCATGCCCTTGATGGTACCCTTTGCTACATAAATGATTTTCATTTCAATGAAGTCCAATTTATCTCTTTTTTCTTTTATTGCCTGTGCTGTTGATGTGGTATGCACAAAGATGTAAACCTGAAACAAGCTACTATTGAATAAAACACTTAAAAATTAATCTCTTCAGTCAGACACAGGTATACCAGACCTACAAGTCAATTATAACTGAGAGCACTCTTGACAGAAGGACAGAAAGTCACTTGAAGACTGTTCATATCCTCAAGCCATGGGATACTTTGTCCATTCCCCTTGTCTAGTCATTAGTCCAGATTGCATGAAGACATTAAAGATGTAACTGTTAATTATTTGAAGAATTACTTATTTCCTAGGGACTGTAAATCAGCTGGAAAACATGCTGAGCTCAAGTTCACAGTGGAGAGACCCTGGGTGTTATTTGCTTGTGGCTCACCCATATAGAGAGTCTTTTTTAATAGTATCTAACACTTCTTGAATATTTTAAGAAACTCAATTAACTCTTGAACAGCTGGATCATCATTTAATCCTGTTCCCCTTGGCAAGCCATAGCCTTCTGTAACGTGATACCTATTAATTTGAATTGCCAGCGCTATATCTCACTGTGCTTTGTATTTTCCAGATTGAATGCAGTGCTTTGCAGAATTGCAAAGTTAATTTCTAGCTTTTGGGGGTAGAAAGATTTTCTGCCTGCTTGCAAAAGTATGCTTTTATACCTTAAAGGCCTAAAATAAATTTTCTTTTTTAATGGGAACATTATTTAAAAATATATTAAAGAAGAAAACTAAGCATTTTCTTCTCTTACCACTCAAATGAAGTATTTCCCTTTGCATATTTCATCTGCCTTACTCTCTAGTCGTGTGTTTTTACTTGTTAAAACCCTAGTAAAGGTATTATTTGGCAGCAATGTTTGAATGTCTTATCTTGCCACCAAAGGTCTGTCATCTTTATAGGTTAGAGGGCTTCAGATTTGAAAAGTGACTTTTCTCTGAGCAAGCAGTAATGTCCTATTCACAGAGATGGACTCAAAAATGGGAACCATAGTCTATGACCTCATTTTCCCTTGGAATTATAGGCTCCTTCCACCTTCTGTCTGTTCACTCTCTTTTCATGCTCAGCTTTCCTGTCCCTCATCCTAGGGAAAGTAATGGTCGTGTCCTTCCCTGGGGCTATGTAGTTTGGCTGCTTGATCTCGTATTCAATATCCTCTTCCCATACTCTCTACTCTCTGGTCCAGACACCCTAGCCAAGACAATTCTTTCCTCTGAGCTTTGCACTTGCCCTTTCTTCCATCTAGAACACTCTGTACTTGGAGCTTTTAAATTTGGCTCCTTAACATTCATGGACCAGCTAAGTGGTATTTTAGTATGAACTTCAAAGGTCCATAAGGTTATCCTACTCAGCTGACCTCTCGAGTCCTTTTCCACCTTACCCAGATCACCCACCTTTTCCCCCTTACAGCTTTAGTATAGTGTATGAAAATTCATGACATAAAATCAGATATATGTCTGGGTTTGTTTACTGTCTATTTACTCTCTACTGATATACGGGGGCTTCATGAAGGATGACTTCTGTCTTTTTCTCTATTATAAACTGCTACCCATCATCACTTATGGCATAGGTAGCTCTCTAATGTTTGATGAGTGGGTGAAATGCTACGCAGAAGTAATGCTTGATTTTGTGTGCTATGCTAATGTCTTTTCTTCCTTCTTTCTCTGCTAAGCTGAAACATATCTGTGCAGGAGCACATGCAAAACATTGCTTGCCAACAGCAAGGCAAGGTATATTGTTTCTTTGTTGTTGTTGTTGTTTTCTTTTTTGTGTTTTTTTTCTTTTTTATTTGATATTTTATTTACATTTCAGATGCTATCCACTTACTCCATACCCCTCCCACCCAGGAACCTCCTATTTCATCCCCCCTCCTCCTGCTTCTATGAGGATGTGCTCCCACCTACCCCCCACTCCCACCTCCCCACCCTCGAATTCCCCCACACCCCGTGTCTAGCCTTCACGGGATCAAGGATCTCCTCTCCCACCTATGCCCGACAAGGCCATCCTCCTCTACATATACAGCTGGAGTCATGGGTCCATCCCTATGTGCTCCCAGGCTGGTGGTTTATTTTAGATCCTGGAGATCTCTGTTTGGTTGGTATCTGTTGCTCTCCTCATGGGGCCGCAAACCCTTTCAGCTCCTTCAGTCTTCTCTCTAACTCCTCCATTGGGAACCCCTTGATCAATTCAGTGGTTAGCTGTGAGCATCTGCCTCTGAATATGTCAGACTCTGGCAGACCTCTAAGGAAACAGCTATATCAGGCTACTGTCAGCATGCACTTCCTGACATCCACATCAGTGTCTACCTTTGGTGACTGCACATGGGATGGATACCCAGGTGGAATGGTTTCCAGATGGCCCCTCCTTCAGTTTCTGTCCCACACTTTGTGTCCATATTTGCTCCCTTGAGTATATCATTTAAGAAGAAGCTGTGATGTTATGTGTAATATAATAGGTATACCCATGGGAAACATTTTCCTGCATAGTTAACACTATATGAAATAGCACTTTTTGGATGAATGGGGATAAATTTTGAATGTGAAATGACCCTCATGAGCTCCTATACTTGAACCCCTGATCCTAGGTTAGCTGTATTGCTTTGGGTGGTTGTGGGAACTTTCAGGTGCCAACCTGACAGATGTAAGTACATGCGGGGGATTTTGTGGGGTGTGGTCAGCTCTGCTTCCTCTCTAGTTCTTGGGACTTCAGGATGTGCCAAGGTATAAGAAAGCTACCGCCTCAAGGTCATTCAGATGCTTTAGTTGCTGTGCCTTCCCAACAACGCTGGCTTATTTCCTTTGAATTCTAAGCCAAATTAAATCTCTCCTTCCTCAAGTGACTTCTCTCAAATGTTTTGTCACAGTGACCAGAAAAGTGGATGACACAGCGGGCTTGCTTTAGAGCTTTGTGTGGTCTCATGTAAGCCTGATATAATATCATTTATACAATACAGTCTGTTCTATGATCATGTGGTGCATTTCTCAGCCTGGTTTTGTCAGCCTGGAGAAAGCTGGAGCGAAGAAACCAAAACAAGATATTCTGCTCTGTGGTTGTACATGGAGTGGCACAAATAATAGATAGCTCAGTTGTGATGGATTTGAAAAGGATTTAAGTCCTGAGAGTAAAGTAGACGCCTGATGCCTCTGAAAATTTTAGGCGAAGAGCGATTTTCTCCTAAGGTCAGCTTTCCTGGAAATCAATTGTCACTTCTCTGCCAATTTCAACCCCACACCGTATAGATGAATGTGCAGTCATCCTTGAACATCCAGGTCTGCCACAGAAGCCAAGAAATACATTTAAAAATAGATGTCTGGACTAGTTCAACAACGTGGAGAAAATAACTGAGAATAAAGTCCTTTATCTCAGAGGCTCTGAGTGTCCTTCATTTCCCCTGGGGACAATGGTACTTTTAGAACAAAACCTTTACCTCCTTTTCACTCCATGTTGGTGTGCTGAGGTGGAATGTGGGGTTCGTATCACCCCTTAAGCCTTTCCCTCTGCCCTGTTCACACTTTTCTCCAGGATGAGGGCAGGGTTGTAAGAGGGCTACAGACATATAAGTCAGCTTTCATTTCAAGGTGGGGAATACTTGGCAACAGGAAACATCCCGTTAAGATTGAGGAATGGTGTGGCAAGTTATCCATGTGGATGCGGGGCTCCGGCTCTTAGTCTTCATCAAGGTGGCAGATGGGGATGTACGATCAGTTTAGCTGGACATGGGAGAGAGGGATGAGATGAGGAAGAGGAAGATGGCAAGGGTGTACTATTGAGGAGTAACAAGTTAAGGGCTCAGACCACAGCATTGCATTAAGTCCTGATTGCTTGGGGTTTGACTTCCAAGAAAGCAGGCATGGCTTCAATGTAAGAGAAGACACAAAGAGAAACTATGGGAATAATATTACAAGACTTTGAGTCAACATTACTTTTTAAAGTCACTATTCTCATCCCTGTGACCAAATAGCTAAACTGAAACAGGTTTAATTAATTTTTTTTTTTTTTGCTTATAATAAACATGCAAAGTAATGGGCTTTCTGAGGACATGTTCACACACACTTCTGAGTAACTCTCTCATCTCCATGGCTCCTACCTCCACTGTACTGTTCTATCCTTAGAAGATAAGAACAGGTTGATCTTGGCTGAGATCTAGAGGATACAGCGCATGACAGCTGGGAAAGCACAATGGTGGCAGACTGCTCACCTCTCCGCATCAGGAAATGCTACCGCTCGCCTGAGTTTTTTCACTTTCCCTTCGTTCCAGGCTGGCATCGCTTTTGACCAGTTCTTTCTCTATCTAATCCTATGTGGAGATGTCCTAACAGATACATACAAAGATGTTCCATGCTAATGTCATAGGCATTGCTACATATTAGTGTTTATATTCCCAATCCATTCACCATGAAGTAAAGAGGGACCACCACAGTGGTTTCTTCTATGTCTCCCTGTTGTCTCTGTCCCTCTGTCTCTGCCTCTATCTGTTTCCATCTTCTGAGCTTGAGTAACTTGATATAGTTAAGACTGACCTAGAATTATAATCTACCTGCCTCAGCCGTTCCAATAGTGGAAATACAAGTTTGTGACACCATGCTTATGAGAGTGATTTGTTCTCTAAGACTTTCACATCATGCACCGCAATCCCCTTCATCTTCCCCTCCTCTCATACCTGCCCTCCACCCTTGCAACCTCCTCCCAACAAAGAAATAAACATCTAATTGTGGAAGCTGTAGTGTGTCACAGTGTGTCCCACAATATACTCTTTGGTCCACACTTCTTGGCTTGCGAATGTTCATTGCAATGACTCGTTGGTCTGGTACTAGGCCTCTGGCTTCTGTTACTCTCTCAGTACTGGGACCTCACTAGGACTCCTCTCAGATATCCTGCTGTTGCCCTGTGTCATGGAGATCCTGGAGCTTTGGATCTGTAGGACCGGCCCCTTCATGCAATCTAGCAGTTCATCTGTGGGGTAGATGTTGAGGTAGGCCACTTCAAAGCCCTGAATCTGGGCCTGAGAGATATCTGAGCTGGTTAGGCCAGCTAGCCTTCCCACTCTCACACTCTCAGGGCCCGCTCACTGGCATCCAGGGCCAGCTTTACCCTGCTGCCCAGGTGAAGTACAGGGCCAGCTCTTCCTAGTGCTGCAGCTTGTGGGGACATGGACCAGTTCACCAACTCTCATGAACCTTGGACCCACCCTCCTATCTGTCATAGATAGTGAGGGACAAAGGAGGGGAGGGAGGTGTCTCTCCCTCATCTGCTCCCTTGCCCAGTAGAAAGAGGCAGAGCCAGCTCTTCTGCATTCATGGTCTTTAGGCTGGCTCATCCACAAGCCCCACCTCAGCTCTATTGTTCTACCCAGGTGAGGTACAGGGTCTACTCTCCTGAGTGCTGCAGCAGGTGAGCAGCAGGAGCAGCTCTCTTGCCTGCCACAGGTTGCAAGGAGTGGAAGGGCATCTCTCCCTCACTTGTACTCTCCTTAGTACTGCTGCTGGCTAAGGTGGGGTCGGCTCTCCTGCTCTCATGCCTCTAGGGCCAGTTCTCACATGATGTCCAAATGAGGGTTGGGGCCAGTTCTGCACAGTTTTCAGACATCAATATGTCCCTGGGTGTCAGTCCAGACCAGAGTGATATCCACCTAGCCTTTTGTGGTAACAGACACTGGTTACTGCATGGCCACAGTCCCAGAAATGGCCCCTTGTAGCCCTTGGTGGCAGTATAGGCCAGAATTCTACCATGGTCCCAAGTGGCACTACCAGGTACTTATGTTTGGCTATTCCTTGACTACCCTCAAGTCTCCAGTTCTCTCTTGATTATTCCCTCATCCTTCTGTTTCTCTTTCTCTTCCATTTCTCCACCACTTACTTGCTTCTCTTAGTGGCATGTGAGGTCTCTCAGTGTCCAGCATCATCTCAGGGGTGGTCTCAGGAGTGCTATGTCCTTCTGGTGCATTGTGACACCAGGCATCTCAGTAATGATCTGCTCCCTTCTCCAAGCCTGCGCGATTCTGGACTAGTGCTCACCTCAGGCTAGTTCCCCATCTGGGGACCATGGCCCTAGTCTGGTTGTCTCTGGTCTGGCAGTCTCTAGTCTGGTGGGTGTCTCAGATTCACTCCTTGCCACCTGCCCTAATGGCTTCTTGGAAGTGTAATCTGTCTAAGATTCTCCTGCTTGGAGCCTGTGATCCCAGGTTGAGTTTTTCTTAGTCTCCAGCTTGGTCCTGGAAGCCCATCTGAGCCTGCCTGGCACTGGACTGGTGATCTTTTCAGGCTTACTTTTTAAGGAAAATTGGGGTCACTAATTATTCAGATGTTCATAGGTCAGAACACTGAGCATAGACATAGCCTCTCTGCCACTTACTGACACACATGTGACACAGCAGTCATACCTGCAATGCCTCTAGGGGCAGGACAAGAGTGATTTTTAAAGAATCTATTATTGCGGTGAAAATATCTTTAAACTCTCCCAACCTAATGTGACACGACTTGTCTTAATTATGCAGCAGATGCTTTTAAATGTTTTCTTTGCATCACTTATTATTATCTCCAGCACTTCTGTGAAGTACGTTCGACCTTTCTCCTCATTTTGGTTTTGAGACATTTTGTATTTGAGGCAGACTGAATGAGTCATGGAAATGAAATATTGAAATTAAAGAAGGCAGTGGAGTCTTCAGGGATACATTGCTACAGCCACAGGAGTTAGAACACAAGGGACATTCAATGGAAGGTATTATTAGATTCAAGAAGCTTAGCGTTGCTATATTAGAAAATATGTAGGCCATCTAGACAATAGGTAAACTCAGGGGGGTGAAGAAAATTAATCTTTCTTGAAAATTGTTAGGCACCTGATTTATGCTTTGTCTTAATTGATGATATTTGAAAGGGGAGAATTACTTCAATTATATTTTCTCAGTTTCAAATGGAATAAATGTTCATGAATATATTTGTAGAGGAGATTTTTTTTTTAAAGAATGAACACACAAATTATCCACTGTTTAGCCCTACATTTTCAGGAGCAAATTACACAGCTTTTCATTTCATGTAGATAAACATTAGCACACAGGTAAATTATCCCCAGGGCTCAGTCCAAGTTTCTTAAAATGTGTGGCTCACTTATTAATTTACGCATTAAATCATTGGATATTTATTATGTTTCTGATACTCTGCAAAGGATCAGCAATAAAAGCATAAACACAATCAAAATATTTGTTACCATTCAGATTTATTCCACGAAAGGATATGGTCCACTGAGATGATAGATTTGGAAAGGGAAAATTCCATAACAGGTTAGTGAGTGTTATCAAGAAAGGTATAAGAATGAAGAATTATGGGAAAATGAAGAGCACGTGACTTCACAGAGAAAGCATGGCAAGGCGTTTTGATGGATTCACAAGATGGCAAAGGAAGGGGCAGATGCAGCCATGCAAAACGGCTGAATCTTGAGTAAAAAGTCTGTGAGGGGACTTCAGAGGCAGCTCCTGCAGGACTGTGGCCCAGGCTGCCATTCTTGTTTGCTGTTCCATTGTATCAGAAACTGAATTAAGTAAATCTTATTTTTTCATCAATATTTATGCCATAAAAACACACTAATCAAAATGCACCAACTATCCAATCAAAAAAACACACAATCCCCAACCAACCAACAGACAGAAGATCTAGAAGTTTTTCCTCTTATTCATACCCTCTGGCTATGGGGACTGTATTTCCTCAGGGTTCACAGAAAGTCAGACAAAGTGCTGGCCCTTTCAGGCCTTATCTAATTTATATTTAGAAAAGCTGTGTTGGGGTGTTAATAGATTTTAATTGGGAGGAGGTAAATACACAAAGAAATAAGCAAAAAAAAAATTCTCAATGGGCAGTATAAATTAAGTCTGTTTGTTGTTGGTGTCTGTTCTGATAGGAATACTTCTGTCTTGTTCAGGAGACAGCTTAACCTGCAGTGACAGGCCTGTTTTCAGTCTTCTGTGAGAATTCAAATTGGAGGCTATTTTCTGTGAATAATTTTAGAGAATTGATTGGACAGCTTGAATGTGACTCCTCTGACAGTATTTGCGTTTGTTATTTTTATTTTCTATTTATCTGGTTAAGACACAAGAAGATGGAAGGGACAACCACAGCCCTGAAAGGAGTGGATCTTTCCTATTAGTGAAGGTAGAATATTTTATATTTGGGATTAAAACCTGCAGCATGCATGGAAGGGAAGCTTCCTTTCTGTTGTGGAAGATATATGGTACAATTAAAAGAGGTTTATGGGGGTAGTTTAGAGAAGTTATAATTGATTAGGGATATTAGAACGTAAAGTATGGCCGAGGCTCTCCCTCCCACAAAGTGATTAATTGATAAAAATTTTCAACCCTGGGAATAGTCTCTCTCTCTCTCTCTCTCTCTCTCTCTCTCTCTCTCTCTCTCTCTTTCTTTCTCTCCTTCCTCCTCCTCTTCCCCCTCCTCCTCCTCCTCCTCCTCCTCCTTCTTCTTTCTCTCTCTCTCTCTCTCTCTCTTTCTCTCTCTCTCTCTCTTTCTCTCTCTCTCTCTCTGTGGTATAACCAAGTATTGATACTCTCATTCACAGCAAAGCCCACAGACAGAGTTATCTCTCTTACTTCTTTAGGTGTGCATTAATGATGCATACAAAGGAATGTTTTAACAGTCTGAGAAAGCATGGCCTTCATGCTTATGTATGTGAGTCACATGTGAATGAGAGGGGATCTTAGTAGGTATTTGTTTTTTATGTTTTTAGAAAGCGATTCTCATTTCCCACTGAAACTTTAAGGAATATACTGGTTGACTATTTGGTTTAGAGTTCACAGTTAGGGAAAGGATACAAAATGTTTATATCCTGGACACAGAGTGAATTGGTAAAAGGCAATTGAAAACTACTCCATGAGAATGCTTTCAGGAATGTGAATGGCCAGTCTGAATGTGGATCCCTGTGAGAGCAACAAATGACCTCTCTCCATTTTGTGGCAGTACTTTGGTATACAGTCATCTGAAATATGTGTGTACGTGGGAATATACTTGAATGTGATAATATTCTATATCCTTCTTCAGTATGACTTGGAGTTAAATAAATAACATTAATTGCATATTGCAGAGGCAGAAAATGAAGGCCCAGAAGAGAGTCTCAATATGTGACTGAAGATCAAGTGACATGTGTGGCCAGTCTGAAGTTGGACATTGGTACCTAGATAGTAGTGCTTATGTATCATCTAGGCCAACTCTTTCTCACCTGTGTGGCTAAGGGAAAATGTGCTAACAGTCTTTTGGCTAAAGCTTTCTCTCTGCCACTGTGCACTTTTGACCAAATGTATCACCATAGCTGAAGAGCTCAACAATTCAGTCAGGAAGTAGTATACTAAAGCTGCCCTGCCAAAGGGCAGTAAGAACATAAACAATATTAATGGCTTTCTTAATCAACAGGATCTTGTGGCTATTTCTAGAACACAACACTCAATGCATTGTTTTCACAGGCACACAATACATTTAGCAAGGTGGCTCTTATTCAGAGACATAAAAATATAAAATTTTTGAATTGGCATACAATAGTGTAGAGAGAAATACCATTGAGAGACCCACAGTCTCCAAATATTTGTAATTATATAAGACACAGCTTTAAAACTCACGAGTCAAATAAAATACTAGAGTGTTAAAGTATAGAAAATCTAGAGTGATAGAAAATGGATACATAGCAAATAAAGAGACAGCTGGACATGTTGAAAGGGAGCATTATCATTTTAAGGCTTACATTTGACAATAAGAAAGTCTAAAATCAATAATGTAATATCTACCATCTACCTCTAGATGCAAGAGAGGACTAAGCTCAGAAGTAGAGGAAGAAGGAAAGAAACCCAAGAACAAAAACCAAAGAAATGGGGAAACGTCAAACTTTAAGCTTAAAATTAAATACACACACACACACACACACACACACACACACACACACACGTCTGTATGTGCATATGTGTGTGTGTGTGTGTGTGTATGTGTGTGTGTATGTGGGCGCACATTTTACTCTGTGTGTAGCTACCTTTAGAGGCCCAAAGATAGTGTCAGATGCCCTGAAATTTCTCAGTAATAAGATGTATGACATGGATTCTAAATACTGGGCCTAAGTCCTCTGCAAACACAGTATGTGCTCTTACCTACTAACCCATACTTCCAGAACTGCTAAACTTTTCTTTAGGGTCATTTGTAGTTGTTTTTCCACATTGAATTACTCAGGCATTTGTGTATGAATGTGTGTGTGTGTGTGGTGGGTTAATATACATGTTCATACATATTGGTGCAGGTACATACACTGTAGAGCATGTGTGGACGTTAGATCACATCCCCAGGAGTCAGTCTTAGCCTTTCTACCTACCTAGTTTTGAGACAAGGTCTTAGAGCCACTGCACAAAGGAGGCTAGTCAGCACAGGAGCTTCTGTAGATTGCCTCTCCTCTTCCCTTAGGTATGCTGGATTTACAGATGCAGCATGGATATGCTTGGCTTTTAGGTAGGTTCTGAGAATCAGACACCAGAATCAGGCTTGTGTAGCAAGTACTTTCACCCATAGAGTTATCTCTCCGGCTCTCACTTAGACATTTGTGGTTCCTTATTGATTTGTGATGGTTTCCTTTAAATACTGAACTCCATAATTTGTCTTTTTAAAACTGGTTGGATTTGTTTTTGATAATTTTTGGCTATGTGTGCATTTGGTTGATTATATTGTGACGGTGTTTAGCCCTTCTAGACTTTGTGTTTCACTGGGAAAGACCTGCCCGGCACTGATTATACACTGGAAATTCTGTGGTGTTGTTTTAGGCTGTGTCTGAGTGTTGCTGTGGAATGGCATTGTGATTGAGTACCTTCCTTGAAATGACTACCTAATTGCCTCATTAACATTTACTGAATAATCCAGATTGTTCCCACTGATAGAAATAAACTGAACTAAAATTCCATATGTCTGTAGGTCTATTGACATAGTTACTTGTTGATCTACCTACTCATGTGTAGTGAGGTATTGCAGTAATTAATTAGCTTTATAATAAGCCTAGTTCCAATTCACTGTCCTCTCTCAAGCACTGATATGTTCTGCTAGTTGTTTGCTATGGACTTTAGATTTGTAGTCATTTTCTTTAGAAAGCCATGAGGTTTTAGAGAAGTGGAATAAGAATTAACAGCCTAATGATAACAAATGTTAGATGAGATTAGGTATAGTAGATATATTTTCAGAGATTTGGTCTTTTGGGGTGGCTTACTAAAGCTTGAAAGTCAAAAGCTTTTCTGGGGCTGGGAGGATGTTTTAGTGGGAAAGTAGATCATGTGTGAGGACCTGAGTTAGGCTCCGGAGAATTCACATCAAAAGCTCAGGGACAGGACCAAGGACCTCCCTGCCCTGTGTAGGGGGATGATAGGGAGCTGAGGCAGGAGTGAATGGGTGGTTGGAGGACTATCCTCTTAAAAGCGAAGGAGAAGGAGATGGAATGAGGGGTTTGTGGAAGAGATACCGGGAAGGGGGATGACATTTGAAAATGTACATAAAAATAACCAGTGAATAAAAATAGAAATAATTTTTAAAAAGCCCAGGAACATGGCTGAAAACCAACACTACTGGGGGTAGAGGTAGGGAGTAGAGGCAAGAAGCAAGAAGACTACTGAGGTTACTTACCTAGCCAGCCAAATTTTGAACAGCATCAAGCCACAGGTTCAGTGAGTGAACTTGTCTCAAGAGAGAGTGTGATGGGAAGGATGCCAGGCATCGTCCTTTTATTTTGGTGGGTGTGTGAATGTGCACACTCATGCTAACACACACACACACACACACACACACACACACACACACACACACACA
>JANHMN010000017.1:19058739-19075911 GCA_030674055.1 Rhabdomys pumilio
CACACACACACACACACACACACACACACACACACACACACACACACGGCTTTTATATTTACAAATATCCCAAATATCCCTAAGCAGCACAATAGCTGGGCAGGTGCCTACCCTCCATGGTGTTAGAATTTACTTTTCTGTCAATAATCCCAAGTTATTACTTACTATTTATTATAGTCCATTTATGCTGCTCTTAGCCAGCTATCAGGATTATGTTTTTATGGCTCACCTAACTCATGGTGGCTTCTCCCCACACCCCCATTCCGCTTTCTTCTTAATCTTCCTCCAACCCCAAGCCCAGGAAACCTAAACTTCACCTATGTCTCTTCTACCATTCTGTTTGTTAACACTCTCATTCACCAATCAGAATTAACGTGGGGCAGGGTCTCAGGGGCTACATTTAGACTCCAGGTCTTGGGAGCCCACACTTAGACACGATAGACAGTAAAAGACAAAACTGCTGTGGGACCATGAAAGGCTAGCTTGGAGCACTGGCTAGAGATGACCAGAGACCCTGCAAGGGATGGCATACATTTTGCCATATTCCCAGACTCTAGGTTCCTGACAATGGCCAAAGACCTCCTCTATTGATCCACGCAGTTTAGTCACTTAGGGCAATGCCCTTACAGCCCCTCCCAAAGAGAGGTTTGTGTCACCTAGCACAGGTAGAGGGTGTGACTACAGGCCTCAGGGCCTCAGGAGATCTACATACTAATGAGATACCTGTAGGCCAGAGGGCATAGCCAATTAAGCATTCCTTCCCAGACCCTAGTCTCTTCCTATTTAACTCAGGTCTGCCCTGAGAAATGGGGGTTGGGGGGTGGGAGGGTGGTGGAAGGATTGAGTCCCTCGATACTTCCCCCAACTCTTCCGCAAGACTCACTGAGCAACTTCTAATGTTTGGCTGTGAATCTCTGCTTCTCTTTCCACTGGCTGCTGGGTGGAGCCTCCTAGAGAACAGTTATGCTAGGGTCCTGTCAGCAAACATAACAGAACATTATTAATAGTGTCTGGGATTGATTCTTGCCCATGGGAGTGGTCTTAATTTAGGACAGTCATTGGTTGGCCATCTCCCCATCTCTGCTCCATCTTTGTCCTGGCACATCTTGTAGGTAGGACACATTTTGGATGATATTTTCAAGTTCAAACCATATGCCTGCAAAATTTATTATGTCTTTTTTTTTAATAGCTGAACAGTATTCCATAGTATAAAGATTCATAATCTCATCAGTCTTCAATCTTTTGTTGTAATTTTCTGCCAAAGTGCTTCTTGCAAATAATGCAATATTGTATGTATGCCTATGATCATTTCATTGTTGAATGTACAGTCATTTTCCTAGCCTCAATCTTTTTAATTTTCATAATTTTAATTTTAGAAACTAAGTCACCTTTTATTAAAATTGGTGACCCAGAGAATTACATTACTAATCTTCATCTCTCTCAATTTATATGTCATTAAATTATATTCTTTTTAGTGATTACATTTATGTACTAACATAGCTATTTTAATTAAGTTGCTGTCAAACCAGTCCTCTCATTACAGAAGATGAGAACATGGATGGCTTATTTTCTTGTTATCTTTGATTCCTTTGCTTATCTTATCTCTGTATTACCAGTTAGTAAGATTTGTATATTACTTAATTTCTATGTGTATAGAGTTGACAGACAACAGACACATAGATGGATGATGGGTGATGAGCATAACAATACATACTTTACAAAAACGTTATGGGGTAAGGGCTGACCGTTATCTGAGTATCTGATTATCTGAGTATCACCTTCTCATATTTTATTATTAGTTCTGGTTCTTACATTTGTTAGCTCATAGAGCTAAGTGGGTTCAATGCCATTCCGTGGTTACTTACAGTACATCTTTAGCTACTATCTTAAGCACTTGTGCAAACCACATTTCTTATTTTATGTGTGACATAAACTAGATTTTTATTTTCATATGTGACCTGTGGCTTGGGTAGCCCCAAGAATCTTGAAGGACTCATGAATGTCCTTTATGCCTCACCTGACTTCACACTGTTGTGCAGAAACTTAAGTCAGTGTCTACTGTTTTTAATCTTAAGAGTTATTGATCATTTGGCCCTAGTTTCCTCAAATTTTTCTATGTATTTGAAGTTTAATAGTTTTTAATTTTAGATTTTTTTTCTAGTTTTATGGGGGTTTTGGACTTCCTTTAATTATTAATTATTTGACTATCATTGTGTCATTTTCACAATACTACCTTTCTCTTTACTTTTAACCTTGTTGTCTTTGCTCACTACTTTTTATATCCACACCACAGAGCTTTGTTGGTGGGTGTCTCATAGTACTGATCTTCCTCTGCTTCTGATGGACTTCGTTTCTGAGCTGGTCTTCTGCATTAAACTCTAACTTTAAGCTACCTTTTGGGTTGTGATGTTTATGAAATCTTTACAGTCATGGTGATTTGTCTATCACATCTTTGACTCATCTCATCTCTGTATTACATAGAGTTTGCCATTTGTTATTTTTATTTCTTATCTTTCTCTGAGTGGAAACATCTGTACTTTTAAAATGGGGGTGGGCATTTTTTTGGTCATTGCATGTATTTGAATAACTTAATCCCTCCCTAGAATTATTTCAAGAGACTGTGCAAAGTAGTCCTCATTTTACACAAGTGGATCTTTTCTATTATGTCTAGTAATACATTGAATTTATCTTACCACTGTGCTTCCCAATTTTTTTTATCATCTTCAGTAGCAAAATTGCATAAATAATGCAGGGCCTTGCTCCTCTGTTACTGCAGGCTTTTATTGCACCATCCTTGTTCTGTCTCTCTCAGCCCCACTTTCCTTTTATCTTTGTATCAGCAGAGGTCCAGGGTCCTCCATCACAAGTCTGCTCTCCTATTTCCCTTCTTGCAAGCTGGGAATTCTCACTGTTGCTTTGTAAGCTTCCGGTATCTCTGCATGATCTTCGTCTTGAATCCCCATGTGAATCATCCAGTGCTGGCTGCACTCTCTTTTTTTTTACCCTTTAGTAAGAAGAATGTCTTCTTTTCTTCCTATGTGAGCTTAGGAAGTCCTGATTTTGTCTCCTGGATGTCTGGTTATGTTACCTTTACCAGCATGAAAAAATCATGAGAGCAATGTTTCTGCTGTCACTAATTATTTAGGATCTGCTTTTACATTTTAACGTTGGCCACTGACACATGCAAAAGGAGTATTTCCTTTGTTCTATCAGTGCAAGCTGCCAAGTTATAACAGTTTCCCCAGTGACTAAAAGAACTGCTTCATTAATCATTAAATAGTCAGTTCCAGGTCCACAAGGACTTCCTGTAGATGGGTGCCTGCCAGAGGAGATACCCACCCTCATTTGTCCCTTTCAGTGACCAGCTATTTATATCCTGCCTGCAATATTTACTAGAAAAAGTGTCACTGGATTTGGGTTTAATTCACCCTTTTAAGGAAGTTCATCAAAGACTGGACAAATACCTTTTGGGGTTTTGCCTTGCTCAACAGTCATCCTTGTCTGAGATACACTGAAGCCTCCCCTCTGATTCAAAGCTTTCTGTCCTTCAAAGCTCAGCAAACATCCTGTTCTTTTCTAAAGACATCTCTAACTGCCAGGCACACAACCCAGGCTGCCTTCTCTGAATTCCTAAAGACCCTCCTTCCATATGGTGATGTATTGAGCTATTTTTCCTAGACACAATGCTTATACAGAAACTTCAATCCTATGAATCATCACCTGGGTAACTTTGCTCCTCTATGCCTCAGTAAGTTAATCTAGAGTGGAGGGTGCTTTATTTTACTGTTTTCTTATTTTTAAAATATTTTACAAAATAAAACATACTCACAGTTTTAAAAAATGTCCCTAAATAAGTTAGCAGATGCCATTTGTTTTTGATAAGCACTGTGTACGTGCTTATTATTTATAAATAACACATGAAGGGACATGAGTTTATTTGATGCCTAATGTATTCTGACCCCTGTGCCAGTGGCAGCCCATGAGTTTTCATGAGGATAGGTCAGGTATTCAAATTCTGTTTTTAAAATATTTGCTTCATTTTTATTTGTGTATATGATCTCTCTCTCTCTCTCTCTCTCTCTCTCTCTCTCTCTCTCTCTGTGTGTGTGTGTGTGTGTGTGTGTGTGTGTGTGTGTGTGTGTGTGTACGTGTACCTTACAGGTGCCTGTAGAGGCCAAAAGAGAGCAGAAAAACTCTCACAGTTGGAGTTATAGGGAGCTGTGAGATGCCTGTTGTGAGTGCTGAGACCTACACTGGTGTCTTCTGCAGGAGCAGCAAGCACTCTCAACAGCTCAGCCATCTCTCCAACTCCTCTAAATTCCCTTTTGATGAATGTAAGATGTTGGTTTTCTTTATTTTCCAGCAGCATTATTGAAGAATAATCTTTTGAACAATAAACCACATATAGAAGTTATATTTTTCTTACTACCATACTTCATATTTTCTATATTGATGTACTTTTTATACTGCAGACTACTATAAAACACCATCAAAAACAAACATAAAAATATACACAGCACTCTAAAATTATTCCACAGTCCGCATTTACATCTGTCCTTTCTGATACCTGCAGATCCCTCCAAAGACAAGGAGCCTTTCTTTCTAAGTCTCTTTCTAAGGACCATTTTTGTTTGTTTGTTTGTTTCTAGAAATTATATAGATGAAAGTCTACGATTACTCTCAGTTTAAAATTTTTTATTTGATATAGTAATCATAGGTATAAATCTTTGTTCGCTACTCTGAGATACACAATGTGTTGTCAGTGGGAAGTACCCAATGGTGCTTTAACACCTTGAGGCTGATTTCTCCTGTGCAGCTAGCTGCACCCCTTGTCCCCAACAGTTCGTTTTTGTGTTCAGTGTCTCTCTGTCTCTGTCTGTCTCTGTCTGTCTCACTCTTTCCCTCTCTCTCTCTTTATACAACCCAATAATATTAATATACCGGGAAGTTGCTATAGGTATCAATATCTTGTCCTTTTCGTTACTCACTGGTATTCAATTGTTTGGATACATCATTGTTTATCCATTGAACTAGGCATTGGATTGTTTCTAGTGTTTGGCTTACACTAACTTAATTACTATGAAAAAACACCAAGCATAAGAAATCGTTTGTTTGCTTTCATTTGCGCTAGAATGAACTCTCTAGATTATTTGGTATATGTATATTTAATTTTCATTAAAAAAACACAAATGCCTTCCACCTAATGTTCCTGTTCCCGCATCTCTTTTCTTTATGGAACTCAAATGTTTGAAAATATATTTTGAGTGTAACTCTAGGTAATAGAGAAACCATGTCTCTCTGGTATAAAATCATAAATCAAGAGCTTGCAACTTCTATCATCCTCTCAAAACGCAAGTTGATGATGGACATTCTAAGCTCAAGAGTCTTGGACAATCAGATTCCACATCCTTAAGGTGTTCTGGGGCTAGAAGAGACTAATTATCATACAGCAAGTGATTATTTTCCCCAGATGCATCTGTTAAGACAGTAATTCCGATGACACTCAGCAGTGAGGCCTTTAGAAAGTGGTTTGTTTATGAGCCTGTATAAGTGGGATTAAGGAGGACACAATAATAAGTTAGATGTCTGAAGCTAGGAGGAGGGTCCTTTTCCTTTTCTGGTCATATCAGAATCCTGGTCTTATGCTTCCTGTCTTCATCACTGTGAGAAATGAGTTTCTGTTGTTTATAAATCACATGGTCTGTAGTACTTTGTTTTAGTAACCCAAACTATGTTGCTTATCATACATATTTTTAAATGAGTGTTTGAATAAACTTATTTTAATTTTAGCCTGTCTGTTAACATAGAATTTCCCAAAGGATAAAGTCCTGGGATGTATGAAAAATGGATTTCATAGCAATGTGTTTTCAACTTTATCTTAGAATAAGGCAGGGACATACATAAAAGGGATTCTTATTTTATTTCTCATATTTCTATTTTGCATTTAGTTATTTGTGTTTTACACACATCCTAAATTCTTCAGCTAAAATATGATTTTCTTATTTTTGCCTCCTATCACACTAAACAAATGGTCACAAGTATAATATGTTTTCATTATGTGTTTCCTAAAAGACTGACTAATAGTGATGACAAGTAGAAGGACTAGTTGGTACTCACAAAACATTTACTCATTGGATGCATGATGCATCAGTGTTGTGCATCGGGTGCTGTTTTATGGGATCTGAATATACAAGTGATCATTTGAGACAATATTTTCTGCCTTTACACAGATTAATTGTAATATAAGTTGATGGTAGGGTAGAGAGAAATGGAATAAATGCATCATATGGTGATCACAGGATGGCAAGGGTGATGGTAAAATAAAACAGGAATGCACACAGCAATGACAAGCCAGCTCTATAGATACTGACAAAAGCATGTTGTAGGCAGAAAGCCAGTGGGAGCACCCGTTGTTGGCAGCATTTTTCAGGAACACTATTATAAGCACCCACGTACAGAGTTGGAGGAAGAAAAGAATTCTGAGTTCTCTATGGCATCTCTAACTCCTTGAATGGCATCTAGATTCCATGTAATTCATGGACTCTCTTTTTTTTTTTAAGGCAAAAACTCTTGTTCTAGGTTTGTTTTCTTTAAACTTATTAGTTGTCCAGTTCTTGAAAAAAATACATTTAAAATGGCACAGTTCATAAAGTGTGTAGCGAAGCGTTCAGCAACCCACCAATTTGTAAATTTCTTTGCCCCTCATAAGGCCAAAACTAAACAAAAGCTTTGTTTATTCTCTTCAACTAATTTTTAAAATTATTCGACTGGGGCTCAGACCACTTAGAGTAGGATGCGTGTTCTAGATCTTAGTGCTTAGTGGCACCATAGAGAAATGGGTACCAATGAATCTAGTTTGACGAAGCATTCAAGGCAGAAATAAAAGGTGTCGTCTAATTGTATTTTAAATAGCAAATAATAATAACCTTTTTTTTGAAATATTCTTCATTGCTTTGATAAAGCATCTCTATTCCTTTCCACTGTTTTTAAGTTTATACACTTCAACTGCCACATATTATCTATAGACATGAAAATAAGTTTCCTTAGGTGGATGCAGGAGGATTATAATTTTAAGGCTAGACAGGGCTACACAGCAAGACTGTCTCAAAGAATAGCATTGAAACCAAATCCAAAATACACTGTTTCCAGTGCTTGTTTCAAATTGAAAATATAGTTGTGAAAATTTATAATCTCTACTAGCATTCTTGGGAAATAGTTGATATTATAGACATTGTGTAAACTTGTTGAATTTACTGCTTAAACTGAAGGGGAAAAAATATATATATAAGGAAAGGATGTTAGGAATTCCCAGAACCCAGAAGGTCTGCAATCACTACAGTGAGTGACTCCTTGGGGACAATCAGCTGGCTCACAACATCTGGCTGAGATTTTAAAAACACAAGCACAGAAAAACACAGAAGTAACAGAAAAGAGGATTGAGATGGTGTGATGTGGGCTTTTCTTTTACAGTCATATATATATATATATATGTATATATATAATATATGACTATCTATATATAGTCATATAGATATATGACAAGATATCTAATTAGAGGAAACATCATCTGATGAGACACCAACCAAGATAATTCAGTGGGAGAAGGAAGAACCTCATGAGACCACAAGAAAAGGAATGAAATGGCTAGGTATAATTTAAAAACATAACAAAACAATAACACTGGGACTGTGTGTACAGTTGAAGGACTCCATTCAGTCAAAATATCAATTATGGATGCCTTCTCTGGGGACTGTTTATATGATGCTACTCACAGAAATTCCATGTAGTGGTCAATATGCTTTAACAATCATGGCGGTGTTCTTGTTTGTGTGATCAGATTTCTTCTGTCTTCCCTTCGCTCTCAGTCTGGAAGATTCACCCTGAAAATAGCAACAGCATCACACTGGTAGATGGGCTAGCGAAACAACTCCTTCATGGAAACAGCATCTCCAAGGATCATGCTGGAATTTAACTGATGACAAAGTTCGGTATCATAGATTATTGACTTGCCAGTTAAATTTTCTTCTGGATGTTTCCCCAGGATAGAAACTGAGGTCATAAATTGAAATCAAACAATGGACTATGATTAAACAGTAATATCAACAAATAGTAAAATAGTTTAAATTAAAAAAAAATAGTAACTAGGTTTTCTCTTGTTCCTATTTATAAATGTGCTGGCTGCTTTGAGTTAGACAAGTTTTGCCTGGTGGCTTTTTGTTTTTATTTTTTTTCTTCTTTGCTTTACAAAACTTGGAAAAGACATGGTGGGAAGGAAAAGTTGGTGTTCCTCTTAGTAATTCACATATTCTGGAGATACAAATAGTCACTTACTAGAGTCTCTCAGACTGATCTAAATCCCCAAAACCAATGTGTGAAGAAAAATACTAGACAAATATAGATCCTGTTGGAAATTAAAGATAATACGACGTAGTCATGTAGGCTTCCTAAAACATGGCTCCTCTGTGTTTGAGCTGATGAACTTTCTTTTGCTGTACTTTTTAGTATCACTATCTTTTCTTTATGATTCAGTAAGAACTTTGCTGACAAAACAAAACAAAACAAAAGAACTAACAGAAAAACAAAAACAACCCCCCCACCAAAAAAAAAAAAAACCCAACAACTCCCAAACCCCAAACAAACCAATTAGCTAGCACTTTCTGTGATATTTTGGCAACAACTCCAGCATTCTAGATTAAATGTACCTATTTAGCTATTTTGCATTTCAAATGTGTAGCTTTTGATCTACCATTTCTAAGAGTTAATTCTAACTGATAAATACATGGAAATATGTACAGGAGAATGATTAATTTAACAGTTTTACAATTGCAAAAGCTGGAATGGAGTTAAATGTTCTAAGTGGGAGCAGGTTCCAACTATGTGATTTCATGGATGTGATGAAGAGTTGGACTTAATCACTGTAAAGAGGGTAGAAGAGTCCAGCCAACTCCAGTCTTTAAAGACATGTTTGCTTTTTGAGTCAGTCAATCACTCCCAAGAATGCTGGCCCTACTCAATGATAGAATGTAAGGCATGGTCTGGAAAGGAATGCTTGAAAGATGTTAATGGTTGCCAATAAAAACTAGGATGATTTATTTCCACATTCTCATATAGTTCTTGAACTGCTCACAGCCTAGTCTGAAGATACTTATAAAAAAACAAGCCAACAATGCTAGATTCCTACTCTCTTGGCATCCTTTTCTCCTGCTACCTTTGGATTCTCCATCCCTTCCCACCAACCCAAACGACAGCATTCTATTTATTATATTAAAAATAAATATGAGGATGTTAGTCTTTTTCTTTCTGAATCTTACATCCTATTACTACAGCTGGTTCAGAACTTCTCATCATAGTCCATGATTATGTTGCTTCTTTCTCAGGCCTTAAAACAATCGTCTTAATTATCTAGCTTGGAATCTGCATAGGTAGACGGATTCCTTTGATCTGACTTAAGTTTCAGCTCTTCATTTTATCACAGCAATGACAAGATTTCTAGAAAGTGTCTTCCCTGTGTAAAGACATTTCTGGCCCTTTTTTGGAATCTTTATAAATGCAGAAATTGGAATTTTACAGGCTTTTTTCTGCATAAACTCATCTTGAATACAATGTGAGGCACACATATAGAATAAAGCAAGTAATTATGTTAATGCCATGAGGTACTAGGATATTTGTGATCTAGTTTTTGCCAACTTGATACAACTAGTCACCTGGAAAGAGGGGACCTCAATAGAGGAATTGCTTCTATTTGAACTGGCCTGTGACAATGTCTACATCATTATTGATGTAGTAGGGCTTATCCCAGTATTCCAGTGTCACTCCTAGGCAAATAGTCTTAGATTATATAAGAAAGTGAGCTGAGAAAACTACAAGGACTAAGACAATAAAAAGATTCCTCCATAGTTACTCTCACCTTGAGTTCCTGCCTTGGATTTCCTTGATGATGGATTATGAAATCTGAAAGATACCCTTTCATTCTCCAATTAGCTTTTGGTCTGTGCATTATCACAGGAACATAAAACAAGGTAGCACAATATTCCATGCAAATGTGAAGTATTCTAGGGTCAAAGAAGCAAGTAATTATCAGCTAATAGTAAAGAGGAATGGAATTGTCAGTATGAACTCAGGTTATGTTCCTAGCTATATTCTCAGTAACTAATTTACCTTTTTCCATTGAAATACACAAAATCAGACTGGAGTGTGCGCTAATAAGCACCCGACAGACTTGTGCTCAGCAAATACTTTCTTCTGATGTCACAGGACCTTAGAACAATGCTTGGTTCCAGGAATAGTTTGTGAAAACAAACAAATAAATATCCACAAATATTTCTTCATGTCAGAAGAAGAAATAGGTATAGTTCTGAGTCATATCAAGTCAGTTGAGAACTTATGCCTAGCAAACTATGGGACATGGTAGAGTCACAAATCAAGGTAGATGCAGGAGCTTGAAACATCGTGACCATGCTGAGGGAAGCATGTCTATCACACTGTTACAGGACAGCACTTCCTGTAGTCTTTGGAGGAAACTAGAAATCACCCTTGATCTGAAAACTAGTGAGTTAAGGGTCAAGCATTTCTACGTGATGTTAGCTATCTTAGGGACAGTCACCATGAGGAAAAGTCTTGATTATGACAATGCTTTAGCTAGTCAATACACATGCAATAATGGAATTAGGATGCCATTATTTTGCTATCTCTACTGGAGAAAATGGATAGAGATAAAGATCAGCAGCGGTGGCTACCAAGATGATGCCATGACCTGGGGGGTCAATTTTGATATTAAAAGAAGGCTAGGCCTAAAAATGTAATTTGAGTCATTTGGGGACAGTATCTTACTGCAGGCTCAGAGGAAAGTGAAGGCTGAGGTTAAATCTTTATAGACACCACATGGATTGAAATAGTCAAACCCAGCACATAGGTTTCTTTGGAAAAAAAGCAAAAAATAAAAAACAACACGGTGAACACATTTTTGTACCAAGCAAATTTCGACTAGGAAAAGTGGTAGCGAATGAGACATTTGAAGAGACTTTTGAGGTTTAGTAGTGAAATACCATGTGTGGCATTTTTTGGATCAGACCCCAATTTTTAAAAAACATAGTATAGACAGTATTTATAGTGTGTTTGTGAGATATTTGAAACAGATGGGCTATTTGCTGGAGTTGTGAGTCTATGTGAAGTAGCTTTAGGTGAAAAATATGACACCATGTTTGTTTTTCTTTATCTTTTTTAACAGAGAGCTTCTAGATCATTTTCAATGAAATGATACGATACTTTGTTCTTCTATTGGGCTATAAGGGTGGTAGGGTAAGGGGATACACGAGACAGGATTGACAAGATGATGAAAATTCCCAAAGCTATATGATTAGTTACCCACTACGGAGATGCTCTGGAGAATTTTCTCGCCAGGTCTAATTATTGCAAATGAATGCCTGTGTTTACAACATCTTGGCGCACTTTTAAATGGTGGTTTTCTGTTTATTCACAGGCGCCTGTGCTGCAGAGAGATTATTTAGATAGTGATTATGTTGATGGGTGACTTTATTTTTCCTCTGTGATTTAAAGTAGGTTTTAATGGTATCTAAAAAATAATATTGGGTATTCTAATTACCTCCAGGAATCGGAATCTATAATTAAGGAAAGCATTAGCACCAGCTTCAAAAGTAGATGGATTTTTAGTAACAAGGTTGATTTCTGAGAGCATCCCAAATTGCCACCCACTCAGTATCTTTAAACAGCATCCGTTTTGGTGGACCTAATGCCTGCTATTTTAAATTGTGTTTTTACAGTAAATGCTTCATTCTTTTGGGTCATTAGTGAAAAAGTTCAGGCAAGCCCATTTTGAGCAATGATCTAAACTTTGTGAGATCAGCTCTCCAGCCTCGTTTCATAGTTCTGTGTTTCAAAATGTACAGTACCTTTCCGATGCCCAGGGAGAGGTGGGGATCCCCTTCATCTGTCTCAGGACTAGAGGTTTATGGCCTCACATCCAGTCTACAAATATTATGAGCAGTTACACATTTTAGTGAGTGAAGATAATGATTTCTTCTTTGCTTCTTATTTTTCTTGAAATTAAGCTTGCCTCCTTATTTTTCTCCTTCTTTTATTACATTATTCTTGTTCTGATTGCTAATTCCTTGCACCTCTTAAAATTTTCCCAGGACAGTTTCCCATGAGGTCAGTAAGGCCAGTCCATTTGTCAAGATATTTCTTCTCACTTATCAGCTCTTTCTGGGTATCTTCATGATCCTCTCTGGTCTGGTTTCACTCCAGGTTTGTGGCACACTGACATCAAGGGGCCTCTCTGAACCATTCCCTTGGGGTTTTTTTAATCTCAACTTGGATTTCCTGGTTTGTATGTCATACTTTCCTATTTATTCTGATGGGAGCATATGGTCCAGCAATTTGATCTCGATTTAGGCGGTGCAGCCTTCACCACATGCAGCTGACTGCCTCTCCCATGCCTGCTTCCTGCCTCATACTCCTGGGAATGCTTATGTCTGAGGCGCGTCTGCCTGGGGTCTCTCTATCCACAACAATTTAGAGTCTCATCACATTCCTTCCGTGTTGAGTCTCTTCCAGTCTGAAACTGATCATCCCTTCCTGGACCTGTTCCCTCTTCAGACAGAAGGCATTATCTAAAGGATGCATTGGAAAGAAAAGTTTTGAAAAATATTCTATCCTCAAAGCCAATATTTTGAATATAAAATTTTAACTTGCAGTGAAAATGTATTTACATTATCTTCCTAACTCATTAGTACTGTTAAGGATCCTAGTGGGATTTATGATTCTTTCTACAAACTTCTTTTTACATCTAAAAGACTACAGAATTCCCTGTCCTCAACCATCCAAAGTTTCACATGTATGCTCTTCCTTTTGAATAAATTGAATTCTGTATCTTTCCATTGGACACTTTAAGCCCTAATATGATATGTTTTCACAAAAAATTTTTCTTTGTCCTCATTATAGTGTCTCCTTTATTTTCACACTCACACACACACACACACACATACACACACACACACATACACATATATATATAAAAAAAAATATATTCTTCCTCTCTATTGAGCAATCTGTTATTTAGATACTGTCTGTCTTGAATTGTTCCTCTAATTTTCTTCATTTGCTTGTTTGTTTATATTAAAAGCAAATTTATCTCGACATGCCACACAGTTATCTATTAATTTATTTAATCTAGTAGTTTTTATTAGTGCTTATAGAATTTACTATAATGTATTTTAATCATATTCTCCTTCCTCTTTGTATATATTCTCTTTCTCATCCACTTTTTTCCTCTTTTGGTTTATATTCTGCATGATTTTATCTTCAGGTATGCCTGTCCATGGCTTTAAAATGTTCTACTATCAATATTTCAATTGCTAAGATCCATTTCACCTTCTCCAAATGTCCCACTTTATAGCATTCTATTCTTGTAGAAAGCTTTTGGAAAATGTCGTACATGTATCCAATGTGTCTTGGTCACATTCACCCCTTAATCCTTCTTTCTCTTCAACATCTACTTGGACCCCTACTCAACATGGTTTCCTCCAAATCCATACTTTCTTTTTAATTGTGTTTTACTGATTTGTTTTAATTTAAATTTATAAGCCACCAAGTCCAACTGGTGCTTTCCATGAGTGTATTGATTCCAGTGTGGAGTTGCCTAGCAGGACATTGGCAATTTGACAGTAGTTACTTCCAAAGCAGAGTGACTCTCCTCAGCAGATATCAACTTCCAGTTGCTCTTGAGCTAGGAGTAGAGTATCAGGAGCCCTTCTCTCATCCACACTGAGATTTTTAACTGGCTTTGTCCTTTGCAGGCAACCACAGCCAGTCTAAGTTCACGTGTGAAACATCCATTTCCTGTCTAGAAGATAGCACTTCATGGCTTTCCTCCCCGTTCTTCAGCTCTCAAAAAGTTTCCACCCCCATTTCTGCAGTGTTTTCTGAGCCTGGGTGGGGGGTTGGTATAGTTTGCCTATCTGTGGCTGAACACTCAAGATCACTTTTTCTCAGGACTTTGAACAGTTGTGAGACTGCACTAACCATCACCTAGAGCAATAAGGAGCTCCCCCCCATCTTTCTCGTATTATAATATCATCTCTATCTCTTTACACATGAAATGAGCCTTTTTGTCTTTTAGATATCGTTTTATTCTTTATGAGTTTCATACATTTATATGATACTCATCAATCATATCCACCCACCATTACCTCCCTCCACGGCTCCCTAGTGCCCTCACCCCATCTCCCTCACAACTTTTTCCCTTCTGTTTATTGTTATTGATAACTTGCTGAATCTAATGGGTGCCTCTCTTGTACTCACAGGCTGAGGGAGATTTGTGTATGGCAGGTAAGTCTTGAGCTCTCTTACTGGATGGCTTGGAATTTGGTTTACTTGGATCTGCAAAATCAGACACTAAACACAGAGCCCAGCTCCAGCTGAAGCCCTGTTAATCTCTCTAATCCTGTTTGCCTTGCTTTCATTGTTTAAACACTGTAGTTCTCATGGAAATTTCAAGACTGGAAACATTTTTCATGTGCCTTAGCAGCAGTAGAAATAGGAACAAGATGAGGCAAGAAAAAAAAAAAAAAGGAATGCTGCCTTTCTGCTTTATTCTACCGTGAATGCTATTGCCCGAGATGTATAAACTGACTCCAATATTGATAAAGTACCAGAGAAACTTAATTAGAAAGACATTGTACAAAATTATACAGTGAAATGTCAAGGACACTAAAATAAGGAAAACCTCAGGAACTATTACAGATTTATAACACCAACATGCAAAAGTCTTACTCTGGACAGAATCTGTTTGCTGAGAACATTAGTTTAATAGGAATGAAATAGTTTCTGGATGTTAATTTCCTGATTTTGATGATAGTGAATGTCTTTTTATGTTTGAAGCAAATACACCCTAAAGTAATTAAACTGACAGACACTGGGTCATTCAACTTATCAGAAATTCAAAATAGAAGTTTGATAATTATACAGTAAAAATGTATCAAAATGCTTTAAAATATTTTCTTGTATTTTACATTTTTATTAAAACCTTATATACAATCTATTTTGGTCATATTCCTTTCCTTCCTTCAACTTTTCCAAGATTCTCCCACCTCTATCCATCCTACTTCATTTTCTTCTCCCTTTCTTCTAAAAATGAAAAAAAAAGGCAAAACAAAGAAGTAAAAGAAAATAAATATGACCAAAACATAATACACACCACACACATGCGCATGTGCGTGCAAACATGGAATCTGTTTGTGCTGGCCAGCTATTTCTGGTATGGGACCTGCCCTGCAGTCTGGTTGATATACACAGTGGTGTTTTGTGTATATCAACCAGACTTTCCATTCCCTGCAGGCATTAATTGCAAGTGGGTATTTGTGGGACTGTGATAGGATGGCTTGGTTTTGGTAGAAGCATTGGCTGGAAATAGCCCAGAGACCCAACAGGTGTTCATGCCTGTGAGGGGTAGGCATCTATTCCACCCAGTTCCCAGAATCCAGGCTCCTGACATGTGGCATAGATCTCCATTGACCTGCACCGTTCAGTCACTAGGGCAACACCCCTACCAGCCCCTCCACAGGTAGAGAGCACAGGTCTCAGGGCCTCGAGAGATTTCCATATTAATGAGTTACCTAAAGGTCAGAGGGCATAACCAATTAAGTATTCTTTCCCAGACCCTCCTCCTTACAAAGGTATTTAACCAAAGGCCCACCCTGGGGGTGGAGCGGTGCATCCAGATTCAACTACCATCTGCCATGAAAATAAAGCTTGTAAAACCCACAGACTTCCACGTTTCTTTTAGAGGCCCACACTAGGGGAACCTCAGAGAAGGTCTCAACTACTGAGCCATGTCTAATCTCCCATGGAAAGCTTCTATGTGTCCTACCACGGAGGCCCGCCTCTTCAAGTAGGCTAAGGGGGCCACCTCTCAGCCAAGAAAGTAACCAAAGAATCCCTTTTCCACAGGGCATGGTCCAGAGCTCTCCCTTCCCCCCTCGTTTCTCTCAAGCTGTGGGCCAGCCCCATAGCTCCTCATCTCCGTTCTGCCATGGCCTCCCAATGGCATCTGGGAGCCCGGAATGGCGGCCTTCTCTCCGGGTCCATTCACAAGCCCTGCCTCCCCTCTCCCAGGAACTTCAGACTGAGTTTGCTCCCTGCCTGGGTGCACCCCTGCTTCTTTTCATAGCCCAGTGCCCACCCGATGCCGCATGGAGCCAACTCAGTCAAATTCCCAGCTTCTGCCACTCTGGGCCGGATTCCAGCCGACTAAGCCGTGACAGATGTGGGGATCACAACCACCCAACAAGATTCAAGAACCCATGCCCACACATGGGCACATCGTTCCCCAGAGGTATTTGCCTGCATGTATATCTGTCAACTCTGTGTGTTTGTGTGTGTGTGGTACCTACAGAGGCCAGATGAGGACATCAAATCCTTTGGAATTGGAATTACAGATGGTTGCTAGCTGCCGTGTGGGTGCTAAGAACTGAATTTCTCAGGTCCTCTGGAAGAGCAGCCGGTGCTCTTATGTGCTAAGACATCTCTCTAACCTGCATGTGGCAAGATTTTTAATGTATATATCACTAATAACACATGCTCATGAAAGGAGAAATGGTCAGCTCCATTGACCTACTTGAAATACTTTTACACTAGTAGTTGATAGGAAATGGCATTGAAAGCCTTGAAGAAACATTTCCTTAATACTTTTTTTTGTTTTAATTAAACAAAGATGTTTAATTATATCATTTCACCTTCATTTTGTACTCTCCCACCAACTCTTTTCATGACCCCCCACCCCAATTCCTCATAAATTCATAGTCTCTTTTTCTTGGAATATTATGTAGCACACACACACACACACACACACATACACAAAAATACAACCTGCTGAGTCCATTTACTCTTGCTCGTGTAAATGATTTCAGGGCCGACAACTTCAATCTTGACAAAAGAACAATAGGCATTGGGTAGTCCCAGCACTTGGGAGGCAGACACAGCTGGTTCTCTGATTTCAAGACCAGCTTGATTTATAAACTGCAGGTTGCAGGAAAAGCCAGTGCTACATCAAGAAAGCCTGTCTCTGTCTGTCTGTCTGTCTCTGTCTCTGTCTCTGTCTCTGTCTCATACACACACACACACACACACACACACACACACACACACACACACACA
>JANHMN010000017.1:19075921-19099534 GCA_030674055.1 Rhabdomys pumilio
ACACACACACACACACACACACACACACACACACACACACACACACACAAACACACAACACCTGAGAGACGAGGAGTCAGTTGAATTTGTCTTCCCCAAGCTTGATTGACCTAAATAGCTATGCAATAGCAACAGATCAGACTTCATATTGGTTCTATATATATAACCCAGTTTGGACTTAAACTTGGGATCCTTTGGCTTCTTTTACCTTTGCTCATGGATTGCAGGTGTGTGCAGCCATCCCAGGCACAATATCCTTACATAGATGAATGTAATGGACATGAACAGACTACTGCACACTCAGAAAACAGTCTTTTCAGTCAGTCACAAAAATAAGGAGTTAGGATATTTTTAACAGAATTAGAATCATATTTACTTACATTCTATGATCGGAGCTGAAAAAAAACCCAAACAATTTATGGGTCAAAGGAGATATATTTAGAAAAATTAGATGATATTCTGAGAAGATGACAATAAGAGCATGTTATAGCTCATTAGCTATAGTTACATCAATTCTTAATGAATGGTTATGACTTTGGGTGCAAATGTTATAAAAGTAATTAGCTGAGTTTCTAATATATAAACCTAGATAAAGAAGAGCAAATTAAACTATGTAATAAATAAAAACATGAGAATAGTAAGGGATAATAAAAATGAATTATTAGAGAAAACAAAAAAACAAAGATTAAAACAAAGATTAAAGTATGTTTTGCTTTGGGTTTTTATTTTTATGGTTTTTGATTTGTTATGCATCCCCATGACAGTTCCCTTTCCTCTTCTCCTCCCAGTCTCTCCCTGACAATTCTCTCCCTCACCATTGACTCTACCTCTGTTTCTCTATAGGAGTGGTCAGGCTGTGTATGGATATTAGCCAAGCATGGCATATCAAATTACAGTAAGTCTAGGTACCTCCTCTATTATTAATGATGCAACCCAGTAAGAGGAAAGGGTCCCCAAATCAGACAACAGGGTCAGAGGCAGCCCTTCCTCTTACTGTTAGAAGTCCCACAAGAAGACCAAGCTAGACAATTGTAATTTATGCAGAGGACCTAGGTCAGTACTATGTAGGCTACCTGGTGGTTGGTTCAGTATCTGAGTCCCTGTTAGCCCAGGTTAGTTGATTCTGTGGCTTTTCTTGCCATGTCCTTGACCCTCCAGCTTCTATAATCCTTCTGCCCCTCTTCTGCAGGATTCCCCAAGCTCTACCTAATGCTTGGGTGTGGGTCTCTGCATACCAATCTATGACTATAACAGAATATCATTAAGTATTACTTCATTGACTTTTTACTTTTTTTGCCAGTCATGTTTGGTTCTATCCTAGGTCTCTAGGCTATCCAGACTCTTGGTAGAAGGACAAATGATAAATTTGGGACTTCAGAGATGTCTCAGTGGTAAAGAGCACTTGCTATTCTTGCAGAGGATGTGAGTTTGTTTCCAGTACCTGCTTGGTTCAGCTAACAATCTGTCTGTAATTAAACAGAGATGTTTAATTACATCCAACACTATTCTGGCCTCCACAGGCACCTAAACTAATGGACATAACTACACACAAACACACACATACACACGTACACATAGTTTTAAAACGTCTTTAAAAACCTGTTTTAAAAAGATTAATTTGAGAGAGAAGGGAGGGAGAGAGAGAAAGTGAGAGAGAGAATGAAAGTGAGAATAACATACCAAGGGTTCAAACTGAGTTTTAAAAGCAGAAGGTAGACAATTATTTGGGAGAAGGTCGTATTTTTAATTAACAAATAGTCAAAGTACGGGGTATATTGACAGGCCTGTCAGTGTCAAGTTAGCAGAGTGAGAACTGTCTATAGAGCTGCAGACACAGAACTTGGAAACTGTGGTGGTTTGAATAAAAATGGCTGCCGTAAACCCATATAGAGTGGCACTATTAGGATGTGTGGCTTTTTGGAGGAAGTGTGTCATTGGTGGTAGGCTTTGAGGTCTCAAAAGCTCAATCTAGCCCTGGTGGCTCACTGCCTCTTCCTGATCCCTGCAGATCAAGATGTAGAACTCTCAGCTTTTTCTTCGTCCCCATGTCTGCCTGCATACTACAATGCTTCCTGCCATGATGATAATGGACGAAACCTCTGAACCATAAGACAACACCAATTAAATGTTTTCCTTTATAAGAGTTGCTGTGGTCATGGTGATGTCTCTTCACAGCAATAGAACACTGACTAACACAGTTCCTTTTCATTAATGAATGCATCTAATCAACATGTAGTCAGATGATATATATTAGCATCAATACTTTTATGCCCAGCCTGTGCTTGGCTGGAGCAATGCTCTTAAATCACGGTAATTGGGCTGTTATGATTCCTGCCACAAGTCTTGGAATATTGATGCTTAATTTGTGACAATCCTTATCTCAGATTAGATTAACTAACAGTCTTAAGGCATACTTTTAGAAATTTTATTTTTCTTCCTTGCTTTTTTTTCCTGAGAAAGAAATAGGCAATCAGATCTTTAATCCCTAGTCTTTTCATGTATTTTATGCTACCTAAGAGCATATACCAGGTTAAATTAAGGGAACACTTAAAGATCGTGATCAACTCTATGGTTTTGTGTTCTAGTTGATGCAAGGCTTCCCTGCAAATCCCAACTGGTCTCAAACTTCCAGTCCTTCTTTTCAGCTTCCTAAGTGCTTGTGTCACAGACATGTGTGACCAAGTGTGACTCCTATGTGATTTCTAAGTTAGAACTAACATTGTTGATATATCCTTTTTTGTGATTGATTTAAAGGAAATACGAAGCTATTCCTCATAATGGATTCATTGACTAACTGTCGTTTCACAAATGTATGTCCAGATCATGTTCTCAGTGAATTCCAGAAGTAGAGTCCATTGTACCAGATGTCAAAGGGGGACTGGGGAAGACATGTGTGTGGTATGGTTTCAATTTGCACTTAAAATACTTTAAAAGCTCCATGGGGGCATGTGTTTCTTCTTTCTGTATTCTGTCTACTGTAGAAATGTCTGTCAGAGAGAAAACAAATGGAGAAAGTTTAGCAGTTTAGGGGGTGATGGTGGGTAGTGTACGAAGACAGGAAGAAGTAGGGCAGAAATTCCTCCTGGGCACAATTTCAGGATTATGGTAAAAGGTGGCTGACTGACTTCTTCATGCTCTAGTCAGAGGAACCATGGATCTGGCATTTACTAACCGCTACTGAGAAGATGCAGACTTAGAGAGAGAATAGCCCAGTAGGCACAAATGAAAAATAAGCTGACTAACACCACAGAATTTGATGTCGGGTATCTAAACAGTCTCAACAGCTAGCCAAGATGGCTGATGGAGTAAACTACTTACTTACTGTCCCTAGAATCACACAATAGCACTTGTAGCTATAATCCTAGTACTCCAACCATGATATGAGAAGCAAAGATAGGAGAATCCTAGAAGCTCATGGGCCAGCTGCCCTGGCCTCTAGTACACAGCAAGAAGAGAGACCATTTTGCATAAGGTAGAAGGTAAGACATACATACTATGGCATGCTAACCTGCCCCCCATGCCCAGCATACAAAAGCATACATGGCTAGCTATGACCAGTTTCCCCAAAGTGCTTTCTACTCCAGAGAACAAACTATATCAGCTGCCCTGTAGCACACACCCAGAAAAGATCCAGAAAAGAACAGTAGGAAAAAATCCATTTCTGCCTGTTCACCTCACTATTTCATGTAACCTTAGCTTTACCTCCTCCCTACAGCCTGTGATCAGCAAGAGAAGTCAAAATGAGGAGAGAGAAATTCCAAGATGTTTTATGCTAAAAAATAGATTTATCTCCTTAGAAATTATTTAAACAGGACACGCTGACAAGTGTCGCTCTGTTCATTGAAAAAAAAAATCAGAATAATCATGTAAAATAACCAAAGCTAAGTTTCTTTGGATAATTGAAAAATAGCATGTATGAATTTGTGACTTGACTATATAGAAATATGAAACAATATCTCCAAACTGGTAAGTAAGTGTCTGCATTATTAGCAGGAAGTGCATTTGGCTTAGCCACGCTTTTCTCCAACATGTTCCTGGTGAGAGGCAGTGACGCAGGCAGTGACTGCCAACATAGAATCTGAAGACAGTTTCTGCACTTTTTAAATAAGCACACACAAAACTATCATCTGCCTCACAGGGTGCGGTAAGGATTTGTTCACTCAGTGTACACAGCATATAAGATAAAATACCCCACAGTAAGTACTTAGTGGGCATTAGTTGGTGACAAAGAGTGAATTAAATGTTTTGGATGTGTGACTGGGTGTGAGCTCATTGCAGAGTAAGGTATTCTAGACTACTCATTTGTGAGGGTAAGAGGAGCAAGGCCCATGGAGGTAGGGGAGCCCACACATGCAGTTTGAGGAAAGCAAATGGTCTTTAATCAGAGAGGATGTCACTGGTGTCTAGATTTTAACAACATAGGCATAGAGTCACTTCTAAAATTATGTCCAATATTCTCTTTGTTCTTCCTCCCTTTGTTATCAAAGATTCAGAAAGAGTGTCAAACCCACAGAGATGCCAAAAACATCAGGGCAGGAGAATATATCATGGAAACAGGAAAAGTCTGCTTAGGTTTGTCTGTATGGTTGTAGGACTTGGAAGTTTCTCCATCATCGTTTCCCCTACACTCTACATCCTATTGACAGGACTTCAGGGCATGTTCACAGACAAGATCTTTTCTGATAGTTAAGACATGCATAAAGAGATTAGCAACAGGCATGGAATCCTCCATTAAAGTTACAAAGATGATCTATGCTAACTTATGCTTCTTTATCTTCATTTTTAGAGCTTCCCATCACATACTGGTACAACATAGGACTGGGAGGAAGGAGGCAACTGGTCTCATTAATTCAGTATATTAGTACTCTTACTGTTCTGACCTTCAGAGATCTTTCAGTTTCATGTGCTGTGGCTTTTCCCTCTAAATGTAGGCTATACACATTTACTTTAAGCTCCCTCTCTGGATTTCACCATGGATATTCCCATGGGTCCTCTTGGTCCCTTTACCTGGAGCCCATCATTCTATGTGCACAGTCTTCCTTAGATTGCCATCTGTTCTGCTGAGACCTCTTGATCCAAGTTCTTGGTCTTTCTCCCCCAGCATGTAATTGTTAGCTCAAATGTAACTAACACTGAATTAATGGGATGGCCATTCTGGAGTACAAACTATGGGATGTAGCAGATATTTGATGGGAAATGGACTATTAAGTGAGCTTTTGTATCACTGGTGAAGTCTGATTGATAGTAAAAATTTTTTTTGTGGATAAGTCATTGTAATGGTTTAATCTTGATTATCAAGTTGATTGAATAAAAATTGTTCAGGAGAATCTTAGCATATACTTATAGGTGTGTGCACAGCATTTCAGGAAATAGCTAGGTCGTAAGGATGCTGATGTGGTAAAAGTGTTAACCTCATCGATTCAAACCATGATGGCACTACTAGGAAGTAGTAATAGATTAAAGCAAGGCCTAGATGGGAAAGGAAGGCATTAGAGGGCAGGTCATATAAAGTTACACGTTTCCCTGGTCCCTTTCTGTGTTCCCTTTTATTCTTGATTTGTTTGCCACCATGATATGGATAGCTGTGAGTCACCCTTACTGCCACAATATATGGATACATCTGGCACTGAGAGTCAAAATAGTAATCTGCCTCTTAAATTGTTCTCTTAGGCATTTGGTTGGCAGCAATAATAAAAAGTGAGAAATATAATCATGGCAGTGGGAGGAGATGAGGATAGAGAGAGGGAGAGAGAATGACCAATGTCGGTCACATAGGATAAACACAGAGATTGATTAATTAGCCTTCTGTCATAATTTAGCTTATGTTTTATTTTGGCATACATAATTTCACAATGCTAATCACATTACATTTCAATTACTATTTTGTACAAATAGGAAGTATTTAGAGGAAGAAACTAAAGTTAAATAAGCTTGAATCACCTAAGATTCTAGTACAATAAATGATAAAAAAAAAATAAGTGTTGGTTTAGTCTTCATTGAGTTCACTGACTTTATAACCATCACTCCCTAGACACATAACAATAGTGAAAGACATATTACTCAGTCACAACATTAGTTCCAACATACCTTCTAACAACCCAAGGAGACAAGGAATATATTAAAAGAACACAGGATGTCTTAGTTATGGTTTCCATTGCTGTGAAGAGACACCATGACCAAGGCAACTTTTATAAAGGCAAACATTTAATTGGAGTTGGCTTACAGGTTCACAGGTTCAGTCCTTTATCATCGTGGCAGGAAGCATGGCAGCATGCAGGCAGACATGGTGCTGGAGCAGCCAAGAGTTTTACATCTTGATCCTCAGAGAATTAAGAGGAGGCTCTCTTCTTCACTGGTTGGAGCCTGAGCACAAGACCTAAAAGCCCACCCCACAGAGATACCCTTCCTCTAACAAAGTCACACTTTCTCTAATAATGTCATACGTCCTAATAGTGCCACTATCCATGGACTGAGCATATATATATATATATATATATATATATATATATATATATATATCAAACCATCATATAAGGGGAAACAAGTTTATCATTTAGGATCTGTATTAGTGAATTCTCTATTGTTGTAGAAAAACACCTGAAATAATCACATTAACAGGAGTAAAGATTCATTTTACTCATGGTTTCAGAGTGTCCAGCCAATGGTTGCCTGGAACCATCAAGGTAGGAGGCACATCGTGGAATGAAAGTAAATAATTTCATGGAGACAGGAAACAAAGAGAGTAGCAGGAAAAGATGTGAGGGTCTTACTGTCTTCAGCAAGAGTACTACTTCCTTCCACGCACTCCAACTTCTGAAACGTTCTGCTGCCTCCAAACAGGGTCTCAAGCTGGTAACCAAGCCTTCCACACACAAGCCTTTGGGGATCACTAAAGTCTTGAACCATGACATTCTCTGGCCCTGGAATATGTGCTAAGTACCCTGCTTGCTTTGAGTGTGAGAATTCCAAATGCAGTCTATGACATTCCTGCCCCGGACTTTCTTATTGATCAGTACTCTTCCTGTTGCAACAATCCAAGATTCATAAAACACAATATCCTGAGAGATATATGTGAAAGAGTCGGTATAAAAGACAGGAACGATGGTTCATCCCCCAGGCTTTCAAACACACCCATGTAATTCTTATATTGTCAAGAAACTAGCAATCATCAAGAATACCAAAATAATAAGAAAATTCACAAGAAGTGCATGGCATGTCTCCACTTATGATCCAAATTCATAGAAGGCGTAACCCACAAACTCATAACCTTTCATGCAACCCCTGAAACTCATCATTGCTGATCCAGCCATCAGAACCCAAGACCTCACCCAGGCTAGCAAAACAGTCACTGAAGCACTGAGTTACATCCTCAACCCCTTTAGTTTGTTCTCATCATATTAAACATGCCAAATCCATGAGACAGTGGTGGACAGGAATTAAAACCCTTCACTTAATCAATGTTTTCACATTGATTCATACCTCAGGATCCAGGTCTCCATTCACACTAGGATAGATCTGTCTAGTTGAGCTGATGTGTGGGACTTTTGTCTCTCTTCCTTGTTGTACTGGTTATTTACACAGGAGGAAAAAAATGGAAAGAAAAGAAGAGCAATGGGAAGTTTTTCCCAGCTGAAAACCATTCTTCTGTTGAAGAAGTCATGAATGGATTCATGCCACTGCTGGATTCTCTGAACAATATAACATCTTGAGAACAAATATAATTTAGAATTAGAAGGGACCTTGTACATAAGTTCAGTTAAATTGGCATCTTCTCAGATATTACAAGTTTTGATTCTTCAGGGCTATTAAGAAATACCCACAGTGCCTGTTACAGTGACCATAAATGAATGCCTTTGCTGTAATCTGTGAATGAATCAAAATCACATCTTCACGATTCCCCAGCCAGATGATGCTTGCTGCAAGCCAAATGGCATTTTGGCCTTAATAAAAGATAATTATAATTTAGTAAAAACATCTGATAATCTAAACAAGCTGAACACCACTGGCAAATGCATGAGACCCAAGCGCATGGTCCTTTTTCTTTTTCCAAAACATCAGATTGAAAACAATGATAAATATAAAAACATACAACACAAACCACTTCCTCATGTAGCTCACAGATGTGTATCATACGACCCACATTTACTAACAATCCACAGAAAACATTTTCTGCATTCTGGATTATTTAGAGAGGTTTCAAAAAATACTTTTAGCATAGATGAGAACAAAGTAATTCTAAACGAAGTCCAAATACCAATAAAATCCAGCTGTTCTCATTCTGATGGCTGGATCAGCAATGATTAATTTCAGGGGTTGCATAAAAGGTTATGAGTTTGTGGGTCATGCCTTCTATGAATTTGGACCATAAGTGGAGAAATTTTATTTGGTGCACCAAATAAAACAACATCATACCATGAAGGCAATGTAGTAGGTACCAGAGATGAGAAAGGTGCAGTGGCATGTTTTCAGGTGAAAAGATGACAATGACTCTAGCAGAAAGCACTGGCAGAAAGGCCAAATGAGAAGAACAGAAAATCATAGGCTGTTGAAGAGCTGGCTGTCAGATGTGAGAGGATTCTGGGACTCAGTTCTTTCACAGACATTTGTTATTGTTCTATGTGGAAAATGTTCTAGACCATAACCTCTAGAGGACATTACATTTCAAGTAGAGAATTCTTTTCATGCATGTCTCTTTAAGGCTGTGTCCGTTTCCAGCTCTCTATAATTGGAACTGGCTGAGGTTACTTTAGATGTTTTGGCTTGATCAGATGAAGTATGATTTTCACATGTGCCATGGTGCACAGACTTCTGGAATATTTCCAGGCTTCTACCAGCCTCCTGTGTGCGTGAGTGATACCTTGAAGGAACAATCACTTCTGCATCTCATGCCTACAAAGATGCTTTCCCACGGCTTTCTGCAGAGCTGTGAAATGATCTATGATTATAGCCAACTTCCAGATGAACCCTTTACCCATACCAGCTCAGATGTCTGTAGGAACTATGACAGACCCAGCTCTGTGGCAGCCCAGGTCCACTCTCCCTCTACTCCGTACTACATTATCTGTTTCCCTTTATAATCAGTTGGCTGTGGCTAGGTGTGCATGTCTTGATACTCTGCCATCTTGACACTTGAAGCAATTTTAAGTCTCTCATGTTCAATATCACCCAGAATATGAAAGGGAAGCCCATCAGTTACCACCCCACAATGCTATCATCTAAAAGGAAAAACGACCCAGTATGAAGCTTTTATTCTTCACTTGATTTCCTATTTTTATGTTGAAGTGCTTCTTAGAGCAACTGATTAGTGATCAGAGGAATTATTCTTTCTGGGTATGTCTCTATTAAGTATAGTGCATTTCTTAATTGTTAACTTTTCACAGAGACCTGTATACATATAGATTATGTGCCACAATTATTGTGGAACTGTGTCTTAATAAGGTGAGGTATGGTGGGTGGGTGGGGGAACCAATATATAATATGTGGTGCAAGAAAGAGCCTTCATAGTTAACATTTTTCATAATCATCTTGCAGTAATCGTCTTTAGCATCCTTTTATTCTGATTATCCTGGAAGAGACACAGTTTATTCTTGCTCCAATAAATTCTTAAGTGTCAATTTTTCATTTTTATAATGTCTTCGATTGGATGGCAAATTACATGAAGACTCTAATTCAGAGGATAATTTCATGAAAGAGATGGAGTTTAGCTGTAGGTCAAGGCTAGCGAATTACTTTTAATGTATTCATCAACTCTAAACAAGAAAAGCGTCAGAGGGGCTGGCCTGAGGAGACCTCAAGGTTGTGTTTTAGATCAGCAGAGGTGATGTAAAATCTCAGTATCTAAAATGAGCTCCTCCATAGGTATCGTAGAGGTGAATATCCAACTTATTCCAATTATCTAACTCAGACAGACTTTATAGATTGCTCATTGTACATCTTTAACGCACATAGTTCACAAATAATTCTTCTTTGGAGTCTGTGTTATTCTCTGTGACAACTTGACTCAAATGGCTTCTTAAGTGTCTCCAGAGGCATGCCAACTCTCTTACTCTCCTTTTTCCTTACCATGGTTCTCACCTCTTACTTGTTCCTCACCACACCACGTCTTTGCCCATGCATTTCATATGCATGAGATGATCTTTTCCTTTGGACTACCGATGACTATTCTTTATGGTCCATGCATTCTCTAATTGTGAAGAGAATTAAACCTCATCCTAAGCAGCCCCTTCATTTCAATAGAGTTAATGAGTCTCTCTCTCTCTCTCTTCTGTGCCTTTGTAGCTCTCTTCATGCATTTCTATTATAACACTCATTATGCATTTCTGGTTTTGCACCTGTCATCCTCTGCTGGAAAACCTATTATAATAAAGCAGGGACATTGTCTTAGTAGATGCATGAATTAGTGAGCCAAGAGACTAAGCATTTCACTATTAACTCTAATGCTGGCTCCGCTGATGCCATTAGAGCAGCAGAAGAGGAATTTAGTAGAGCAGAAGGTCCACCTTCAGGTTGCTCTACTGTTCTAACTCATTAGCTTCCTGGAGCTATTTTGCATTATTTATAATATCTTCATGATTAAATATGCTTAGGAGACATTCACTTAAGAACAGATAAATAGGTTGCTTTGAGACAGAGTCTGCCACACCCTCAATTGTGAGACTGCAAGAATATATTTCAAGAGCATATGAAATCTTTTCTGATTTACTTGATCTCAGATACATTACTCAGTGGAAACTTTCATGGACTTTATATTTTGGGGAAACAGACTTCGATCACTTCTTTCAAAGTAGTAAGATTGTACTTCTCTTTCTTAAGTATCTTCTCTCTGCTCTTGTTTTATAGCAAGCACATAGTAAGGAAAGTGTCAGAGTGTTGGCCTTGCTTTACCAATAGCTTAACTAGCAGCTGAAGAATACATACATACATATATATGATACATATACACATATATATGTATCAGATGAAATAGTATTCTTAGTCTGGGGTCACTGGTAGCAATGATCCTCCTGGGAGAGGCAAGCCCAGTCCTTACAGGAAAGGATACAAATACCCTACCCTCCATGGTGAGAGCAGAGGGTCTCACAGATTGTCTCTAGAGTGAATGTGGATACAGTTTGCCCTATCATCCCTTTCTTCTTTAGCAGTTTCAAAATCTGCATGGGTAGCTTCTAATTTGTTATTGTTGTTGTTGTCTTGATTTACATATAACTGCTCTGACCAGTCCAGTTATGTTAACTTTTCTAGAATATGCATTGAACTTTTCTTCCTCTGTCTTTCAAGTTTAAAGACTTTCTATCGCTCAAAGTTTAGAGTAATTTAAGTTTACTTGCAAGTAACAAATGTGGTAAATTCAACTCTTTTTCTTTTTAGCATCACCAAATACCTAGGTATTCTCCAAGACTCCCTTATTGGACACCTCCTAATCTTCAGAAAAAACACATATAGAACATGTCTGTGTGTACTCATTTGTTTCATTAACTGCTTTGGGTAGTCCCATAAAATTCATCCAAATTTTAACATAGACTTTTAATTTATTTTGAAAGAGTTAGTCTTATATATTTCTTTTACATCATTTAAAATTCATTGTTTTCTTCGTATCACGTTATGTTTTCTAAATAAACATTAGGACCATGAATGATGTTAAATCCATTATGAACTACATAGTTATATCTATTTAATGGCATTTTCCTTCACAGACAACAATAAAGATGATTTGAAAAATAGGCATTTCTCTCAATCCAACTGATAGCTAGGTAAGCCTTCTTCTAGTCTCTTATTTAAGAGCTAGGAAATCTTACATTATTCTGGAAGTGATGTTTTCCTGCCTTTACCATCCCCCTCCTTCATTATAACAATGCATGCACAGGGGTGTAGAAATTATGTGTGTTGTAATACATCACTGTCATTCTGCTTGATGCTCTTATAGCTCCCTGCTTGGCCAGTGGGAGTCCCTGAAAGCCAGCGCCTGTGTCCTTTCGGCATGACTCCATTAATCTTTAAACATAGCCCCCATAAATCCTTCTGGCTGAATTTCTACTATGGATGGGAAACTGAATTGCATATAATTAAATTATAGAATGAAATAAAATGCAACTGGCTCCCCCTGTCACTGCACGTATATCAGTGCAGCCAGCACTTGGGGTAGACCATTTAAGATCATTTGATGTTCTCATGTCTAGTAATGTCAGCACATTTTAGTATTGTATCCTGAACATGTGATGTTGTCAGTAACTATTTATCTTAAAGAATTTTAAGATAGTCTAAGCACGCTTATCTTGTGTCAGGGAAGAACACTGCCCGGGGCAAGCACAAGCCTGTGCTTGAGAAGCCTCAGCTGGGATAAGCTGAAATATTATCTGATTTACACAGTGGCATATGGTTTTATACTATAGAGTTGACCCTTGGCTACACAAGACTTAATAAAAATGTTGGCTCCATACCAAAACTTTGATTATTACTTTTAATCTTTAAATGATAACCAAATAATGTAGACCATAATTTAAAGACCCATCCATACAGATACGTATAACCATTCAAACTACTGAGAATAAGCAGCTGTGAATGCTAACATGTAGATGGGACATCTGTAATAATTCCTCTTCCTTACGCTCTGAAAATACCACAAAAGAGGGGGCTAAAGAAATTAAGAGCAGAAGGATTAGGATGAGGGCCATGCCATGTCCAAAAATAAAGAAAGTAAAAAGGGGACTATGGATGGTGTGTTAGAAAAGCACTAGAGGAAAGAAGAAGAATTGGGCAAGTTGATTTGAAAGGGAAAATGGGAAAAACTGGAGAGAGGGTTTAACTGAAAAAGACGGAAGGAGGTCAATGCAGAAGTACAGGGAAACAACAATGAAAGGCTCAGCAGGTTGTATATATTTATGCATTTATAGATATATGTAACAATAGCAGTTAAATAAAATAACTTTAATAATAATAATAATAATAATAATAATAATAATATAGTTAAAGTAATGCCTTTAAGAGGGAGTAAAGGAAAGTACATAAAGCGGTTTGAGGAGAGAAAAGAAAAATGGTGTAATTATGCTTTAGTTTTTAATTACAATATATTTATATGATATTTAAAGAGGCTAGCTCATGTGTCATAAAAGAAATCATTAAATGGCTTTTTACTTGGGACTGGGACAGAATTTAACAACTTCTGAAATGGATCCTTCCTCCTGTCATTTTGTGCTGTGTACTTACGTTAAGTGGCATTTTCAGTGTTGAAAATTCTAAAATAGACGATGTCACTTGGCTCTGAAACAGGTTGACAGTGCTTTACGTCCTGCAGTATCTAGTACTCAGCCAGGAGCTCATCCTTTATACAAAACCAGGTTTCATTTTTAGTTAATGGTGAATTGATGTTTACCAAAGAATAAATCTCATTATTTGTTACCAGAAAAATAAACGAAAACACTGTTAGTACGAGAAAATGGAAGCAAAATAATCTATTCCCAACCCCATTTTTTTCCACCTGCGTTTCTGTGCCTGATGGAAAGTTTGTCCATCAGAATTCAGGAAACCATTCCCATTTCTCTAAGGTTTGGTTTAAAAGTCCTGCTTTAGCTAGGTGTGGTGATGGACGCCTTCAATCCCAGTACATGGAAGGCAGTGTCAAGGGGATCTCTGTGCTTGAGGCCACACTGGTCTTCAGAGTGAGTTCCAGGGCAGCCAGGCTACACAGAGAAACCTTGTCTCAAGAAAAAAAGACAGAAAGGAACAGAACAAAAAAGCTAAAAGCTCTCCTTTATCAGTTGTTGCCATAGCCGCTGGCTTATTGCCTTGAGAGAGGAGAGCACAATGTGACACAAGTTCCCCTTGTTCTTTTGCCCCACATAGCCATGTCACCACATTCCCATGTTCTCTGAGGGGTCAACATGTGACTGTGAGCAGCAAGGCTGTGTTAGTTCCATGAGGGCTGTTGGAGCGGACTGCCACACCTTGTGTGGTGTGAGCATCGGGTATGTATTTCCTGGGAGTGCTGGAGACTGGAGACCCATGATCAGGATTTCAGGAAGGCTGGCTTCTTTTGACGTCTGTGAGATGGGGAGTCGGCACATGTCGCCTTCCTGGGCATGTAGATGGCTGTCATTCTTGTCTTGTTTTGGTTTATTTTTTCACACAACTTTGCTTGTGCATATAAACTTCTCTGTCCCAGTCTCCCCTTGTTGTTATAAAGATACCAGCTATATTATCTTAAGACTCACCATATGGCCCCTTTTAACTTAATTATCTCTATTGAGACTATCTACAATTACCCACATTTTGAGTGCTGAAGAAGTAGGACCCTGACATATGTTTTGAGTAGGACACAACTCAAAACAAGTGATTATGTTTTTTTTTTTTTCCTATAACATTAATTATGTGGCTTAAATGAGAAAATTTCTCCTAGATACAAGTATTTGAACATGTGGCCTCTAGTGTGTGATGCTGTTTGAGGAGGGTGTGGAACTGTTGGGAGGTGTGGCTAGTGTGGTTTTTCTGAACGAATTACATCGCCAGGGATGGGCTTTGAGATTGTATAGTTTCATCTCATCTCCAGTTCACTCACTGCTTAGTATTTTTAATTGAAGATGTGATCTAAGCTTTCTGCCTAGGCTGCTTGCAGCCTTGTCTACTGTGTGTTATGGTCTCTCCCTCTGGGACCCTAGGCCCCAATAATCTCTTCTTTCCCTACATTGCCTCTGTGTTTTATCACAGCAGGAAGTGAAGAGTCAGTGATGCTGAGAGGTTAGAAGTATACTCTGAAAGGCCCACTTCACACTGTGACAGCCATCGACCACTCTGCCTGTCTCTTAATGTCTTCTAACAGCACCCTCCCCCCATCACTCTTCACTATTTACTTTTAAACCACCAAGGGTGATCAATGCTACATGGTGTTCTATAAGCATCTTCCAGATTTCCTGTGTTGTCTATAGCTTGATTTCAAAACTTGACATTCCATAAACATGTTTTCATTATTCCTAGGACTGTATAGAAGCTACTCTTTGTAGAACTGTTCTTGATCCTGTCTGATCTCCAAGCTTATAAGAGAATAAATTTTAAGCATTTCTCCTCTCTGGCCTTGTTTTTTTGTTTGTTTGGGTTTTTTGTTTTGTTTTTGTTTTGCTTTGTTTTGTTTTTTTTTGTTGTTGTTTGTTTGTTTGCTTGGTTTTTTGGGGGGTTTTTTGGGGTTTTTTTTTGTTTTGGTCTTGGCAGCCTTAGCACCTTGAATGGATTCTTTCCTCAAGGTTTTTGTGTTTGGAAGGCTCTAACCCATAATTCTATGCCGAACACATTCTTCCAGTCTGTAACACACACACAAAAAGCTCACATGGTGAGCTTTCTAGTCCTGAAGGGTAAGCACCCATCACCTCCTAAGTCCCACCTTCTGCCTATTTCCTGTATAACCATATTGATACTCAGTCTCATAAAGCTTTCTGGCAAAACCTTCCTTTCAGGATGGTTTGGAGTCTCTGAGAATTGAATATATATTTTTCAATCACTTGTAGAAACAGAATTTCAAAATTGAAAATGGTTTCCTTTTGGAAAATTTTCTCAGGTTAGTGATAGAATATCTGTGTGTTTTCTGTTTCTGCGCTTACTTTGTTCACTGATTTTGTTGGTCACCTGAAAGTTTCTAGACTCTCCTTTTGGGGGGTTCTTATGTCACAATATTATAGGCAGGCTGTGGTATTTTATCTGGTTATATAATCTCTTAATCTCAAGACATGTCATTCAGACACATCAATTTGTGGGGGCTTTGAAAATCAAAAGTTTGGACTTTCTAAACAAAAATGTCAATGATGGGTTCCAATATGCTGAGTAAAGGTCATACATGCCTGTCAATCATTACCATTACCTGAAGAGGTGAAGGGCCAGGAAAGAGATGTAAAATCAGCACTGTATTGGTAACCGTCATTTACTGTTTTTAATATAATGATAACTAAATTCAGACAAGGACTCTGTATAGCTGCTTGTACTGTGGATTAAATGGTTGTGAGACGAGATCTTAGTAGTCCCAAGCAGGGCTCATGAATTCATTCTTAATGGCATCCAGGAAACCATACCTTGATAACAGTGTACAATGCTCACTGTCTGATACTCAAAGCTAGCACCCACCAAACCAAAAATCATACGTAAAATGTCACAGTCTCTTCTCTTATTTCTGATAATCCTTCACTATTTTATCTCGTTAAAAGTGTAACAGCTTCTAAAATATCTTTTAAAGTGGAAATTAGAATCATTTTAAATTTTCCTCTGTGGCAATAATAGCCTTTCTTTACAAGGGTGTGTTTTATCTATGAAAGACTTGGTCTTTTTATGTGTGTATGTTTTTAATTTTAAGCTTTATTTAAATGACCAACATCTCTTGGTAGCCAAGAATGGGGAAGTAGATAACCATAAACACCACAGTCTAAGTTAGGTTTATTTGGTCTAAATGAGCTTCAGTTACCTGCTAGCTTTGGTTTAGGTCAGCACTGGAAGTTAAGTTAAGTGCTTCTTTGTAGGACTCAGTTCTCGAGGGTCTAGGAGTCTAGTTTACAGCCAACTTATGAAAGACAAGCTGTAGATATCTTGCATGCTTTCAAGCTGTGTCTGCCCTAAGTGGTTCCAGCAAACTCTTTTCCAACAACTTTTTATCCTCCAGAAATATTTTATTTCTCTTATCCTTGGATGGCCCATCTTTAGCTATTTGCTAGATTTTACAATATTTTCCCCTCGGTCAGACTTTACTTCAGCTACTATGGCCACCAATCACACTAACTCAGTGGCTCACAATGTGGGTTCATTCCTTGGTCTTATTGCATGACAGTGTCAGGCCAGCAGCTTTGCTGCTGTTGATACCTGATTTGTTTCTCTTGTGGTACCCAGGGCAATGCAGCAGCCCTTATCTGAGTGAGACTCTCTGACCCTATAGGGAGAATAGGAACCCAAGAGGTCTAGTGCCAAGACGTATGAGCCCATTTAAAGTCTCTATTTAACATGTGACATTTAAACTTCTGATAATGTCCCATGAGCCAAATACAATCAGTTTACTAAAGATCAAAGTCAACAGAACAGAAAGACAATTAGCTAAACGTATTCCATCTAGAGTGAAGTGTCCCCACAGATTAAAATACACACACACACACACACACACACACACACACACACACACACACACGTACACACACACATACACACACACACACACACACACACACACACAATAAAATAACAACCTCTTAGTTCTTATGAAGTTATTTAAATTCTTTGTGATTGGTTTCCTAAATTTTGTGTGTGTGTGTGTGTGTGTGTGTGTGTGTGTGTGTGTGTGTGTGTGTGTCTGCCTGTCTGTCTGTCTGTCTGTCTCTCTGTGCATGCAATGGTGAATGAGTGGAAGGCAGAGAATAACTTGCTGAAATCAATTTTCTCTTTTTACCATGTCTGTCCTGTGGTTTGAACTCAGGTCGCTAGGCTTGTGGCAAGCACCTTCCCCCACTGAGCCATCTCTCCAGTCCCACAGATTCTTTGTTTTTAAAAATGAAGATAAAGGTAGTATCTTCATCAAAGCTTTTTTATAAGGAAGAAATGAGTGACTGTGGTTAGGGGTTCAGATGATTTGTAGCGAAGGGTAAAGGGTTCCTGGATGCTGGTTGTCAACAAGGTTGTTGGCCTGAGAACACTTAGCAATCGATAAATACTTTTTTGTAGAAAATGATCCTGGGAAAACATGATCCATATGCAAACAAATGATACATTGAAGTGAGGATGGCAGAGACATGTCCGTTCTTACAGGGCTACCTTGCTTTTCATCTGCCACAGAACCACGGTGTGAAACACTCAAAATGCAGAGGAGTCACTGCCAGCTTTCAAGATAGATTGTTAAAAAAACGATTGTAATTCAGGACTCCAGGGACTGGGACTGTTTTGATAACTTGGTGGTTTCTTTCCTTTATACAAACCTTAACTGTTAAACCAAGATGACTGTCCGATAGGAGCGTCTACTGGATGAACAGTCTTTCTGCATCTGGTTTCTCTGAACCTAAGGATGGAAAGGAAAAAGAATGTGATAGTTTGATTTTTTTTTCTTCATTATTTTTGGAAAGATAGTATCAAATAAACATTTGGGAGATCAAAATGATATTTCCCAGCTTGAGGCTCTCTTTATTTCTTTTCATTTTTTCCCCTCTTTCTTTTGTTAAATGAAGTTAATGTACTGTGTAGGACCAGGTCCTCCAGCCTCACAGTGTTTTGTTACTGATTCACATTATCTGTCTTAGCCATGCATCTGGGAAAAGGCAGATCGCTATCTGTGCTAGAACAAAACTAGAGCTCACGAAGGTCATAAAACAATACTTGCTCCCCATTCCTGCTCCAAAATGAAATGTTTTCATTTCAAACACTTTCTCAATACTCATCTGGTATGCAATAGTATTTTTACATATTACGAGTGAGAAATTCACTGCGGGGTCATCCCAGACTTACGTATTTCTGAAAAGACAGCGACTTCTGACAAGAATGGCAAATTATTTAGAAGTATTTAAGAAGAGCAAGGTAACCAAATGCTATCATCCCGTTAGTTTGGGAAGCCATTCTTCATTTCTAAAAAACTGTATTTTGTGATATTTAAAAATGAGTACTTTTCAGCAAGTCTAGAGAAAAGGCAGTCAACCAAACATTCACTTCTAGCATGAAGGAGAAAAGCAAGCAAGCAAACAAACAAAACCCCAGACTTGAAAGAAACAAAAAGTCAATGGAGCCTTAAGACATTGCTGAGGGCTGGAGATGGTTTGCATCTGCGGACTTGTGCCCAAGTGCTCTGGGGAAGGAGGGGTGGGATCCGGAACAGCATCAGAAACTGCTCACATATGCAAACCATTGAGTCTGCTTACCAGTCCCATGAATATTAAGATGGCCCTTGAAATGATTGAGGAGCTAGAGTGTCCCTGCAATGAGTACCAATACAGTCTGTGAACATGGATGTTGGGGAAACTCGAGGCTTATGACCAGGCCGTGCAGTGGGTTCTGACCTATGCACTGAGCTGACTACTTCCACACTTCATACCTAGGTACTGCCATCAAAGGTGATGCAATTTCATGTTAAATGATTATAGCAACATTTTCCAATTGTTCTTATCATTGTGCCTGTTTCATTGCAAATTTGAACTTTTCTTTCCAAAAAGAAGGAATTAGAAAGGTATATGTGTCCATGTTTATTTAACTCATACCTACGATATGACATCCACTCTGTGTATGTGTGTGTGTGTGTGTGCTTGTGCTATTCCACATGTGTCCTATGTGTGCCCTGTGTGTGTGAATGCTTGTGTGGTGCACTTGTGTCCTTTGTATGTATGTGTGTGTGTTTTTGTGTGAGTTTAGTCTGACCTGTATGTTTAAACCAACTGAGTTAGAACAGTGCTATCTCCACACTTCCTCAGAGCTACTACCCTCTTCCCCAGCTTTCAATTTTCCCCTCAGGTTATAGGAAGAAGGAAACATTTGAGTGGGCTGTCGACATCTGGTAATTTGTAGGGTCTTGAAGCAATTACATTAGCCTCCCAGCAGCATAATTGACTGCAGGCAGCAGTCCCTCACTGCACAGCTATGCATCCCACAATAAAATGTGTAGAAGAAGGGGGGTTTCTGGCAGCTTCTATGGAGGATGAAGCCTTTCAGCTGCACTTGTTTCAGTGCCATGGTCATGATGACCTCAAAAAGGAGATTGCTTTCTTGGAGGCAAAGGCTGTAGACCATCACATGAGGTAGAGCTACTGTTCTTTAAGAATGCAGAATGCAATGTGATTCTTGGAATGAAATAAACCAAAAAGAGCTTCTGGGTTTATCTTCTACTCTGCCTCCTTGAGAGAAAGCCTGCTCTACTTCATGTCACATAGACAAGGAATGAGGCCATGTGCTTCTGCTCACAAAGCGAGTCTGAGTGCATGATCCCAGGCAGCAGTCACTGTCGAGAAGTATTTACCAAAGGTATCGCTGCTAGGTTTAAAAGTGCACAATAACAAGAACACAAAAGCAATATCTGGCCACAGTAATCAGGAGGAAAATGACCCTCTCATGTTCTGCTTGTGGAATTACAAAGTGGTGCAAAAAGGTTAGAGACCACCACTGCTAAAACAAATTACCACATGTGTATAGAGCCCCAGATTCTCCATGTATAAATTTTAATGTAGAGTCATTATTATACCAAGTACGCACAAACAGGAGTACCTATTACAGTATCACTTACAGACAATGATGAAGTGCAAACACTGTGAATGCCCGTGACTAGGAAGTAAACAAGTAAATCCAGTTAACTTGAAAAAATAAGAGATCAGGGAAAGGCTAGGCTAGAAAAAAAAAAAAAAAAAAAAAAAAAAAAAAGCAAGAGGATTGGTGTTCCGAACTCCAACACTATCCAAAAGCAAAGATGAAATGTCAGGTAACTGTAATCCAAGAGCTGGGAAGCAGAGGTAGGAACATCCCTGGCTAGCTTACTAGCTAGCCATTTGAGCCAAATGGGTGAGCTTTTGGGTTCAATGAGAGATCCTGACTCAAAAACTGGGATAGAGAAAGGTTGAGAACACACCACAACACGCTTTGTCCTTCATATGTATAGAAATATACATGCATATATGCAGTAGATAACTAAAACTTAAATTGTTTTGAAATGGTCTATTTATTGTTAAAATAAGATTTAAAATTCTGTCAAGTCTCTGTGGTTAGCCTTACTGAAGGCTTCACCTTCCTTTGTCCTTTGTGAACAATGACTGCCATTGCTCTCATCTGGTTTAGTATTTTATGTAGGTCCAGAGTCATTGTTAGTAGACATAAGACGTTTGGAGAATGATCAAGTGATGAGCCCTCGCATAGAGCTTTCTGACCTCAGAGCATCTCAGAGGAGAAAGAGAAGCCCTGGAGTCCCAAAGACCCCTGCAGGAAGTACATGAACTCAAAACTATTTCCATAGTAACAAAGACAGCACTTATGGTCTTTGCTCTTACACTTTCAAAACATTAGACAAGGATTTTCAGAAGAACCAAGATGTGAAATATTGTAACAAATTGAATGCAGAATCAGATAAGAGAGTCCAGCTGTGCTCTTTTAAGGCAAGCCTTAAAGAGATTTATGGAAATATAAAGCAATGCTGTTCTTCTCAGTAAGTGTTTTGCATTTGGAAAACAGTGTTTGAAACAGAAATGTGTCGCTTACATTAATTGTATTTGTTTTTTTTCTGTTTAAAATTAATTAATACTTTAAATGTTATTTTAATAGATAGCTAAAATCCATGTAAACAAAAATTTGTTTAGATGCTCAATAATTAAAAATATTTATTTTTATTTATGTGTGCGGACGTATGCTTCTGTGAGCTCATGTATTCATTTGTTCAGGCATCCCAGGAGGGACAGAAGAGGGCACTGGATCCCCTGAACTGGAGGTACAAGCATGGGGTACCCCCTGACATGGTATAAGGGACTTTACAATACTAAACATCATTAACTGCCTAGCCATCTCTCTAGTCTGTTAGGAAATAATACTTATCTATTCTTTGAGGGTGCCATATAGTGTGTATGCATTGCAAAGATTCTCAGTAGCTTTTAAAAGTGTGTAACAATGCTGAGCCAGTGGGATCCGGGAGACAACTGGGTTAGATGATGCTGAAGTGTGAGCATAGAAAGTAGACTAATGCTGATGATACATACAGACTTCCTTGTGGGGAGAACAGCATTGCCAGACTAATCTGGCTTTCTTGGCTGAAATGTCCATGAGTCAAACTAAGTTAAAGTATCAAATTAAAGGCAAAGATTATACTGACAGATGTAATTTTCTATCTGAACGAGTAGTTTGAACGAAGAATTTTGAACTGACAATTATTTGGTAAGTGCTTTTTAGTTAACTAACTGATTAATTAATTAGTCAGTTAATTAGAGACAGGGTTTCATTATGTAGATCAGGCTGGTCTTGACCTCATGGAAATTTAGCCATTTTTTTTTCTCTCAAGTATTGAGTTAAAGTCATGTTCCCGTGTATTAACCTAGTACCAGCTTCCTTTAAAGTTCTCTGGTCAGCATTAGGACATCAACAAAGAAATTTTGTTCCTTATTATTAAAATATCCATAATTTAATTCATATGTTATAATAAAGAAAAAAATAAAGTTCCTAAGGAAATAAAATTCTAGGATATTTAGGTTTGGTAAAATATATGACTATATAATCAAGCATTTATGGTAGTCTATTTGCTGGAACCGATTCACCTGCTTATGCTATACTGACAACATGAGCATTGTATCAGTCAGCACAGACTAAGTAACAAACAATCCCATATCTCAGTGGCTGGAATTTTTATTTTTCCTTCATGTTATTGGGACTAGTTAGGAGGCTCTCTTCTGTGTATTTGTGTATACCACAGTGTCAACATGTATCATCAGAGTTGTGTATTTTGGGGAATTGTGTTAGAAAGTCAGCCACTACCAATTCCTACAAATATCTTCTGGAAGGGACATAAGCCTCTTAGCCAGTTCCATGGTCTTGTCACTGGGAGCTCATTCAGTCCTCCCCTGGGCTCTTTGGTCCTCAATGATGCTGTATCCAGGGAAGCCAAATGAGACACATAGAATATAGCATAGAAGACACGGTTTACTATACACTGGTGTACCCTGAAGAAATAAAAGCAGATAATGACCAGAGTGACCACTGTGGAGGAAATGTTCTCAGTGGACAAGAATGGACAATGGACAGAGAGACCACTGTGCTATCTCGCGGTTTTTAGGTAGGTTTTGTATTGTTTCTTAAAGTCACTAGAAGAGTTTTCCCGAGGGCAGCTTCCCTGCCTGGTTGATTGAAAAGTCCATCAGATGGTCCTCTTAAGGAGAGGGACCATAGTATGTCCTCATTCTTTACCAGAGGCCTCCGGCTAAGTAATAACTTTAAGAATTTTGGGGACATGTAGAGGTCATGTTGTTATACAAGGTGAGAGATACAAGTGTGATACCATTCTTTTGATCAGTAACCAAAGCACTGTCCTTTACAATGCTGATTGCAAAAGAGTCCATTCTCAATAACCTTCAAGTTTGCTAACCGCTAACCATATAGCAGACATAGCCTAACTCCTGAAGCCAATGGTGAAGGGGCAGTGAGGCACCCAGGGAAATGTAGTTAAGGAGAAGGAGAAGTGAATGGAGTAACAGAGAAATCTAGAATTGCTTTTGACAAGTGCTGCTTAAGGAAAATAAATTGCAGTAAGCATCTAAGTCGAGATCAGAGAGTTTATCCAGCTGAATCAGATTCAAGAAGGATATTTCTCCAGATGAATTAAATGTCTTCCAGCTGAAACAAACGTCCTGTGGTATTGGTTTCTCCTCATCCTTTAACCTTCTAACTGCATTCCTTGGCTCCCTTTTCTGATGTAATACCAGATGGGTATACTAATTTATTTCAGACTATTTTTTTTCCTCCAGCATAACTTTTTGTGACAATGTTAAGTTCACTAATTCTCAATTCTATGGATTAAACTAATGGGCGAAAAGTACTGTACTCATACCACCAAGTAGGATTGTTGGACTGCAACTCTTCATGGACTGGAAATAAAGAAATTTTTAGTTCCTCTCTCTCTCTCTCTCTCTCTCTCTCTCTCTCTCTCTCTCTCTCTCTCTC
>JANHMN010000017.1:19099544-19151928 GCA_030674055.1 Rhabdomys pumilio
CTCTCTCTCTCTCTCTCTCTCTCTCTCTCTCTCTCTCTCTCTCTCTCGTCGTGATTTCCTTCCAAAATATATTTTCATTAAATCAAAGCATAAACAATTTCCCATGTCTAAGCATGGTTTGTATCTGAGATCCCTGATTTTATTTTGTGCCTCATGTTGAAAGAAGTTCCAGAGTTCATGCTTACTTGTGGTTATTCCTTTGCTGGGTAAGTTGGTATGGATGTCATTGCTTAGCAGAGCAACTCTTGCCTGGAAGTGGGCCAGTGTAGACAGAAAGTGATGAGAGCAGAAACTCGATGCTAGATCTGTGAAACAGGAAAACAGGGCTTCACATTTGGGTATTCACTCTAGAAGAAAACGGTCAATCGTAAGTGAGTTGATACAGGTTGGTAGGAAAGAAGAGGCTCCCAGTTCTGTATCATAATAGATAGATCCACAGTCTTAGAGCATTTGGGCAAGGATTTCAGATTGTGGTTTTGTTGTTGTTTTGTTTTGTTTTGTTTTCTTGTTTTTTTTTTTTTTTTTACATTTTATTGATTCTCAGGAAAAGCAAAATGGAAACCCCATTCAGAAAAAGGGCATGAAGCATAAACAAGGGCTGAAAAAAATAATCAATTTACAGAATCTACAAAGTCAGTCCATTCAATGGTCAATTCGGTTCAGTGGTGTGAACTTTTTTCTTTTGTAGCATCTAAGTTATCATATGCTTAAAACTCACCAGTGGTAACCTGGTGTACACCTGACTGGGATGAAGCAAGGACAGACACACAGTTGTACACACTGAAAAGCTGGGATCTGGTGGGCTGTAATCTCTCAAATGAATGGGCACCAGCTATGCAACAACCTAGAACTTTGTTATGTTGTCTACTGTATGCATCTGGACAAGGAAGAGTTAGCTTGTCTCATGGATGGGCTTCATAAGGGAGCAGTCTAAGGTTATAGTCATCCAGAAGGGAAATGTTGCAGCAGCTAGCTTTGGTACACACTTGCCAGTGGTTCATAAATCTCATGTTGGCTTTCCCAGTTCCCATTGGTCTTAAGCATTCATTGGTCCTTCTCATCTATGCACATTCACCTGGGACTTCATCTGCTCCTTAAACAGTCACTCAAAGCTTCTTCACCCCAGCCCCTTCCCACAGTAGTCACTATGGCCATGGTCATTTATTGTTTTTGGAAGCATATGAGTGCTACAGTTATATCTTCTGTTGTGTTAATGTCTAGTCCTTAGTGAGCTAGAATAGTCTAAATGAGCTCTGTTGTTAAGATTCTGAAAAGGATTGTATTATCCTATCTGCCTTTCACACCAGTGGCAGAAAGTATGAATCCATTAATATTGACCACTAGTCCCTGTTTTACAGATAAGAAAACTGAGGCATAAGGTTAAGAAACTGGATGAAAGTAGTGAAATTACTGTACTAAATGTACACCAACAAATACTCATGCTTTAAAGTATCACTTGAATGCAAATGCGAATTTATGTGATTTATATTGCTAGTGCTTTATTGAGAATTCCAAACAATGCTCTTGGTAGACCATCCATAGTACTGACATGATTTTATCTGCATCAGCTTTACATTTCTGATGGCCTACACTTTCTAATTACCGAGTGAAATTCAGTGAAAGGTGAATAATCACTCAATACAGAGTAATATATGCAAAAAAATAAAAAAAGAACAGTCCTCTCAAAAGCTTCAAAAACTAGGATCTTTTGCCCAAGATTATTTTAAAGTAATAAAATTACAACTTGCACTTTATCTGAAGGCTCCGTGCTTAGGAGAGCAGCCACTTTCAACTATATAGTACAAAGTCATTCAGGAATAGAGCTGATAACCTCTTGGGTCATTTCTATGACATAATGTCCTAGTTAATTCTTTGGTCAACTCGGCACAAGCATCAACATATCTATGAAGAGGGAACATCAATTAAGAAACTATGTCCTTCAGCTTGGCCTGTGGGCCAAGTCTCTGGGCCATTTTCTGGACTGATGATTGATGTGGGTGGTACCACTCCTGAGCAGCTATCTACCTTGTGCCAAATTGCAGCCTTTGTTTTCTCAGGAGTGCTGCACTAAGTCAAGAGTCCATATATCAAAGATGTTGTAAGAGAAGAATGGGTGGGAATGTGAGCCGTGGCCTCTTGTTCCACAATCAGACATTTTCTCTTTACTGAAGCTAGGACTTGGATCACATTGACCATTTCCTGAGGAAATCAACAGGCATGAAAGGGAACACCCGAAGAAAGAACAATCACTGTGATCCTGCATGTGAGGACAGCTCTGGGATTCTCACTTCATTTCTTCCTGGTTTTATTACTCATAACATTTCTTCTTTTCAAAGTCAGTGTCTGCCAGGAATAACAGAGTCCGAAGTCTGCACTCTAAGGTTTAGGTTACACTTAGTTCTGACCAAATGCTTCAGTATCATGGGCTTTCAACCCATGACACCTGTCTCATTGCTTAGAAAGTCTATAGATTTTTTTTCTTTATTGTATTTGCCAATTTCTTCCAACTAACTGGGAGGTTTGAATATAAGCCCTATGAAGTTTGGATGGAATTGACCATGAAATTGCTTCTTACTCCCTCTGCTTTGCATGGGAACTAATTTATCAGTGATTCCTTCACTTAACACATGTTTATCCAGTAACTGGTTAATGGAGGCACCAGTGGTTCCCTCTGAATCAATTAACTGGAAACAGCCTTCATCTCCTGGAGGTCACATTCCAGTGAGAGAGAAGACATGATCACAAGTTAACCATAAGCAAATGTAGCCTAGTGTATATTGTAGGGATAATGGTAGGGAAAAAAATAAAGAGATGCCCAGAACAATCAAGGAAACAATAACAAAAACCCACACACAGACAGTGAGACAGATGTGACAGAGCTTATATTCAAACCTCCCAGTTGGTTGGAAGAAATAGGCAAATAACATAAAGGAAAAAATCTATAGACTTTCTAAGCAATGAGACAGGTGTCATGAGTTGAAAGTGAGACAGACAGACAGATGATAGATAGATGGATAGATAGATAGATAGATAGATAGATAGATAGATAGATAGATAGATAGAAAATATAAAAGCCATTTATTTCATTTATTTACCAGTTCTGGGGGTTAGAAGTTGAGATATGTGTGCCAGTAGTATTGTGGTGTAATGAAGCCAATATACTGATGCCCCTTTTTCACTGTTAATTTATGGAGGACACAAGACAGAGACAGCTTTCTGGTTTTCTTTCTATAAGGGAATTAACTTCAACTGACCAAGGTTCTATTCCCATGACCTCATCCAAACCTAATTACCTTGGTGAAAGCTCCATCTACAAATACCATAATTTGGGGGATTAGGGTTTCAGTATGTAAGTGTTGAAGAGACACACGGAATTTAGCCCATAACACGTACACACATGCATACTCAAACACCAAGCATGGCTGAGTGGGACTTGATCAGAGGGCTGTGGGAAATGAGTCAGTTTTGGGAGACCATGGGAAAACAACGTCCAGAGATAAGAGAAAAGGAGGGTCAAAGGTCATATTAATCAGGAATGAACTGAGCAGATTTAAAGGGCATCACCAAACCTGGAGTGGCTGAAAGGAGAGAGTAGGCAAGGGAAGAGCAAGGTTGATGGAATTGTGGAGGAAATGAGAGGCTGAAGAATAGAAGACCTATCTCTGATTGGTAAAGAAGGAAAAGCAAAGGAGAATTTGGAGCAGGGGAATGAGTTTATACAAAGTGATAAGGCATCCATTCCTGACACACGGGCAGATAGAGAAACACAGGAATTCTGGGCTAAAAGAAACACTCTTGGAGCAACTGTTTATTGATACTCAGGGTCTGCACGCCTTAATCCCCTCAGAACTGACACTTAGCCTTTGTCTAAATGCACGCAATCTAATCTATAGTTTCTACATAATGTCTACTCTTGGGAGACAAGTGAGCAGTTGAAATTTTCATCAATACTGATATGACATATGGACTCAAATGTAAAAACAAAGCCTATTTGATTTCCAAATGTCGCTCATGGGTTATTACAAAGAAAACAGTAAATATTTCCTACACTAACCTCTCCTCTCTGCCCAAGTTTTCCAAGGAAAGCTTCCCTGCAGCATTTTCTTTCCTTTTAGTATTCATAGACCAGGTTGCCCTTGAAAATATCCACTTCTGAACCTGTTTTGCCAGCAAAGAGGGAGACCAGCAAAATGAGCCCCGTGTGTTATCAGATGTAATTCTCCCACCTGAGCCCAGGAGCCAGAGGCAGTATGCTGATGGAGTGTGCCAGACTCAGCTCCCCAGGGAGAGGAAGGCCACTGCTGTGGCTGCTTCTTCCCCTCAGGCACCGGGTATAGCAAATTTTCTGTATCATACAAATCACAATGCATGTAAAGAAATAGGTTGATTGAAAGGAAAGGGGAAAAAAAAACCACGTTTCCTTCAGTGTGGAGTAAGAAAACAACTGACTTATCAACCAGTGGGAGATCTCATGCTCACCCTTCATCAATTTACAGCCATTTTTAATGGTGCTTAATGATGTCATTTGTTATCACACCCAATTCAGGTGGCATAATTATGAGAGGAGAATGACAAGACCCAGGAACGGTTCTCCATGGAAACAATAGTGAGCTCCAAGGCTTCTAATGCTCACCTATTTATAAATCATACTTTTTTTTTTTTTAACAAGGAGGTAATTAGTTTAAATGAAAGAAAAATTTGACAAGTTGTGAGGATGAGAAAAAAAGGACAGGCATATCACACAGTGTTTGGTGTCTCAAGTTGTGACATTTGTGCTGTGATCCTCCAAGGCGGTGGCTCTACATGAACTAGTACCCATCTGTTCTCTGTGTGTTGCCTTTCCTGCTCAGAGGGGAAGTAGGTTTTGGAGAGCTTGACTCCAGACTTGTAAATACACACAAGACATAGAATGCTTTTCCCTTTCCAGATTCGGTCTTCCCTAGGTTCTGGTGTTAAGCTTGAAGGAACAGCTTGTAATGACTTTTATTTTCCAGAAATCCTCCTTGCTTGCTTTCCAGTTTCCTCAGATTTTCCACTGAGGACAATCTCATTAGTAAGTGTGCTCATTTTGGTCATTTTCATTTCCAATCTCCTTTGCCCTATTTCCCACCAGACCTTCTCTCCGGTAAGTAGCCCGCAGGAGCTATAGAAATAGCATTATCACCTCATTGTTCCGGGGGATGCTCACATTGGAAACCATATTTCCTTTGCCAGAATACTCCTGTCCTCTGTGAGTGTGGCCCTGTCCAGCAAGTTCAAACAACCTACCTCACTGAGCTCAGTAGAGGCCAAGTGGTGTCACTGGCCCAATGGAGTAAGAGAAGAAGTGACATTTGCCCCTAAAGCCAATTCTTACTTAACCATCTCTCTTTGAAAGGTCTATATTATTTCATTTCCTTTTGACATGTTAAGGAATCTCCACCCAAGTCAAAGTGACAAAGATATTATTGTTTTTATTAAGGACATCATATTTTAGGTCTATAATTATATTAAGTCCTTATATAATTTAATTTAAAGTTATATGTAGTATGAAGTATCAAAGCTCCCTTTTTCTGGCATGGATAGTTACTTGCTACAAACTCTTCTACTGAGTACCATGGTTGAAGGTTTTACTGCCTCATTCTATTATATTCTAAGATTTTGATACAATCACATTTTTTTTTTCTGGAATCATAAGTTAACAGCAACATCTCCACATTGTTAGATCTCTCTTGAATGGAAGTCTGAAGAAGTAAAAAGTTTTAGAACTTACACCGATGCTACTTTATCGCCTAATTAAGTATGAGTGAATGGGGCAAAACCTACATATATATATATACACATATATATATATATACATACATACATATATATATATACATACATACATATATATATATATATAATGTAGGGACTTAGGCAATGATCCTCACCAACAGGAAGAGGGTTAATAGCAAAAAGAATTACAAAGGAAACATGTGAACTGGAAATAGGAAGTTAAAAGTTAGGAAACAGCAGTCAAAATGTATAATTCCTCTTGTTTCCCAGGCAAGTGAACGTTCTCCTCCTTTGCAAGGAAAGTGTTGTGCTCTGCTGATCTTTCTGTAGGTGTTGGTGTATGTTAGATGTGTTCCAGGTGTTGTAAAGGATAACTAACACAATCTGGATGAGGGTCCGTAGCCTGTTAAGAGTGATATCCTACAGGGATGAGGGTTGTTAAGAGTCAATGCTCTGTATGGTACATGAACACTGCTATGAACCCCTTAGCGCCCTCTTCTGGTGCATGAGGGAAGCCTGGGTTCATTGACTTTGTCAATGAGAAAACCATAAGCAGATAGGAGATGGGATTACAAGGTAGGGCCTTAACCTGGGATGATAGATGCCCCTGTCAGCAGATAGATGCCCTTGTCAGTAGAGCAAGGGACTCGAGGGGTATCTCTAGTTTTTAGTCTATGAGTGCACATGTAGGTACTCATGTGCAACTGAAGAGGATAACTCATGCCAGGAAGCAAATCTGCTGATCTCTAAATAGTTTATATGGCTGTCATTAAATTCCGCATTTAAATGTTATTGAATATTTTGTATTTCTTAGAATAAGGTAAACATTCTGATTATTAATTTTATGATTACTATTATGATTACTATTTATGATTACAAGTTCGACGAATATAAGATACTGAGTTGATGCAGTCAGTCATAATGTTATTTAACTGAAGTTGTTTGTGGCTGAACATTTTGTTGTTTATGATTTTGGAGTATGATAATAAACACTGTGGTAGATATAGCCAAGGCATATGGCTGCTTAAAATTGGACTTATTTCCCGAGGATAGATCCCAGAATTCAAATTACTGAGTCAAAAAAGTACAAACGGTTTAAAGATGCGTGATACGTTTTGCCAAATGATAAATCTGACAGTTTCAATCAACTCCCAGTTCTATCAGCTACCCATCAGGCTGACAGATGCACTTTCCCTTGGACATCATCGAGAATCACTTAACTCTATCTTTATTTCCACAGAAAATGTCATATTTCATTTTTTTTTACTTTTCTTTTTCAGCTCTCAAATATTTATGAGTGAAAAATCTTAGAAACTTGACTTTATGTAGTTCTCATAATGTTCCAAGGTATAACTGTCCTATGATTAATTACTCCAAGCCACCAGATATAAGGTTTGTGTCATATATGCAGATGTATGTTTTTGGTCAGTAAATGAATATTGAAAAAATAGCCATGCATTAGAAACTGACCTGAATTGTAGTGAAAGAGAATAGAAAAGACAGTGGCAAAACTACTTTTCTTCCAAAGACCTTCTCAGGAGTCACTTAAGACTGTTTGTTTTTGTGTCTTTATTATCTAGGCATGGTGCATGCTGAGTTTGTAGTGAGTTAAGGGTCGTGAAAATAGATAATACTCTGCACACATATATGCACGCACATAGCACATACACCCATACTGCGCATGTGTGCAAGTTTGTGCGTCCACATGTGTATATGTGTGCACATGTATGTATGTATGTATGTGTTTGCATGCATGTTTGCATGTATGTGTATGTGTGTGTGGTGTTAGTTTAACATCAAGAAAGATGCCTAGAGAGTGAATGGAAGGGTTTGAGGAATAATAGTGCTATCTACTCATGTAAGTAATTCCCAGAGTATGTAGAAGGTACTGATGTGTATAGGGGCAAGTAGGAGGGGGTGTTTATATGTAAATGGGAATTATACATATACAGATACACATAGGTTTATGTAGGCCAGAGGTTAATAGCAGGTGTCTTCTATTGTTTTCTATCTTACAATTCAAGATGGTTTCTCAATGAACCTGGAGTCTATTAATGGAGCTAGACTGCATAGTTAGCAAACCTCAGGGATTCTTCTGTCTCTGCATCCCCCGCACTGAGAATACAAGAACCCAGGTAGACTGGAGTTATTTTTGTTTGGAATAAAACTCATGTCCTCATGCTTGAATGGGGAATCTCCACCAATTCCTTCACCAAGTTTCTCATGACTGCAGTAGGCCAGTCATGTCAGAGTCTGTACTTCTCTACTTTCCCCTTGTCTTCTATAGTTGATGAAGAGAAAAAAAGGGGATAGAGATGGATGGAAAGCATTCCCCGAGTAAAGTCAAGGATCAGAAAGGGGCAACATTATCTTTAGACTACTTACTGTTGACTAATGGTGTCAAGTTCCTTAAGGCAAGCTTAATATTCACCATCAGGATATTTAATTTCTTCTTGTTGTCATTTCTTCTTTGGGCACAATTATTTAACAAATTGTGATAAACAATGACAACCAACCAACCAACAATCCACCTTCAACCCACCAGCAACTCCTACTTCTGCCCAGGAATGACTAACAACCACCAGCACTGCCTCTTGAGGCTCTAGCATTTATATACACTCTAAAAAGACCCCAGACTTCCAAATGTCACACAAACATAGAAACTATCTGCAGCTGGCAAAATCACACCCATGCTAGAGCACGAGGCAAACCAAAGTCAGCTGCTGTGGACAAACTGAAGCAGCACCATATTCCACACCTGGGATTGAAATGAGACTATATCCTTATAACATTTCTGTGGAGTTCTTTAAAGGAAGCAAAATTCCAAATTTCTCACTCTAGAGCAGGGAGTGGCTTGTACCATGCCCGGTTCGACTCAGATTCTGACTGGAAGTTAAAAGTTATATGCTGACACAATATCATTTTCATCTCCCTGCATTCTGAGGGATGTGTGCTATATAATCTCCTAGGATGTCTGCAGTGTAGAGTGACCTTAACAAACATGAACAAGGCCTCAGGAGAAACATCTGATGAGAAAACCTATTCATGGGGAAATAGAACTCACTGGTTTCTAGGCTACACTCATAGATGGCACTTGCTAACCTGGCATTGTGAGACTGGCGGAATATCCTCATGTGTGTCAAAAATTCTCCAGGAGTCAGTGAGTCAGTGTAGCTGCCTGTATTATGAATTGTACCTACGTTCCCTCAAAACTGCTTATACTAGTGTGCCTGCATGTAAGACACTGAGGAGCCCTGCCCCCAGTTGGTTCTGATTAGTAAATAAAGATGTTGACAGCCAATGGCTGGAAAGGACAGAGGCAGGACTTTTAGGATTCCTGGACTGGGACAGAGGGAGGGAGGAGAAGGAGATCCACTATGCCAGTGAGACGGAAGAAGAGATCCACCATGCCAGAGGAGAGTGCAGGACAGAGATGCATGGTAACCATGTGAAGGAGCAGGGGGGAGATCAGCCCAAGAGGCTGCCTGACTAGGGCAGCCAAGGTAGAATATAGGATTTAGTGAGTAATAATGTGATTATTGCGGGAGGTGGAGCTTAGGAAGTGGCTCAACCATTGAGCTGATTAAGGCATATCAAAATATAAAGGTTTTGTGTGTGTGTGTGTGTGTGTGTGTGTGTGTGTGTGTTTCATTCGGAAATGCTAAGCGTTGGTGTGGGTAGGAGGAACCTGCCACTAGGATATATATGTGTGTGTGTGTGTGTGTGTGTGTGTGTGTGTATTGCTACAAGTTAGCCTCCTGTATCCTGTTTTTAGCTAGATCTTTAATGTTTAGTTTTAGCATTAGTTCTTGTAGGATTTATGATTTATGTTTAGCAAAAAACCCAATCATGCTAATATAGAGGGGATATTACTGATGTTTGATATCTTTCAATGTTGATGTGAACTTAGCAGGAATCTGTTTTGCCCTTGATGTTTCCCCTTAGTGGTTTTCTATCCAAACTGCCCTTATTCTTGTTCTCACTTACCATTTAGCTGTGGAGGAGTTCCATTTGTTTTTGTGTTTAGAGTTGAGCGCAGTCTTCTTCCTATTGCACTGGTGTCTTGACACTAATAGCTAAAGTCATTAAATAAAGCCTTCCATGCTGTTTTAACAAGTGTCAGAATAACTTGTTTAGCAGAAGGGGTTCAAGAAGTTGGACATTAGGCCTGAGCCTAACGTGGCCATCAGATCCATGTTTTCTCAGAACACAGAAAGCTTACTCCCTCAATGAAGACAACACTGCTTTTGTCAAGGTAAGTGGCTTTATCGGTGTCACTCAGTCACATCTCTTGATAATATTGTTCTACATTGTTGTATTCAAAGAATTGAATCATAATTTCTAGGACAAATATTCAGGAACCTGAAAAGTACTTCAGGGAAGCTAAGCTCCTTCAACTATGTCTCGAACAGCTCTCACAGACTTTCCTCCCTTCTATCCAGCTGCCTGGGTTCTTCACTACAAGGTCAGCGGTCACAGCTGGCTTCAATATAATACTATCATCGCTCCACATGTGGGCATAAGCTGAGTAATGCCAACTCTATTTCTGTGAAAAGAACCATTTCCCTCTCTCCAGGCCTTAGGTAGCTGTGACTTTTTGAAATCAGCATCTAACTCCTTTTGTGTGATGTTGAAGGTTTTCACCCTCTCCTACTCCCTGAGTGCCCTCACATAGTCTGAGAGATAGCTGCTAAGTAGGTGCTATGACCTAAGTTTTCTGTGATAAACATCACAGATGTTATAAATTATTAGTACATTTTGCACCAAAGAAGGTTTATTAGTTATGATTTACTTTAGCAGTCAAAAATCAAATCACACTTCTTTAGCTTTTCCTATTTTAAGTTTAGAGAGAGAAAAGCACCCACATACTCATTATTATTCTTATATACTCTTACTAAAACCCTGGCACATACTCAGTCCACATTTGCAAACTGTTCATATATTCAACTGCCTCTTGGCTTTTTCATCCTTTAACAGATGCCTCACAGATATCTGTATCAATAAACTATGACATCAGGGTGATGTGCTGTTGGGCCCTGGATGAGGTAACTTTATTTAACCTGTGCCTTTGGTCACGTAGCACACAGGTAGAGGGCGTGATTAGCAGGTCTCCACCTCCAGAGATTAAAATATTAATGAATTACCTAAAGGTTGGGGGGCGTAGCTAATTAAGTTATCCCCTCCCCTTTTCTCCCTCCCTATAAAAAGTCAGGGGAGCCTGGCTTTTGTGGGGAAAGTACATACCATTTACATCCATTCACCACACCATGAACAATAAAAGCTTTGGAAAACTACACGTGTTGCCTGGGTCTTCCTATGCCTGCCACCAGACTGCCAGCTTTTGGAACTTTGGAACCCTGGACCCTTCTCAGCGCAGCCCCGGCTGCGTGTATGTGTATGTGGTACCTTCCGTCCGCGGTGTGGGAAGTGCGGCGGGACATCACCACAGGCCCTCGTGGGACCTCGCACCCGCCAGATTCCCCCCCCCCCGAGTTTCTTTACCCACAATGTGCATTTAGGTAAGCAGTTCTCAACCTGTGGGCTGCGACCCCTTTGGAAGTTGAACAACCCTTTCACACTGGTCACCTAAGACCATCAGAAATATCAGATATTAACACTGTGATTCATAACAGTTATGAAAATCACCATTGTGAAGTAGCAACAAAAAATACTGTGTGTTTGGGGATCACTACAACATGAGAAACTGTATTAAAGGATCAAAGCATTAGGAAGACTAAGAAGCACTGGTTTGGATGATTCTCCCTGGTATAACTTATTACTTTATAAACAAGGACTCCAAGCCTAATATAAAATATGATGGTGATTTTTGTTAGCTAAAATATCCCATACAAAATGCTAAGAATTCTATACCTCTTAAGATATATACAATTTAGAATATCCTTTCCCCATACAGGTCACATACAGTTTGGGCAATAGCCCATGAGTAGTACACTTGATTTAAAGTATCAAAAAGTGCATTTGAGTCCACTCCAAGAATATGTGTGAAAAGTGACTTAGAAAACCATGGATGATTCAGGCAGCTGCACCCTGTGCATAGTCATGGACAGATGAAAGCTTTATCCTTGTACATCTTGCACAACTGACAGGCAGCAGCTCCTCCAACATCTCCTCTCTCAGTGTCCAGTAACTGTTTACTCTTTCATTCCCTCAGGGGAGATCTTCACGGCATTTGTAAATTTCATGAGCTTCCTAAATCTTTTAAGCTTCTTCTTGCTAGAAGAGAACCTTCAGTCTAGAGGGCAATAATGCCTGAAAGCTAGTCTTTTAAATTGGCCCCACTATGTAATTTTTTAAAAAGATTTATTTATTTTATGTATGTAAGTACACTATTGCTCTCTTCAGACACACCAGAAGAGGGCATCAGATCCCATTACAGATGGTTGTGAGCCACCATATGGTTGCTGGGAATTAAACTCAGAACCCCTGGAAGAGCAATCTGTGCTCTTAACCTCTGAGCTGTCTCTAGCTCCCTAAAAGGACACACTTATCTGTGGACTTCCTGTTGGGGAGTTGAACTCCAGTCTCCCGTGTGACAAGTGGGGATACTTACCACTATACTACTGAGAATAACCCCACTATGAAATTAATGATTGTTTATCAGGCTCTAAAATCCTTCTGCTAAAGCTCTAAGCTCTAATGGGATAGTATTAGCAGACAGTTCCTTTAGGACAGATAATTGGGTTATGCCCATATACCTCAGTACTGGATTCATTAATAGAGCTATTGCCTATATAGGAAGAGGCCTGCTTAGTTGCTACTGTATATCAGGAGGAAAGCATTCATGAAGAAACTCAATGTAATCTTGTACCTCCAGCTCTGGAGCTGTGAAATATTCATGTTTACTGTTTAAGCCAACCAGTCTAAGGTTTTTTTCCTAGCTGCCTGAGCTGATCACAACAGCATGTAGATTGCTGGTCTTACCATTGTAATTCAAATACCTGACTGAAACCCACTTAAGGGAAGAAGAGCACAAAATGCAGAGGAAGGCAGTCCATCATGGTGAGGAAGCCATGGCAGTGGGAGCAACTTATCCCGTGGCAGCCATGACGTCTAGAAATGAGAACATTGGTTTTACTCAGCCCAACCCATGGGGCAGAACCATCCACATTCCAAGCGGGCCTCCTCTCTTCAGTTAAATCTCACAGGAAATGTTTTCACATACACGAGTAGCTGCATCTCCTAGGTGAGTCCCATTCCAGTGAAGTTGACAATGAATATTGACTCTCAGAGGTTCTAAAATCAACCTCTTCATGTATCTCTGGCTGCTGTAAAAACACAGTCTTTCTTTGTCAAATATAATCGGCAAGTTCTCTTATGTATGTGCACAGAACAGGATTCGGGGATGCCTGATAACCTTCATGTGCTATGATGAAAATATGATAAGGACTATGCGGGTCACTAAAATATTCAAACACACTGGCCAACTTGGGTTAGAGAAAGAGTGACAACGGGTAATGGAGCAGCTGTAAGGAGCAGTATGTTTCCTCACGTGAAATGCTTTCTCTTTCCCCTTTACCTCCTCTGACTCATTTCTACTTAGAACCCAGTAGACAGATGCATTCCCAGACCCATCTGTAGAACAATTCTTAGTCCTTTTTTTTTTAATGCTATGACTCACAAACAAATCAGTGACAGCAATAGTAGAAAACACAACAGGAGGTGACAATTTCCTCTTAGAATTTCAGGATGAATGCTCAGCTATTTTTGATGCAAGGCTGTTCAGCTTTGGAAAACTGCAAACTGGATGAAATATCATTTCAAAGGGAGAGTGGTGGCATTGGATGCTCCTTAATTTAACAATTTTGGCCTAGCCTCTTTAGACTCACAAATAACTATTATTTACTTTTCTCATCCATTTGACAAAATATTCGACCAAGGTAATTTATGGGAGGAAAGAGTTATTTGGGGGACATAATTTGAGAAGGACATAACCCAGCATGGCAGTGTGTCCAATCGAAGAGTCAGATCAATGGTGACAAGAGGATGCAGTGACTTCTCCATATGGCAGTGTCCCAGCAAGCTCAAAGAGCAAGAATGGAACCAGAGCTAAATATTAAACCATGAAGGCCCATTTCAAGTGACTCACTTCCTCCCAGAGGTTCCATAGCCCTGCAAACTGTGAACAAAGTGTTCAAAGCATGAGTCTCTGGGGGACGTTTCCAATTCCAAACATAATAGCCTTACTCTAAAAGCTAGTCAAGCTGGTTATGCTTTAAAATGCATCTAATACTAATGGAATGATAACTGTATTAACAATCTTTCAAACTAATAGCTCTGTCTCTGGCAGGTTGTGGCTGCTCCAGATACTCTGCCAATTACAGCATCTTTATAGAGTATTCCTTATACAAACTATCCTTCTTTCATATGTGCATATTTATTAACTTCCAAATGACCACACCAAAGACAAATCAGCCTCGTACACCACCATTCCTTGGGGAATTACATAGTTTCTGATAGCGACTCCAGAAAACCACGTTATAACACTCACTACCTACAGGACTCCTTTGGTTTTCGACCTAAACATTTTTATCATTTGAACTTTCTCAAACAGTTTTCCTTATTCCGTTCCCAAATTCTATTCCTCTTGGACGCAGTTGCATCATGACTCTGAATTTATAGTATGTTCATCATCGAAACTGATACTAACTGGTTATGAACCACAGCACGAAGGGCATCAGAAAGACTCCGTTTACATTTGATCATTGCAAGCTGATGCAGTGAGACTATATGTCCTCAACAAAGAGGATGCTGAAAGCTGTTCTAGACAGTAAGCATGAAGATATTGACCAGCACGGCTACAAGCAGTAACATGCTGAAAAACAGGAACCCAAAAGTGTTGACATACACGAGTCTAACTACAGGAGCTCCAAGAATCTGGTGAGTCATAAGTGTTTTGGGACACTAGGATCTGGGTTTACATTTTTACTTGGTCATTGGCTAAATTGAAGAAGTAATAAAATTAAGAATAGATTGGTGTACTTCTAGTAGGTGCTTCAAAAATATGCAGACATATATACATAGGTATTTATACAGCCATACATTACACTTATATAAACAAATATGTAGAAAGATACACGATTATTTTATAAATAGTTATATGTGCATTTACATAGATACTATGTATACAGTGGAGTACCACTGGGGAATGTTTACGTATCTACTCACCTAGTAGGTAGAATATTTTGTTCTTTCATTTCTCAGAAAGCTCATTCATCTTTGTAACAAAATTCCCTCTGCAAAATTACTCTGGATACATGTAAATCTTGATAAGTACCTTTCAAAGGTGACCATGCTGAGGAGAACGAAGCTGGCAGTGTGACACAACCTGGCTTCTCTGACTGTGCCACACACCTCTGGGGATGCCTGACGTTGACAGAGAATGTCTGCCATATCTCTTGGGGAACATGAGGGAGAGCAGTGAAGTGATGCCTGGTCTCTGTACTCTCTTTGTCCCTGTGGAGACTTAATGGATGAGCAATGTCACTCTCTCTGGAATCTTGTCAGATTCTGTTGTTCTAAGGGTGTACAAAGTGATGGTTTTCTCTGAGGGTCCTTTGTAAAGATGTAACTGTCCTCCCCTGCACTGCTGCTGATGCTGTAAGAGAACTGGGTGAAAGCAGTTACAAAAAAAGAACAACAAGGTCAAAGGCAAAGTTCACTTTACCTCTCTTTGTTCAAACTGCATCCCTGAGGATGTCCTTCCATTTGTTTCCCTGTATCATTGCTCTGTAAGAGGCTGCTGGCCACAGGAAAGTCCACTTGCCTTTTCCCACCCAGCACTGACTCTTGTAGGATAAGTAGATCTCAACCAGTTCTAACTACTTCTCAGAAGAGAAAGCCAGGCAGATATCTGACATTCTCCCTGTCAAATGCTTTGGCAGAGTCGCCCTGCTGAGCTGCTCAAAGACTTCTGATTATATACCTATACAGGGCCATACCTTCAGAAGGAATGACCCTTGCTTTAAGGCTATGTGGCTGCCATCTTGAAATCTCTTATGCTTGTAGATAAAAGGCCCTGAATTTTCACCTTTAACTGCTCCTGACAGCTTATGTAGCAGGCTGTGTCAGCATGGCACGCTTTTATCCTGAGTGTGAAAAGTGAGGTAGCAGGTACCCCATGTTTAAGAGAGCAAAAGAGAGGAAAGCTAGAGACCTGTACACTTCACTAGCTTTGGGTTAAAGGGAAAAGAAATGGTGATTTTGCAGTATCTATTCATGACTGCTTCCCACAGGGTGCCTGCTCTTGCTTCATGGCCTTTCAGCATTAGAGAGATAACAGGAGTTTCTTTTCTTCATTCTGAGGCTGAGGCTGAGCACTGAGACTTTTTATCAAGAATTATTAGGATGTGATACTGACTTGTTGGGCTTTGAAGCTCTGATGAAAGGCCCGGGGAAACGCTGGTTTGAGTTCATACTGAAAAGCGTTCAAACCGCACTTCCCCCAGTACCTACCCTTCTGACTCTTATTTCAAAACACCTAGACATCATAATAAATTCCTCTGCTTGGGGAAGTAGAGGGGTTTGCTTTAGCTCTTAATCAACTTATCGTTTATTTATTCATGATAAGAAGCATTTGTCTCCATTCATTTGATAATGAATGATGTTAAATTATGTCTTTGATTTTATAGAAATGATTGGGTGCAATTATACTTAGAGAATACTGTGTATGTAGCTCAGTTGGTAGAGTGCTTGCCTAGCATGCACAGAACCCCGGGTTCAATTCCCAGCACTGTATTAAACTGTTGTGGTGGACACCTGTAATTTTGGGGAGGTAACGGAAAAAAGAGTTGGAGGTTCAAGGTCATATTGACTTCATGGAAATTTCAAGCCAGCTTGAGATACATGAGATTCTGTCTCAAAGGGTGTGTGTGTGTGTGTGTGTGTGTGTGTGTGTGTGTCCCCATGTGTATGTGTGTGATGTAATTTTGTTTCAATTAAAATTAATATAAAATGATAAAACAGTAAAATTTCAGTCATGCAAGTATTTAAACTTCAAGATAATTGTTCTAGATTCATGGTGATGGACAATCTTATACGTGAATGTGGCTTCCACAGGTTTTGACAATCTTTGGGAGAAAACCCTTCCTTCTACATGATCTCATTGAAATATAAAGCTTGGCACACCACAACACTAAGACATTCGTTTGAAGCATAGCATTAAAATGGGTCTTTGAGACAGAGGCTCGTTCTAACGCCCTAGCTTAGGCTAGCCTAAAACTCGCTTTGTAGCCTAGGTTGGATTTAAACTTATGATAGTCCTTCTTAACTTTCCTAGATGTTTGGATTGCAGAGAGATTCTGTACACCTGCTTACACGTTCCCCAAATTTCAACATACATCTCTTTTTAAACCTAGTTTTAGGACTTGAACTGTGGCTCAGCAGTTAGGAGTACTTTCCTGCTCTCTCAGAGAACCCAAGTTTGATTCTCAGCACCCATATTGATTGGCTCACAACTGCCTATAATATGAGCTCAAGGGGATATGAAACTCTCTTCTGGCCTCCTTGGCACAGCAAACACATGGCATGAGCCATACCAATAGATGTAACAAGAATATACACAAGTAAAAGTAAAAAACTAAGCCTTAAAATATATTTTGTTTTATAGCAGATTATACTACTTATTAATGTGTTGGTCAGCTCCTATAAATTACCTATATGAATCTTTATACCAGCCCCATACATTATAGTGATTCATCTCATCTTGTAGGTGGGGACAGTTGAAGCCCCAAGAGTTCACATGCTGTTCATAGGTCCACATGGATCTTTTAGAATGAAGAGAGTAAGCAAGTATATAACCTAATTATGAATAAGCAATTTTTGATTAAGTCAAGCTGCAGAGCAATAAAACAATTTGTAGTCAACCACAGAAAAATAAAAGCCAATGTAAGCAGAAAACAACCTGCAACACTAGGAAGTGCCTCTCACTGGTTCCCCACTAAATGGGGGACAGACACAGGGGGCTTTCAGGAAGACACCCGTAAAAGTGCTCATTGGGTTTAGGTTATTCAGCTCCAAGGGAACTGCCTTTGAGGAAGTAGGAAATTAAATAATTTGATGTAGAAACCGACAGCTTCTGGTGCTATTTGAGTCAACGTCAATGTCATAAATTACTTCCAATAAATATTAGCTGAGTGATATGGATTGATAGAACAAATGAACCTCTCTGAAGACACATTTCCAATATGCCATAGATGTGTACTCTTAAAAACTTGGAACCTGTATCTACTTCATCTGTGTGGACTGTACACGGTGACTTCCTTCATAAAGATACAATGTAGAACAGGAGAAAAAAATATCATCGAACCTTACTGTGGAAAAAACTCCTAACATCTCTGCCTAATGGTGAAAGTCAGTATTACACTAGTCTGCCCTCTTGGACAATGTCATGAAGATGTTATTTCACCCCCCTGGCCTCTGCTACTGAAATCTCAAAGCCCAGGCTAACAGTGAGGCAGCTACCATGCAAATGTCACTTGACGAACATTCATCAAAATACACAGAACTACCAAAGCAGTCTGCCACCCAGAACAATGACTATTAGGAAGAGTCACAGTGAAAAACAACCTTAGAGGACCCAAACAAGAGCTTGGGATGCAAAAAGAAAAGGATAGTATAAGGACATTTTTTTAAAGCTAATGGCATAATTCTACTATCAGGTTATTACTTGAGACTTATTGAAGAAACTTCCAGGAGAGAACCTCTCCATACTATTTCTTCAATTTCCCGTACTTTAAATCTATTCCAAGATAGGAATGGATTTTAAATAGTGAAAGTGAGTTTTATTATTTTTGAAATTTGATTAAATGACTGGTTAAGTGCTCTTATTGGGTACTCTTATTGGGCCTCCCTCCCTCCCTCCCTTCCTCCTTTCTTTCTTTCTTTCTTTCTTTCTTTCTTTCTTTCTTTCTTTCTTTCTCTGTAACAGAGACACATGCTTGGTAAACATTTTCATAACAACTTCAATGATGATTTCCATCTATAAATGGGGAGGCACCATGCTGTCCCATAATGAACCTTCTGCCTCTAGGGACCACTCTCTTCAGATTGATGTCAGGGAGCCAGGTGTGGTTGGAGGCAGCAGATGGTGTCTGATGACCAGGCTGTGTCTTCCAGTCTCAGAATGCCCATGGAGTGAAACGTTCTTTTTAAAATTGTCTACCTTTCTTGAAACACAGGCTGAAAAAGCTGATGGAGGCTAATTCTGTGTGTTCCACATGAATTAATGAGTGATATAGCAACTATTTTCTGTTACATGACTCTAGTTGGAATGAATTCTACATGCTTGATACAGAAGATTCAAAATGCCCTTCCTACATTCCTACATGGGACTCCCAGGATGATTTCTTTATCATTTCCTAAAAGGGGATTGCATGTATTTCTAACATTAGGAAAACTATAATTTGTAATTTTTGTATCAATTCTTTTGAAATTGAATGAGGGAATTAATATTATAAAAGATTATAGATGATGTAGTTGAGAAGACCTGTCAGCAAAGGCTATAATGTGGTCTCAGGATGATGTGGCTCATGGCTCTTCTATAGCAGGGATACGTTATTCTGCTTAGAATAGCCTAGAAAGATCCAGAAAACTGACCATGTTTTTAGTATTGAATGTGAAATTAACTGTAGGTATAAACCAATGATCTCATGTCTAAAAATAGTTCAAAGGTTTTGGTCATCTAACATGATATTATAAACTTGCCAGTGATGTCATAATTTCCATAGTATATACTGTGGAGTTCCTCTAGAATGCTTGAAATTGAAAAACTCAACTCAGATCAGCAAAATGCAGAAAAAAAAGTTAGTCTTACGTTTTCCAGTTATGTGTTTAACAATAAACAATGAAGGATAAAACACAAAGAGAGTCTACAGTTTTTATCTCAGCTTCTTAATGGTGATCATATGACTTTATTTTAATTACATGTTTTAGGCCAGTGATATGGTTCAGTGCCTAAAGATGTTTGTCACAAAGCATGACAACCTGAGTTTGATCCTTGGGACCCATGTGCTGGAACTCCAGCAAATTGTATTCTGACCTCCACATATTCTGATCACACAAATGTAATTAAAAATAAATAAATAAATAAATGTAAAAATTCAAATATATTTCCAAGTGCTATTTTAATGTTTTGACCCTAGATGTTTGTTATATTTATAATTGAATAAAATATATTTAATACCATAAAACTTATCTTAACTACAATGGGTCTTATTAAATAATGAATCTTATGATTCATCATATTTACAACAGCTATACTATGAATATTTTAGTTTAGTCATATGTTATTGCAGTCTGATACCATGATAATCATTATCCTGATAGGATGCAATCTTGTTGGTTCTAAATCAAATGATCTCTACGTTAGCAGCAAGCTTTTCACTGCTTTTAATTAAGTAAAGATTTCCTAAGCAAGTTGAGTGTTCCCAAGGATATCAGAAGACGTAAATATATGCAAAAAATTGGGCTTCTTAGAACTCTTAATAACCTTTATTGCATTGTATTCATTTATTTTGTATATCAAATATTATTCAAAAACACTATCTCAAGTGTCATTTTTCTCATAAATGTATGAACAAGTATGAAATAAAATTTGCAAATTTTGTGTGCATTAAAAACAATAGACCAAAGCTTCCCGAAACAGAGGCTGAGGTGATTGGGGCGGGGTCGGGGCTTCTAGAAAACATTCTCTGCCTCCTCTGCTACCATCCACTTCAGTTTATTCACATTCCTTATTTTTCCTTTTATCTAGAATTAAATCTACTTACAATATTTGTCAAGAACAGGATTATGTTGGTTTTATCATGCTAAGTAAACATAATTGCTAAAATTTCTAAGAATAATATTTGCTCATTGACATCTGGTTTATTTGGGAGATTTATTTGTGTATGGGTTCTCTCTCTGAAGCAGATAATGAAGTTGCACAGAAAGAAAACTACAAGGCACATAAATACTGGAAGAACAGGTTTTTGGCAAAAAAGAAAAAAGTTCAAGCTTCTAAATATATTTACCTGCACCTAATTAATCAACTGGTTCAAGGGTTCAAAGTAACTTCTCAATAAAACCCATCTCAGAAAACAAATGATGGATAAGACAAAAGATTCTCAATGAAATAAGAGAATAGCCACAACCCACATACATATGCATTTGAATGTGACATCTACAAGAAATACTCAAGGCTGAGTGAAAACACTCAAGGCTGTGCACACAGTCTCAGATTCTTGTCAAGAAAGATGATTTAGTTGTACAGTCCAAGTTGCTCGATCAGTTGATTATATCTCAACACCCTAGAACTAAAGAAATCACTGGAATTTGAGAGACAAAATGGGTATGTGAAGCTGAAGGAAGACACCACAGGGGTCAGAAGGGAGCCTAGTGGGAGCAAGGGACAGGCAGAACTGAAGGCCTCACCCTTAGATATTATTGGCATTTGGATAGTGAAAACTAAGGAACATGTGCTACCAAAGCAAAGAAAGAGCATGAAAAAAAAGATGCACTCCATGTCTGATGCTGTGAAATATCTGGATCTATGCTTGGTACGAGTTTTAGGCATTTTCAGTTGCTTCCCTCTCTCTAGAGCAATCTCCAAGAGCAATAATCGTGGGACTTGGGCACAGATGTAAGTGGAGTGGAAATACAAAGGAGTGAAATATAAGCAGAAGTCACTTGGAAAATATAAATGGCATGAAGTGGGGCTTGCTGATTAAAAAACATCACAAGGAACAAAAGTAGCATTTCCCAGTATAAAATAATCAAATGTGGCATGTTCTATGGCTGTGTTGTTTTTCAGGGAATACTCAAAGGACACACTGAAGGGTTGGAAGAAGAGATTATATGACAATAATTACAGGCTAGGCACAGAAAAGAGAAAAGAACCCAACACAGAAAGTTTTAGAGGAAAAAAATACCACGTCAGAAACAATGTAAATATGACTATTCCTTCCCTTGGAAATGGCAAGAGCATCAGTCTCAGGCTATGAAGAGAGCAACGATGGGAATCATTATGGAGAATACATGAGCTCTGAGCCTGGGGATTCACTATACAAACCACAATGGGATAAAAAGATACGCTTAAAGATGGGAGGGGAAAACCTTTCTGACATAAATCTGTGAATGTGTAGGCTGAAAATGGCAGTGCCTGGGAAAAAGATGACTCAAGCAGAGCTGACCCTGTGAAGCCTACTTTGAAATTCAGGAGCAAAGGGAAGGATTTTGTATATGAGTAGGGTCAGGAGAAAGACAAAAAAATATAGAATCAATTTTAACATTCTCTACCCTCAGCCTGAAAAAACAGGAGGGAAGGCAACTGTTGTCTCCAAAGAACCAAAGAAATTACCTGCAATGTTGAGAGGGACAGGAGGGAGAGAGGACAATTAGCTAATCAGACTAATCAATCAACAGACTCTTCTAATACACATATTAGTTCAGGGAATGAAATGCTAAAAAACTCTTCTCAAAAATAACAAACAAGTAAACCAATAACAGAGCTCCCAAGAAACAACAACAACAACATAGAAAACCAAACCAAACAACAACAAATGTCCTCAAAAAGGCACAGGCTGTCAAGTGCTAGTCAAAAGATTTGCATCAAATAACAATTTAGCAATGGGAAATAAGCAAAAGCTGGGACAGCTGCTCCCCACTTTACATACAACATGGAGACTGAATCAGTTTGGGGATAATGAAGATAGGATAGAGATTAAAATTCAAAAGTAAAAAATGATTGAGCGAGTGGAAAAATGTTCATTTCTTTTGCACAGGTATTTAATTTGTGTACATGTATCTGGGTGTATATGTGGACACCACATTTAGACACCAGCCAAGGCCAGAAGAACACATTGGAGCCCCTCTCCTGTAGCAGGAGCTATAGGTAGCTGTGAGCTGCATGTTGTGATGATGTGAGTCTTCTGCAAAAGCAGCAAGGGCTCTGCAGCTCCACGACATCTCTGCAGTCTTGGTGTTCATTTCTTAACAACTCACAGCAGAGTCAGTGGTGCATAATAAGGTAATACAGATTGCCTGAGAGTGTAAGTTCAGTCGAGAGCCATGTAACACTGAATTTATAAGGCCTTGAGTTCTACCCAGTCAACCCTGGCAGTTATCTATTTACACCTATCTACACCTATCTAAACCTATCTACACCTATCTATCTATCTATCTATCTATCTATCTATCTATCTATCTATCTATCTATCTTCTATCATTTATCTGTGTCTACCTACCTACCTATTTATCCATCATTTATAATTTATATCTATATCTGTAGCATATATATATATATATATATATATATATATATATATATGCCATGTAATATATAACTAATAAAAACTATGCGCCAATATACTAATGGTTTTGAGAATAACTTTAGGGGCAAGGGGCAGTTAGCATATCTTCGATGAAGCAACTTCTTCCCTTTACTGCAGTTCACTTTTGCTTGTGTTAAATGTGAGCACGATGAAAGGCAGTACTCTGTAGAGTAAGTGCAAAACCAGAGCAGAGAGTTGGATTTGAACTCCTGTCCAGCTTTTCTTCCTTCAGACAGGGAACTGTGGAATGTAATGTAAAATGGCTCAGAGCTTGAAGAAGGGATCCTGGTTATGAATACATCATCTACAGTGCTCTCTCTTCACATGAGGTGGATCATCTTTCTATGCTTGCTTGGCTTTTATCTTAGGGTGGGGGTGGCGGTGTAAAGATAATAAGTAACTCATAGCCCCTCTCTAAAGATGGCTATGATCATTCATACAAACTGTTGCTGCTCCTGACAGACTGAATAATAAATCACTCAACGTTTCTATGGGCTTTTATCTTTTCTTTTTACTTTCTCTATATTCTTTTTTTTTTTTTATTGGTTTTTTCGAGACAGGGTTTCTCTGTATAGCCTTGGCTGTCCTGGAACTCACTCTGTAGACCAGGCTGGCGTCAAACTCAGAAATCCGCCTGCCTCTGCCTCCCAAGTGCTGGAATTAAAGGCGTGTGTCACCACTGCCCGGCTCTCTATATTCTTTTAGAGTAACATCAGTAGCCATTAAAAATAAACATTTTCAATCCAGTAAGGTGACAGAGTAAGATCCAACCAAATTTCCCAATATTCAATTTTCTGTGTTATTTTACTGAATGTGGCCATTATGACCCATTCAGAAGATGTATTGTTAAGGTTCATTAGCATAATACGTAAGAGCATAACATAGCAAAGGCATTAAACATTTATCAGTGATATAAATCTTTCCTTTGATCAGTTACATGTACCGCATCTATCCGTGTAGTTGTATATTTAACAACAACAACAACAGAAGTGTTAGAAATCAACTTGAGAGTATTCATCAAGAGCGCTGGCTCTGCCGGTCAGTCACCAAAATTATCCCCAGGTATTTCAAACAGCAAAGGTCAACTTTTGAAGTCAAAAGTTGTTGAGGACTTCCTACAGCTTACTGAGAATCAGGATGGATAATGCCAGCAAGTGTTCCGGCTTGTGGAGCATACATCTCTGGGTACCACAAGGTAATAGACACTCACAAATGAGGCCAGCTGTGCTCTCATTCAATAAACACTGAATGCCTATTTGGTATAAAATATTCACTAAGGCAAAGAAGTATGCTTGAGACTGCTGTGAACCTCATCTCATGGGTCCTATATGCTCTGGACAAAATAAGGGTGAAACATGGGTTTCCTGTGAGAGTCTTTTCGGGTAAACTTGTAAACAACTTGTAAAACAGCTTTTTCATCCGAAAAATAAGATAATGATAGCAATGACACACAAAGTTGTTTTGAAAGGTGAATGAGTTATCAAACATGCTTTCTGGGCCTACATATGATACTCTCCTCCACTTTGAATTTCTTTCTTTTTTTTTTTAACTACCTAAAAGGGTTTGAAATCAACTTCAAGGTGATCATTCATAGCTAAGGCATTACTTAGTATTAAATACCACTTAGAAATAGAGTCAAATATTCAGCAGCTCCCATCTGTTACTGTAGCCATCACAACATTAGATTACTATATTTTCACAAACATGGATCGCTCAGGAGAAGTTCTTGAGGCTAACTTGGTTTTATCTTTTCTTTGCTAACAGATATGAAACAACCCCAATGAGCTTTGGCACTTGTAGACACCTGCTCATTTCACTGACAATTCTAGAACACATCGTTTGTTCTGTTGGAAACAGGAACTGGTATTATGGTGGCGTTCGCTTTATAGTGTTTAGTAAACCCTTAAACGGAATGCTGAACAAACATGCCACACCATAGAATTTAATGCTCCACCCTCTTCAACTTTGAATGATCTCAAGGGAAAGGTCTTGGATGCACAGACACAAAACAGTGAAACTCAGTGGGGAACCCAGAACTGAAACACCCATATGCACCAGTTTATTTTCATAAAAAGCCTGGGAGAACACACGGTTGGGGGAGTGCTGGCTCAGCTGGCTGTGCATATGCAGAAGATGAAATTAGATCATTTACTTATGTCATAAAAGTGAATTTAAAATGAAATAAGGACTTATTTACTCAGGACCTGAAAACACCACACACCTAAAAGAGCCTTCTGATGAGATGTGGACATAAAGTCTTATGTTGTCTTATTGTAACAGAGAGAATGAAGGCTTCAGAATTAAAACAGGAGACTCTGTTCCAGAGGGATTGAGGTTGGAAGGGGTTCAGGAATCACCAAGGAGGTGAGAGGACCACTAAAAACTGTAGAGAAGCTCAGAGGCCAGGCAGCACAAAGCCACTGGCAGTAAGCAGCCCCAACTATGGCATCCTGGGAAGGGAAGGAGGCATGGAAACAAACACAGAAGTGGCTCTGAGCACTAAAATTACTTCTCTATCCTTTCAATCCTGATAGAAACTTAAGTTAAAAGAAAAAGAACTGAGGTTTTATGTGGACATCTGTACATCCGAGGAAAATAACAGACACCACAACCTTGTAAGACAGAGGATGTCTCATACTTATACAGAATTAGATAATATTAAGTTTTTCAGAATTGCTCCTATCTTGAGTTGCCATCCTTGGGTGAATCATTAGTATTTTTAAAGTCTTTAAATGGATGATCTTACTTTTTTGACCTTTCCAAACTTGATCACCTCATGTAATAGGCACCATAATGGAGACTTTTTGGTATCATATTTAGGAAAATTATTAGCATTCCAAAAATAATCAATGTCTATTGAACTTGGCACAGTTCACGCAGCAACTGAACCATCCTCTAGCAAGGTGGGAGGCCATGACATCTCTGAGGCTCCCTGGAAAAATGTATATTTGGTTTCCCATCAGGTGCTTTCCTCTTCTTTCCTGCTCATATGGTATATTAACAACAATTCTACCAGCATCTCCATGGAAACAAGCACAGATGTTCTGAAATACACCTACAAAAAAAAAATCCCTACCAATGAGCAGCCATGTTATTTAATTAATTCCAATATTTTTCTGTCAGTTCTTTCTCTTTGAAGTTGCAGATTGTCTTTCAATTTAAGATTCTTTTTCTTCCCAGTAACAGATACTAATGTTTTTTTTTTGTCCCATTGTCTCAAAATTCAGAAATAAAATTCCCAGACTGTGTACTAATAGTTCATCTGTAATCACCATTTGCTGACTTTTATTCTCCCAGAAAAGGTCACCCTAGTGTTATATGGATGACTCTGTCTGCTTTTGTCATAGCCTGGATAGGTCAATGTGTGCATTTCTGCCCTGTAACTCTGAACCTTACACAGCTGTTATAGCAATTAGCAAGTACCACCTGAAGCATTCATTTCTTACATTCGTTTGATATCTATCTTGCCTCCACAAGTATGACTATGTATAATAATAAAAAAAAACCACAGTTGTTTTGATATCTTCCTTTCTTCTTGTCATTCTTTTGTTCATGTGTATCTGAAATTTGACTCAAGGCAAGATATTACCTATCTGAATTCCTAGGTTGGAAAGGAATTAGATTTTCTTCTTCTACTCATTTTTAAATCTTGTAAAATGTCGTGTGAGAGTGTTGTGTGTATATGCGTGTATCTATGTTGCGTGTACCTATGGGTGAGTTTAGGTAATCATAGCTTAGTGCACATGCGGATGTCAGAGAGCATCCTTAGATGTTTGCTGGTCCTCATCTTCTACCTTTTAAAAAACAGAGTCTCTTGCGGCTTGCCATTATGTATACTGACCAGGCTGGTTGGCTTGGGTTTCTACAGATTATCCTATGTCTACTTTTCATCTCACAGGAGAAGTTCTGAAATTTCAGATGCGTGCCACAGGCATGTGTTTATGTGGTTCTGGAGATAAGAGCTCAGGGTGTCAGGTTTGCAGAGCAAACATTTTAGCCATTGAATAATCTTCCTAGCCCTCTTGTTCTATTCTTAAACTGTGCTGAGTAAACATTAATCAAGTGACAAGAGAAGATGGTAAAAGTTTAAATTTTGAAAAAAAAATTCCCATATGGATTTTTTGATGGCATGCAGAAGCCATATTAGATGAGACATCCTGTTATTACTAACATATTACAAACAACACATGACACCACTTTACTTTCAAATTTTACCAATAACAGTCACAAGAGCCCCAATGAAACTGAGTCTCCCAGAAGTCATATGGAAGAGACACAAAAAGCCACAAATAAAATGCAGATTAATTCAGCAGGTAGAGTAAATCTTTAGTGATGGTCTTCTGTCTGCCAAATTGTAGCTCTCTTGAGACTTCAGAAGCAAGGGGAAGACAAGTTACACACCCAGCCACTGTAAAAGCAGCCTTACTGTGTCCATTCCCAGATAGCCTGAGGAGAGACAGGAAAAGTCCTTACCATAGCTCTCCCTCAGGCACCTGATTTCTTTTATGAAAAATAAAATGTGATAAAATAAAATGAAATAATTGAGAATGCAGACCCCAGTCCTCATAGAGTTCTGTCATCTGATAGAAATACTTAAATCACATCGGAAAGTTCATTTATATAATACCCTTCAGCTCTGTGTCAATACACACTAGTGTGTGGCTCAGGCCAGTATGAGGTTAGAAGCGTGTTGTATATGGAAGTCCAACGGGTGCAGAACAATTCTTCGAGTTTTATTGCATATTAAATTAGTGTCACTAGATGAAAATTTATAATTATTAAGGTAAAAATTTAAGTTTACGCTATTTTGCCAGAAGAAATCTTTTCTTCAAATAGAGGCACAGTTAAAATGAAGGCAGGTTGCAATGCTGATCTTTTGTCAGATTTTACTAAGTACATCGTATATAACTCAGAGTTGATGCTAATTAGGAAAGATGAGAAATAATTTATTCTTTATGGAAATTTGTGTAGAACATCAGTGCTGTTATAGCTAAGGAATACACAAATTTCTATTTGGGGAGATATTTGGAACTACAAATCATGCCTCTGGATTTTCATTTATAGCAATTGCCAAAAAAATTATAAAGGCTGTTACACAACTACCAACCCAGAGCTCCTAAGTGGTATCTTAACCCACATATTTCTATATACTCATGGATAAGCATTGTCAGATATAATCTCCCACCCATCTTCCGATCACCATATCAAAACACACCAAGAACTGTAAACAAAAGCAAATCTTGGGGATTATGAGGTTAGAATGAGTGAAAACAATATCCAAATTATCTTTTGATCTCATGAACAGAGGAAAGATGAAGTACATAACATTTAGAGACTCTTGTGGTACAGATACAACTTGTAGTTAATAATGAACAGCGTGGCTTGTTCTTCAAATCTATGTTGTCAACAAGCTCTTAGCTAAATAATTAGTTCCATTTCAGTCTTTAGGACTGTATGGAGATGAGAAAGATGGGTTTTATCAGATAGTAACAGAGAAGCCTAGAGAAATAGGTATCACCATGGACCAGGTAAAGGAGATAAAGGAAGGAACAGGCCTTGTCTGGTCAGTGTAGTCTTGTAAGGTGGGAGACCATGTTGGGCAAAGCTCTCTTTTCACCTGGTTATCAGTTGGGGACCTGGAACTGGACAGTTGTAGAACTTTGAAAGTACTCTGTGGCATAGGGTTACATTGACTGGGGCGGGTGTGGTCAACCAGACTCAATAGAAATTTCAGAACCTTTGTGAAAGAAACCCATAATGGTTTTCACCAAGTAGTGATCATTGTAATGTGTGTGAATAGAAGCTACAGGACTGTTTTAGCACTGGAACAATGAAACGGGCCATAATAAGAGTGTCCTGAGCCTTAAGCTGAATAAGAAACCTAAGACTTAAAGTTTAAATGCTATTCCTTCCACCTATCTTTCTGTACTCCCTTCAGTTCACCATGAAGAGCCTGAGATAAGTTTTAAAACTTAAGTTGGCTCTTGTTACTGTTTCATTCAGTATCTGCAAGGACTTACAGGCTCCTCCTGGGCCAGGTGCTCCTCAATCTCTTGCTGGAGAACATCCGCAAGGCCTTTGCCATCTGTCTGGACTGTTTTTCCCAACTGTGTTCTAGGCAAGGCAGGCACCTTTCTATGGCTACCCAAAGCACACCTCCTCGATGCCTTTGCTGTCTGTCTCAGGACTCTTTTCTACGTTGTTTTTCCAGTTTTCACTATTTTCTCATCAAGCGTGCAAGTGATTCACATAGTTCTTGACACCTTCTCTTCTTCTAAAGCACAGCCCTTGTGGAGATATGAGCTTATTCTTGTCCTCACGCATGCACTTCAAGAACATGTTTGCTGGTGGATTCCTCACACACACGTTGTTTATGAGAGGAACATAAGTGACGCTGGACTAATGAATAGAGCAAAGGAGTAAAGGGAGACAGTTAATTGCACAGCAGGTGAGTGGTGGACTCCACTTTATAGCCAAACTACTTTCTACCATTCATTCATTAGACAGAGACTTTCCAGTGCCACTTGCTGTGGGATGAGGGAAAACCATATATTAAACATCCCTAGTATCCCTTATAGCATAGGTTGCAAAGTGTCCTCAGGCCTGGGGCAGCTAGATTAAGAATTCATCAATATGTAGACTGAGACCTTTGCTCCTGTCAAAAGAAGAGTTTTGATGGCTCCGTTGATCATTCATAGTCAGGTTCTTCATCAGTATAGTTTAATGTGAACCTTGGCAACCACAACTGCTCCCCTGCAACTCCCTGAGCCCGTGTTGCTAGTTCAAGATGCAGTAATGAAACTGACAGCAACCAAAAGGTCCAAGCTGTCATTCTGTGCCTGCCTTCTTCCCAGTATGGCTATGAGCCATGCAAACTTCCATTTAGAAGTAATAGTACAGCTGCTGCAGGGTGGGCAGTAGACTTAATTAAATCATTAACCTTCATCCCCAGTTCCTTCTAAACCAAGAAAAAAAACCACTCCAGATGTAATTGGGTATCAATATGAAATATGGCTCTTTAAGGCTGTCTCATATTCCATTTATAGAACACAGACATAATTATCATGCCTAGCTGAGCATGCTCAGAAAGGTGAACTCAATGACAGTAGCAGAAGGTGTGCATAATTGAGGGTAAGCCCTCTGAGGATAGTGATGGTGATTGCTATAATGCTGCCCAAATGTGAGTCTCTTTTTATGGCACCAGTGAGCTTAACATTGCTTGGCACAAATGAAATGATCGGATCAAGGAGGCCCAGGATTCCTCGTCAATAACGTTTAGACCATGTAAGTTATTTGGAGACATTTAAGTCAAGGTCATCACTGGAGATGGACTTTCACCTAATGGGAGACAGAAATCTTGAATGTGATGAGAAAAATGTGAGCAGCTACCAATCCAGGCAGCCTGCCTAATTCAGACTACATAACACGCGAGGGTGCCCAGTCAGGGATTCTCAACTGTTAATAAAGAAGGATTGCTCAGAGTAGGTTTTTGCTTGATCGTCTCCAAGGAGTTAGTCCTCATCTATAATAAAGGCACTTTATTTTTCTATAGTGTCCCACATACCTTCCCATAAAAATAATACTATAAAAAAGTGCAGAAGAACAAAGCAGAATAGGCCTTCAATCCCACTGATAATAGTCACACAGATTGATTTTGATGACGGTTTTAACAGATGGAATTCTGTTTTCCCATGATCCTTCCTTATCCTAAGGCTTAGATTAAGAAAGAAAGAGGAGAGGCTGCAGAACGTCTACATTTAACCTCGGTAGGATTTTGTTTGTTTTGTTCTCATTTGCTTGGTTTGTTTTTGTTTTCTGTATTACCGTATTTAGTCCTAATAGAACCAGGAAAGGCCTCAGTTAGTATTCACAGATGTGTCAAGAAGCACAGGGGTCCATGGAAGAATTAGGGAAACTCACCCTGAGCCACACAGCAATAAAGGGCTGAGTGAGGCTTGGCATGAGGAAAGGGGAAAACCGACAGAAAATGAGGAAGTGCACCTGCTTCTCCTGGAGATCTTCCATGGAGCAAGAAGGGGAGCACTCTGTGTTTTTCTGGAAGCAGAGCTTGTTTAAGCTGCTAAAACATTATAGCCATGGATTTGGACTGTTACAATGGGTTAGCTTCTGTACCATATTTCCAGATTCTCTTCTTTAGAGCCTTTTCTGAGTGTCTTCTAAAGTTTCTATGGGGACAGGCAAGTTCCCCCTAATTTGGTATCTCTCACCAAGACTATGGGCAAAAAGTCACTTGAGAGAGAGTTAATACAACATGGAAGCCCAGAGATGTGATATAATTGGTCTGTAGTGGGCTTTGAGCATCTGTGTACTTCCAAGGTTTTCAAGGGATTTTACTGTACAGCCAGCATTGAGCTTAAACTTAGGTACTAGTTTAAAATCATGTAACCCTGAACATCAAGATGTGAATAGAAGATCAAAATATGTTGTTTTTTAAATCCACATTTAGTTTGTGAACATGAAAAGTGAAACTATTCTATTCTCCAGAGGGACAAAGCATCTGTGACTGCAGCTTGACTGGTAGGGAAGGCCTGATGCCTTCAGAATGCAAGAGGTGGCACCCAGTGCCTGCAAATTATAACAGAGGATGTTGGGGCAGATGTGCGTTTGATTGGACTGCATTTTCTAATCACTGGGTGGAAATTGTGTTCAGCAGACTGTGGCTTACTATATCAGAGCACAGAGGAGTGCGTGGGCTGAATAGTTGAAAAGCTTGCCCCAAGGAATGTCAGGAAAAAAAAAAAAAACAGGGGAGTTAAATTCAACACCTGAGCTCCATGTGCATAATAATGAGACTGCCAAATAAAAATTAAAACAAAATTAGTTACTAAGGGATTTACATGGGTCAGTCAAATGTTCTGGGTGCTGGAGAATATAAAAATGATTGACGCCAAGGCTGTATTGTGTAGGTCCCATTTGTTATTGATAGAAGACAGCTATACAACCATCATACAAGGGGAAAGAAAAGGTATCACCTAGAGACAGCAAACAGAGAGGAGCCAAGATGATTAATATACAAAGGAAGAAAAAATACAGACAAGCAATTTCTGTGCCAGACGTGTCTTTCATTTTATTTTGCCTGATTTAGCCACTTAGTCCATGTGTGGCTTTTTTCCTCAGCCCATTTTTTCCAGGGGAATAAAAAAATCCAAGCTCAACACATAGCTGTAAGGTCTAGTAATGAGTGTTATTTGCTCAGGACAGGCCTTAAGCAGACTGGAAATTGTGAATATAGGAAAGGGGGAACTTTGATGTTAGTGTGATCATGTAATCTATCATCCAAATTGGATTTTTGTTTTTGGTGTGAAAGGAGATTCTTTAATAATTATGGGGCAATTGCAATAAAAAAATTCAAAGATCCTAAGAAGCCACCACATGTGGTCACTCTATGTAGGATAAAATTTGTTGTAAGCTGTTCCTGATAGGGGATCAAGGGCATGAGATATATATCTCTCATTAGCAATGTAATTTTGAGTCAGTTAGCCAAGTTGAATCTATTTTCTCTACTATAGAATGGAGACGATTATACCTCTACTTCATAAGTATGAAAATTAAATTTTAATTCCTGTAATTTTTCAGACAAATCTGGAGTGCTTAGTATGCACTTGGAAAGTCATACACAATTTTAGTAGTGCTGGTAATAATAGAAGATTTACAGCCAGGAGTGGGGTAATCAAAATCATATACTCATTGGTTGTGGTAAAGAAAATGATGAACTTGTAGAAATACAGGGTTCAATTCAACAGGAATGAAATGATATGGAAGTAATGATATCTTTTAGGAGAGCAATTTACTACTGGAATAGAACCCCAAACCTTACAGAACCAGAGAGCAGGGAACGGGGATGTAATCTTTGCCTATAAAAGCATTCTTGTAAAATCTTGTCAGTGAGAAATAGGACCCAGATGATTGGGAACTAGAGGGGAAATAGACTTGGAGTCTCTTGGATTTTCTTAGAGAATAAAAAATGAGAACTTGAAGTTGAGTTTGGTGTAGAGAAGATAGTAGAGAAACTAATGACTAGAATTCTTGAGGCAGGGATATATTACAGGTCAGATTAAAAAAAACATTGGAACTTTACTAAGATAAGGGGGATTGCTTTCATGTTTACTTAATATGTTTTCTGCTATTGGAATGAGAAAACAAATCATGCGAGTGGGTACAGAAGAAGGTTTGTATGCAATTCTAAGTCCTCGCATGGGCTATTGTTTTCCTGGAGTGGGAAGGATGCTTCCACCATGGTCATCTACATAGGCAACTTTACAAGAGCATATTTATTTCTGTTATCCCAAAGAACCATGTGACTAATAAGAAGAGGCCTTGAGTCAGTTTCTCTTAGGAGTCATCTAGTCTAGACTTCTCATCCCCACTACCTAAAAACTAACCAATATTATCCTCTTCATTCGGCTACCTTCAGCTTATCTCTGAACCCACTGACCTCTGATTTTGGGTCCCATCCTTCATGCTTCAGATCATTATTTTTGTTTTCTTATTGAAAATTAAATGGAATGTTTTCATGTCTGTTTCCTCTAGATCTATTAGCAAGAAAGGGGGTTCTTAACTCTCTTTCCAACCATAACCTTTTGTGTGATTTATTGACCCTGATGGATTCTTATTTCTTACTCAGTCACATGTTTTAACTGTCTCTTTATGTTATTTTCCCCTAGGTATCTCTCTCCAACGCACCGAAATTCTCACTTTCCAGAGTACACCAGCTACTACCCGCACTAATGTTTCCAATGGATCTAGGCTTACCCAGCATTCCAACTCACCTGCCCAACTTTTTGCTTAAGGGAGTCTCCGAGAACTCATATAAGTATCCAGAGTAGACCATCTCGACTGTAACACTCATGAGAAGTCAATCCTCACCTACCTACATTTCTACCAATGGCTCAGTGAAAGTACAAGTATATGTTCTGATATGAGATCCCATAGGCTCCATCATTCTCAACTGTATGCCTTACATCAGGCATTTAGTGTGCATATAGGGTTTTTTTTTTTCTGAAAGGAAAAATAGGAAAAAAGAAAAAAAAAACAAGTTATGTGATAATAGAGAGAATAGCCACCTGAAAACCATGCTAATATCTTCTATGTAAATGCTCAATTAACACAAGCTATTTTCACTATTATGTTTCTATTTCTATTTTCTTTCATTTGGAGCACCACTGTCTACTGATTCGCTCAAGCTGGGAATGTGGGGAAATTTTCTGATTTTATCTTTTCATGTTCTATATTTAATACAGATTAACCGCCAGCCATTGTTAAATATGCCTTCCACCTTCATTTCTGATACTCCTTTACATTTAATTACTTTTCAATTGTTTTCTAGATTACTGACAGTCTTTCAGATGACCTATTTGATCCCAGATGTTCCCGCTTCTAGTCTAAAGTAACTCACTTAAAAGCCAAATGTGACAGTGCCACATTTAATACCTGTCAATTACTGCCATATACTTTAGTATATCAGAGCTTTAGATGGAGTGTAATCTAAGGGCTTGCTGCCAAATCCTTGCCATGTTTGGAGGAGTATCATGGAGGTATGTACATAAATAAGAAACAGGAATGGAGAGGAATGGCTTCATGGTATTGAGCAGGTTTTCAAGGAAAGAGGTTGATGACTGCTGGTGAAGGAGTAATAGCTCTTCTCCCCTCTTCCTCTCAATATTACCAGTAAGTCTTGTAGTATAGTAAACACATGCCATTTGAGTCAGTCACAATAGAAGGTGACCACTGTTTATTATTAGTGCTACTGAGAGTAATGGGATCATGGCTGAGAGTGGGGTCCTTTGGTTAAGAAAGAAAGTGCCCAAAGACCAAACAAGAAAGTGGATTGTGAAAGATTATCTTAAAAATAGGAAAAGATGGTAGAGAAAGTCCATTTAAAAAATTTAATGGTGGTAGGCTAGCAATACACTTGGTGTGTGGGTGAAGTGTTTGACCGACAAACTTGATAGCCAGGGCATAATTTTGTAGCATGTATGTAAAGATGAAAGGAGAGAAATGACTGTACAAGTTTGTCTTCTGACCCTGTATATGTACTGTAGCACATGGGCATGTGCATACACCCAGCCATACCATACACACAATGGTGCATACGGCTTAAGAAATTAATGATGGCAATTTTAGGCTCAGAGCATTAAATATATATATATGTATATATATATACACATACATATATATGTATGTGTGTATATATGTATATGCATATATATGTATACATATACATGTATATACTTATGAATATATACATATAGCACAGAGAGATGATATGTGTATATACATACATATATATGGATAAATATGTTGATATCTCTAACATTAAAACAAAGCTATGGAAATATGTAAAAATAGTAGATATGGTTTAAATACAAGTTTCAAAATTAGGAAGTTATTTTTACCTTCACATTTTAAAATGTCACTTCACAGCAGAATGAGAATATTTTTAATGATCTGAGTCTCAGAAAGGAGATGAGGGTAAGAACTAGCTGACAGTTTTAATTGCATAGTGACCTGAAGCCCCAAGACAAGACAAGCCTATCCTAAATTCATATTCTATCAATTGTGTCAGAATTAAGACGCCTCTCATCAAGCAGGCTTTCCAGTCTCCACATGGGAATGCATCCAGCAGTAGAAGGGAAGATACAGCTTTCACCTGCTGTATATTGCTGAAGCTTTGGGTCACGTCCAACAGTGAAAACATGTTACACTTCTGTGAAGATGGTGGTGGGGTGGGAGACCACACAACAGCATTTGATACTATTTGGGAAAAGTCAAGGGAAGATTCTCAGTACTACGTATCTGTTATCAGGAAGGTTGAGGAACCAGTAAGAGACTTCGGCTTTGCAAGGTTATTATTTAAGTAATTTGAGAAAATGAAAATTTTCAATGAATTGGAAAGTTGATAGAGCCAGTGAAGCAAGATGAACAATGTTATAATTCTAAAACAAAGAAAATTTCTAAACTTCACTTTACGTTTGATGCTACCTTAGCATCAGTGAAGTGAGCCTGTGGGTTTTTATTCCAGCTAGAAGCCAATCAAAGGCCTTTGTGGAATCTTGTCCTCCTTCAGAAAATATAATCAAGATGATTTCAGAAGAATTGTTTGATAGCTGCATAAGGTATCTGGGGGCTAAGAGGAAGCCCTGTGGAGTTTTTCACATCAGAAACGAGAACATCATTAAGGACTACATTCCTCCCTGAACTTCTGCTCTGTTATATGGTCCATGCTGGCATCATCCTTCGCTCGCTCCCATGACAACAAAGATAGAATGGGAGCTGCATCTCTAGATTCCAAACCATTAGACAGTGTCTTCACACAGCCTCACCAAAATGTGTGTGTGTGTTCTTTTTGACATTTTTTACAATAATGAATGAAGTCTTTTCTGGAATCATAAAAGCATCATCCAACCCTTCTGGGTCCTGTGGTCCTATGCTGATTATTGACAAAATTGTCTTTAGGTTAAGAGGATCAAATCATCAAATCACTGTGCTTGAGCTAGATTTATTTTTGTTATCTGACCAGGGTATGGAACAAATTCCATGGTCTAAACATATAAGGAGGGAAGGTGAAACCTTATGGCACTCAGGGAGAATCTTCTTGTGTTTCTGTTCTGAGCATTATCCTGTTACTTAAAACTGAAGCCCTAGGCAGAAGAATCATGTCTTGATGATCTAATACAAAGTGTCAGGTTAACTTCTATTCCAAATTATTGCACGTTGATTCCCTTATGTCTTGAGATTTAGCTGAACCATGGAAGGACTTGGGAGTGGAGTTGAAGGTGGGGGAGTTACACTAGGTTTGGTCTGAACTGACACCTTCAGGGTCTTTAAAAGGAAGTGACACGGGGAGCAGATTACCCGACTGTGCTCAATTGCGAGAACTTGGCAACTGTCTTTCCTAAATTACAAAGGCAGGAACTTTAAATGAATATAGACCAGGACAGATCTCTGCAAACCAAGGCTGCAAATGTACTGCCCTGAAACTATCAGATGGGCTAGTAGAAGAAAAATTATTCTAGGCAGGGAAGATGAAAATAAGAAATAGAGGCAAAACTTTCCTGTGGTTTTGAAAAGAAAACTGAAGTAGATGAACTCGAATAAAGTTAAATGTCTAATGACAGCTCAGAGCAAAACTTTAATGTCTCAAATTATTTCCCCAATGGCCTTGCAGTTTTGGTCATTGTAGAGTTAATGAGGGGAAAACCTGCAACTTAGCTATAACCTTTTACGTGCTTGGAAAACATATTGTAGTGGAAATGATTTGGCTAAATGTGATTTAAGGTTCACTGTTTGTAAGTCTCAGATATTTCTGATATGACATTGAGCTGGCTCATATTTTTAATTCCATAAGCTATTCTAATAGTTTTGTTGTTGTTGTTGTTGTTGTTGTTGTGATGGTGGTGGTGGTAGTGATGGTAGTTAATAGTGTGTGTGTGTCTGTGTGTGCACAGGTGTTTGTGTGTGCATATATTTTTTCTAATCATAAAGTACCTCTAAATTTCTCTAAAACTGACCCCCCCAAAAAAATAGAAAAGAAAAAGAAATGAATAAAGAGCCAAAAAAGAAACTCACTACCCCATTCAGCCTTGATTTCTTGATTAATTCTTGATTAATGCTGTTAATTGTGTTAATTCTACTTGATTGAAACTCAACTCAAATTATTCTACTGTGTTCTGGTTCCAGGCTTTAACAGCAGCAGCGGTGAAATCTGTGATCTCACAGGGATCACAGCATATAGAGGTGGCCTAGATACCTCCCTTTGGTTTCACCCGTCACCCTTGACTAAGGGTGCTAATCTAGCTTCATTCTTTGCTTGTGATAAAACACTAGGAACAAAAGCAACTTGGGAAAGAGAAGGTTTATTTGGCTTGTACTTCCATCATTGACAGAAGTTAGGGCAGGAGCTCAAGCAGAAACCATGGAGGAATTCCATTTACTGGCTTGAATTCTAGCTGCCTTACAGGTTCATTCTTACTTAGCTTTTATATACAACTCACAACCACCTGCCCAGGCATGGTAGCTCCTGCAGTGGGCCAGACCTTCCTACTTTAGTTAGTAATCAAGAGAATCCCCTGCTGACATGGCTACTGGCCAACCAGATTTACACTATTCTTCAATGGACCTTTTCTTTCACATGGCTTTGGGCTTTGCCAAGTTGACAACTGAAATTTATCAGCTCAGACCTTTTCATAAGTACTGTCTGATATTTTCCTGGAAGCTGTGTGCTTTTATCTGGACAATCTCAGTATCCTGTTCTTACACATAAGCAAAGGACTGGGTTCAAATAAGCCAAGATTAATTAATAGCAAGCAAGAGATTCAAACTCGGGTATTCTATCAGGACATTTAGAATTCCTTGCACAAAAGGTCAAGTTCTCATTGTTCAGCCCAGATTCTCACATTCTATGGGCATCTCTATAATTATCCTCACACTCACGCGGATGTAAGCATGAAGTCAGTTGAAGCAGAAGTACTGAACAGAGTGTTGCTGTTCTCTCAGTTAAAGTATGTGAGCCTTCCTGAAGGAGAGGCCAGGGAGGGACTTGAGTGTGAGTTGCTTTATTTCACCTTTGCTTCAGCCACTTTTAAAATAAAGGCATATTAAGAATATAAACCAGATTCTCAAAGACAGTTATTTCATAGTTTGTCTCATATGTGCAATCTAGGAGTAGGAGAGAAATTGAAAACAGATAGATAGGGTATGTTATGGAAGATGAAGGGGATCCAAGGGAAGTGGGAAGGAGAGATAATACAGAGCTATGAGCCTGGGATATATGGTCAAAGTATATTATATGGATGGATGAAAATTTTACAAATTAATCCATTATTCTGTGAACTAAGTGCTACCACTAACACACACTAAAGACTAGAAGTTAGAAGAACGTGGGGTTTATCATGTTGAAAATGAAAGAACCATAGCAACCATGATCAATCAGGGTTTATAGATCAGGCTATGGAATCTATCCTGGGACACCCCAGCTACAGTCACACTAAACTGTGACCCTGCATCCCTGCCATCTACTCTGGCTGCCTGGAGACTGAAGCTGAAACGGTGTTCCTCAATTTCAATCTCACCAGAGCCAGGTAAAAATAACTGCTGTGATTTATGCCTTGAGTGACAATGTTAACAAATTCATTTTGAAAACTCAAACAACCTCGCCACTGTCTGTCCTCAAGGAGGAAAGGGACACCACTTGATGGAAAATCCCAACAAATTTGGCCTTATGTGCATTTGGCAGTCCAATTTTTCTTCATTTTCTTTGGATGCAATTGAAAGATAGTTTTACTGCCCAATGCACATCATGGTGCAGTTGTCTATCATACGGAGCATCAGTGTCGCAATCAGTTAGCGTGCAGTACTTATATGTCAGTTGTCTATCATAATCATCTGTCTCTCAGCATCATTTAAACATGGCCCTTAATGGCACTGTTATGAAATGCTCTCCTCCAGACATAGCAGCCATTGACTTCATCAAAGACCCCATGACTACTTGCAAGAGAGCCTCAGTATCAGGTCTGTTGATGGTTGACACTCCATCACAGATGAAGATGGTCAGGAGAAGAAGGTGAAGAAGGATCATTGGACTTTCACCTTGTACGTTAGCTTCTTCTCCTGCCTGTCGAGCCACTTAGCCTGCAATTTTATTCTACCTGCATGGGGCCTCTGTCTCAGGAGGTGCTAAAGTATATACACTATAAAAAATTGATTTATTGGAGGGGAGACCCTATCTCTGCAGCAATTTGGAAGTTAATCTTTGTGCTGGGGTGAGACTTTCCTGTAATGTACCTGCTGTGTTGTCATTCTTGTCCTTGCAAGGAACCCCTCTGCCATATTCTACAAGTAATCCCAATAAACTCATTGATTCTCCAAGTTAGACTATGATGGAATTGTACTTCGGCTTGTTGCTGAGAATCAATATTTGTTTACATCTTCCCAGGGGAAGACTTCCTTAAACATACTATCATCTCATCCATGACATCATCAGCTAATTTCTACATGATGGTACACCACCACCATGGGCCAAGAATGGTCATCTAATTTAATTTCTGTAACTGAATTGTCAACTAGCAACCTGCTTATGTTTGGGCTCAATGTTCAAAAACTACCATTACCAGTGATAAAATGGTCATTTATCTTATAACGTGAGGCTATTTTGAGAGTGAGATCACTTATTGTAGTGATACCTTTACAGCATGAACGAGTGACCTTTTTAGAAAAACTCGTCTGTACACAAATCCTAAAAATGGCTATGTCTCAGTCTTCACTTGACTTGATTGCTGAGAGAAACTCAGACTTAGTTGCTGCCTAGCAGAGTGTTCTTTTTTACAGCCTTGGTGACAGCAGAGTGTTCTTTTTTACAGCCTTGGTGACAGCAGACTCTAGTTGTGTAACTTTCCGAGTTTTCATTAGTTTGGACTTCCTACTTTCCTAAACTTTGAGGGTTTTCCATCTCTCAGAGTTTATTCTGGACCTAATCGTCACCATTTGCTTCTTGGTTCCAATGAGGACACTGACTAAAAGACAGTCTCAAAATGTCATTGACCTGACTAATAAGTCTCTTCTGCTACTCTGAGTGCAATATCTGTGGTGTGCTAGGTCTCTTCTTTTGACTCTCTCACTAATACCAGAAACTTACCACACCGATGTCTGATGTCACTTTCCACTTTGATATCTCTCCTTGCATCTATCCCACCACCAAGCCCTACATTTCAAAGGTAAGTATCTCAAATCCCAGTCCCCCTCCTCCTATTCTTCTCTGTTTAGGTTACTGCTGTTCTGCATTTACATTTCTGTACAGGCCTCTCCATCTATGTGCCCTTCCTTTAATCATATTTTTTGTGGCAGCCAAATCCAACAAGGCCACTTTGTAGCTTAAAATATTGCAAGGGGACCTGTTTCTGAGAGAGCTCCTCTCTGATCTACTTTTGGCTCGTTTCCCAAGCTTCACCTGCCTTTTTAACTTATCCCGTTATCTGATATTTTTAGTATAGCGTTGACATAGAGCTTTCCCTTGCAGTCCAATCATGTTCCTTGGTTCCTTTGAATCTTTTATCTTTCTCCATTTTTTTTAGTCTCAAAGTTACTTACTTCAAAAGTTTTCTTGATACTAATCATGATGGTATAAATGAGAATGGCCCTCAGAGATTCATACATTTGATTGATTAGTCATGATGGAATGAAACTGTTGGAACTATACATGAAAAGAATTGGGATTATGGTCTTGTTGGAGTAAATGTTGCCTAGTTGGGGAAAGTATGTCTCTGGGAATGGGCTTGGAGGTTTCAATAGCTCATGCCAGTCTCAGTTTCTCTTTCTCTCTCTCTCTCTCTCTCTCTCTCTCTCTCTCTCTCTCTCTCTCTCTCTGTCTCTCTCTGGATCAGGATGTAAAGCTCTCAGCTACTTCACTACTGCTGTGCATACCTGCTTCCTATCTTGATTATAGACTAACCCTCTAAAATTCTAAGCAAGACCCAATTAAATGATGTCTTTTATATGAATTGCCTAGGTCATGTTGTCTCCACACAGTAATAGAACAGAAACTAAGACACCAATAAATTAGTGTTAAGTGTTACTCTTATGAGAACCAAGAGAGCCACACATAGGTCATTTAAAATAGCAGTTGGCACACACTAATGCCCATCTTCCACAGCAATATATAAGTAGCATTATGGAGTAGTACTCACCCATGATCTCTAACAGTTCTACAGCTATGAGGATAATACGTGATTGTGACTAAATATGCACAAATTGTTGAACAAATAAAAATATTTTTGGGTGAACCACAAAGACTAAATTTCATCACTCCAGGCTGTGAAAGATAAATGTAAGGACAGAGCATGCCAATGTACAAAGTTGGAAAATGTAGAAGGTGAGCAAGGAGCTGTGATGAACACACTTCGACAAGGCTGGAAAGTAGGGTACATCCCATGGGGAGTGGAGAGGAAGAAGCAGTCAGAAAACAATTGTTAGAACAGAGGCCAGAAAGTCATTGTTTGAATGTGGCTATTACATGGACTATTCATGCTAAAAAGCATGCAGCCATTATGATAGGTCAGTCAAGGCATTCAGACTCTCACTGCTCAGGTGAAGGAAAGGCCAACAGACAGTCAAGCCATTGTCCTGAGTATATTCTAGCTGGCAGTTTGAAAACCCATCGGTGAAACAACAAACCTTTAGTTACTTCACATGCATCCAGCAAGGACTCCTTGCTTCCTGTAAGCAAAAAGTCAGTGAAGTAGTAATTTTTCAATAGCGGAGTGACATGATAGAAATTTATGGACAGCTACTTTATATTAGGGCTCAGGTAGTTTAAAAGTTGGCTTGTAAAACTGTGGATGTGAACAGTATTATTATAGGTTTCTTCCTTCATGGATTTACATGAATCTGATCTACCAGTTAAGTATTCTGAACACATTAAAATAAATACATATATCTTCTAAGTTCATGAGAATAATTCTGGAATATTTTAATTCTTACAAGTGTCCTGAAGCTGGGAGATGACACAGTGGCAAAGAGTGCACACTGATCTTCCAGAGGACCCGTGTTTGGTTCAACAGCACCTATTTTAGGCATCTTAGGACTGCTTGTAACTCCAGCTCCAGGAGATCTGATGCCCTCTTTTGGTGTCTGCGGGTACTGCATGCATGAACACAAATGTTAGACATGCAGGCAAACAAAATCAAACTTAAAAAGGAAATATTTTTTAAAAAATTAAAAAGATTTTACTAGAAATGAAATGAATAGATCAAAAAAGTAGAAAAGAAAAATGGCTCAAAATTGGTTCAGAAAGAAGATTCTGACCCAGAGCTGCCATTTCAAAGGCCAGGGTTAAAGCTGTAGGTGGAGCCTGGTGATGACTTTCAGATGCCAAAAAGAGACAGGTCTGGATTTCATACTATTTCTTCACAGAAAGAAGCTGTGTGCCAACATGCCATGGTATGACGACTCCCTGCCCCATTGTTTCCTCCAAAAACTGCAACATGGTAATTCAAAAGAAGTTTGAACAAGATAGAGCCAGACTCATCACAATTCACCGGATGTCTTATACAAGTGCCTCTTCAACAGAGGTTTTCACCATTATTAATCATCATCATCATCATCATCACCATCATCATCATCTCTCTCTCTCTCTCTCTCTCTCTCTCTCTCTCTCTCTCTCTTTCTCTCTCTCTCTCTCTCTGTGTGTGTGTGTGTGTGTTGGGCAGGTCATAATGCAAAGTACAAAGTTTAATATGATTTAATTTTCATGCACTCATGGCCAAACTGTTGAAAGGATCCAGCTATTGTCCACACAGCTCTATCTTCAGTGGAGTGCGGCACTGTCAGAAACAACCTGCTCCTCCCATGACTGAAGTGTAAGCTATAGAGCTAATGAAAAACAAAAGAAATTATATAACAATGGCAAAACATTTACAAATGCTTAGGCGGGTAATATTAAAGTAGAGAGCGCTCTATCAGTGCCACAGCCACTAAGAGTTCCAGATTTACTGACACTGGAGGATCTGGCACAACTCATAACTCGGGTTTGATCATTGTCGGGTACCTCAATGATGAGCTGGGTGACCACGGTGTCATTGTTTCACTGAGCTTAACCTTGAAGAAGAGAGGAATTGATTGGTCATTTTGGATGCTTTCTGGAATTGATGAATGAGTAGTTATCCCAAGATACCACCTGTCTGCTTCCCTCCTTCTCTCCCACTTTATCAGACCTAGATATTCCTTGTTGAAGTAATCCAGACACCTGGGAGTTGCTAGTCCACCTAGGTATGCTGTAGAGGTATTTGCTACCCTAGTTACTTAATATTTTGTTATTGCTGGCAGGCACTCAAAGTTTCAGGTCCCCCTTTTTCAGTCAAAAGCTCATTTTGGCAATGGTAGTAAATGCTGCAAACCATGGGAATGGTAAAAGTAGGTGATGAGAAACTGGAGTGATGACAAACCTCACTGAGCACCAAGAGAATCATGGTGGTGCCACTTGAACCTATGTCTAAAGGCCACAGAAACAGCAATCTCTGTGCTCTAGTGAGAATGCATTCCCATCTTGTTATACAGCTTTCAAATTGCAAATAATATTATGCATGTTATTTACTTCACCCTTTCAACAGTGCTATGCAGTGGTCTAGAAAATTATTGTATACTTTTACTGATAAGAGAATTAGCAAGCTAAGACATGAAACAATGTACTCTGGTACAATGTCCTTTAACATCAGATATGAAACCCAGGTAAGGAGCTATCCAAGGTTACACACCATGCAGAATGCCAAGAGCCAACGGATGCTGCTTATTCACTGGAATTGCATTTAGATAGATGGCAGGTTAGCCAAACAATCAAGATCAGAAATTGGCTAGAAAAGAGAAGGCCTAATTTATTGACCTAAGGATGAGGACAGCAAGTGAGTGAATGAGCTTGCACTGTATAAATGAGTAAGGAAAATGACAGGCTATCTTCATGCTACAGAGTACGAATGCCAGGTCAGACATCATTCACAGAAACGAGATGCCTCAATTAATCATTGTCAGTTCAGATTACCTTCTGCTTTCCCTGGCAGCCTTTCAAATTAACCAGCTCTCTGGAAAAACTGTCACCATTTCGCCTCATACAGTCAGGATCACAAGTTTAGTGTTGCTACAAACTCAACACTGTGTGATAAAGGGCTTATCCTTTGCTACATTCAATCCATACAGGGATGAACTGCAACACTGAGAGAATCCCACGGCTTCAAAGCAGGGAATCTGCCCACTGTTGGTCTGAAGCGGGGTATCTGAATTCTTAGAGTGTCCATGTCTCTCTGGACTCTTTGTCACCTAGGATCAGGAGTTGATAATCCTCAGTCACTATGGCAACTGTTCTCCAAAATTGTTGTTTTGAAATAGCCAAAGGCAGCAAAATGGTTCAGCAGGTAAAGGCTTCTAATCCTGATAATCAGAGTTCGACCCCACAGGACTCATATAGTGAATGTGAGAAGCAATTCTCACAAATAGTCCCCTGATTCCCACATTCTTGTCATGATATACATTCATATGCACACAATGGATAAAAAAATAAAACATACTAAGAACAGGAAGTGATGGAGAAATATTTTTCTTTGTAAACTGTTCGAAGTATTAAAGCTATAACAGAAAGAGGACAATATGGAAGCCAGTGAAAAGCTGGCTGTTTTCACGTTTCTGACTGCACACCTGGCTTCCACTCTAGTAAAGGTTTCTCCGTATGCATGTATTATCACAAGAGGAAAATATAAAATTCACTTTAGAAATTAAATCCAAAGGATGAGCAGAAAGAGAAGGAGAGAGGTTGGTGAGATGGTTTTATAAAGTTGTACTAGGAAACAAGACCAAGGGAGACATCAGTAGAAATGCAGTCAAGAAAGGGGACAGCAGAACAATAAAATGTTTTACAGTCTCTTGGGGCCAGCAGTCAGGAAATGGGGACTGTAATAGATTCTCACATTGAAGTTTCTTCTTCACTGCCACTCACTCCTTTATCCATGTGACCTATGTTTATGGAATTCAGAGTATGTGCAATGCATCTCTGGGGAACAAGAGCAGCAAAAACTCAGCTCCAGCAGAGCATCCCTTCTGCTGCAAAATACAATTAACAGACAAGGGAGTATATAAGCAATGATCCCTGCTTGATGAGAGTGATAAATGCTGTGGTTAGAGGGTAACCATCATGTTTGGACAGAATGCTTTAATTTGATTACAAAGAAGTAGAAGGTGGACAGTAGACATGGCCCCAAGATCCCTTCCCCTGAGTATATGCCCTGAGTGTTGGTGGGACTTATGGGTATGCTGAAAGCACCTATCTGAAATTATTATAGGTTGCACAGCAAGTGTGTTTTCATAGATTATTAAGTTCTTTGATCAGCAGGCTTTCAGTGCAACAGATTTACTTTCCTGGGTGAGTCTGAATTAACTTAGTGACTCTTTTAAAATGGAAAATAGGAAGAAAAGAGATCCTTGAGGGAGCAGAAAAGGCATAGCTTCCTCTTCTGAAACACTGAGAATGTAATCATGTGTGTCACAAACCATTGCTGGGAACTATTATGTTTTTAATCTGAAATTCCCCCACAGTCTCATGTTTTGAAAGCTTAGCCCCCAGCTTGTGGTCTCATTTTAAACTAAAATTTTTCTTTATTCTTGAGATTTGAGCCTATCTACCCCATTTCTCTCTTCTATACACTGTATATAAACCTATACAGTTCCTGTTAGGTTTTCTGTATGTTAGTGGATAGCTCTACACCCATGCATATATAAGTATCACACATCTGACTTAGTGAGCCAACAATGAAGAATAACAAACAAACAAAACCTACAAGAATACATGAAGTTTTATAATGTGTTTACAGGCCATGGAGTAGGCTTTAGGAGCTGGGACCCAGGCTGATGAAGTAAGTCAGTAAGGGCTGGACCTAAAGGTTGTTAGCCTAGCCCCTAGTTCTGTCCAGTCTACCACCATGTGAAGAAGTCTCTGCTGCATGTTTCCAGGCCATGTTTTCTCAGCTTGGGTGGCCTGACATCACCATTGATCAATGAGTCAAATCCAACCTTCCTCTGCGTGTCATTTCTTCTGGCTACTTCAATGCAAAAGGAAGTAGGATGGAGTCCTAAGGATTATGAATTAAACATGGATTCTAGTAGGCAAGAATACCATGGTTGGAAGCCAGTGGAAAAATGATGTGGGACCTACAACAACTGGGAATTAAGTTCTTCAGAGACCTAAGTGACTTTGAAGAGGATGTCAAGTTGTAAATGAGATTAAAGCTACCTTGAATATAATCTTCCTGTAAGGCACAAAGTTGGATGTTCATCTAGGCTGCATCTGGATTTGGATACTCAGAAACTCTGAGGTTATAAATAGATGTTGTTTTAAAACATTAAGTTAGTGATAATTTGTTAGAAGGCAATAGAAAATTCCTGCAGAATGGCTTTAGTAGCTCCTGGTATCACCTTCATCAAAGAAAAGCTATCAACACAGACAACTTGTTAGGCTACTTTACCATCTTAGACTTCTCACATTTTCAACACATTGGGCAGAAACATGACAACCAGAGACATGTCTGACTTTTGTCTGTAGCAGTAGTAGGGATATCTGGCATCTGTGCTGGTGTGCCCACCTCTCCCTGCTGAATGAATCACCTGTCCTTCTCAGGACTGGGATTGTTATCAAACACAGGAGCACGAGAAAGCCAGAGATGCTCCTGTCTTCAGAAAGGGGTGTGTTAGCTCCTCTTTTCTCAAAGCTCCTCAGTGCAGCAATATTTTATGTCTCCTTATGACAGCCCATTACACCCAAGTGAAGGGAGGACAGCAGAAAATGAATATTTTATTGGCTCTCATACAGTGGGCATGGCCTGAAGTAAAAATAAATGTTCTATGACATTCATCTTTATAAAATGCATTCTCGCCCACCATAAAGAGATCCAGTGAGTCATCTCTTTACATGTCTCTCACTAGTAATTTTACTAAGTAATTATGACCATATTTTCAGATGTTCTCTGTGTCTGGAAAAGTTATGACCAGATAGAAACAACTTTCTCTCATACAAAGAAATTATAAAACCATGGTTTGGAGAGTTGTTTCATATAGCAGTGCTATATGGTTCCTCTCAACAAGAAGGCTGTTATTTTTATAAGAATATCTAGAATTTGTTATAGATGAGTGATTTACAGGATATTACTGTTGTGTCTGGAAAAATATAGTATTGTCAGCTAAACATCCTATATACTAAAAATTCATTTAGTGCAAATGAAAGTGTGACCTAGCACTGATTGCTTGTTAGTGACTATGAGAGGATTCAAAAGGAGATTAAAAAAAAAAAAAAAAAACAGGCATGATGTGCATTCACATACATAAGTTCTGGGTCTATGCCAAGACATTCTTCTTTTTTGGTTCTCTCTTGAAGTTAAGCAAATGGGGAAGAGCATTAGAGTTGGGTCAGGATTTGGTCTTACAGGATATTTAGGGTTGCTGTATAAGAATTAAACATTTACCTATCTTAAGTCTTAAGTCACTTTGCTTCAGTAGCTGACATGCCTTCTCAGTTCCTTGGAGGCAGAGAGTGGGGTGGTGGGGGGAGGGGATGGACAAAACTGTTTAGCACCCCATCATAAAATAGCAGGGGTAAGATATTAAGTAAAGTAGCCATTGTTCCATGCAGGAGCTACATGGCTCTAACTTTCAGCCTGCTAATTAAAGTCACAGGAATAAAAAGGAACTCCTTGAAAGTGGTTTTAGCTTTTATTTATAAGCTCTTAGCTCTCCAAAAAGTTTCTATAAATGTTCTCCTTCAAAACGTTCTTTCTGAAATGTTCTCTCTGCTCTTCTAATCTTGCTCTTTCCTTCTGCTCTGATGGCACAATACTACCCCTACTCTCAATACCATTACTCCCAGTGCTATGCCTTTACTTCTAAGTTTTTGAGTTCAGTTACTTCTAAAAGGTTTTTCCTGAATCATGCTCTGTCCAGTTCTGTCTAAAATGTTGTTTTTTTCTCTCTCTCTTTGTACTCACTACTTATACATCTTTCAGAACACATGATCACATGGTAAAAAGTTCACCACAAGTTTACACATAAATTCAAATCATAAATCAAATAAGAAGTTTACAACAGAAAATGTTTACATGCATATCTACTAGGAATAATTATCTGGCTAAATCAATCATCTACCACCAACTTTACAGGTTCACGGAAAGTTAAAAAACATAACTTTTTGACAAATTAATTAGTGAAGTTTTGTATAGATAAACTCAGTAAGTATTTTATCTTCTGTCCTTGAACCTATAGTAAATCATTAGTTCCCATTTTATGACCTTTGATTAATGGTTTTACAAGCTCTTGGAGTGTTTTTTGAGTAGTAGATGCCTTCTTGCTATCTCAGAAGATTAACTCACAACACTTGAAGATTGGCAGAATTCTCACTGCAATTTTTACTATCAGAAACGATTTAATAGCAGTCCTATTATAAAAGAGTTTAATAATTACTATAATTTTAGGAATTCTTATAGGATCATCATTAAGAATTGAGAAATCATGTATTTGTTTAAATAACATCACAACAAGACATCTTTGTTGTTCTGCAAAGATGTGCTCAAAAGGATGGGCTAATACCAAGTGATATATATATATATCATAACAGGAATTTTTCCTAAAATGAAGTTCTCCTGGGTCTTGCTTACAGGAGAAAATCTGTTGTAGATTTTTTTTTTAATCCAAGGTTTACTCATTTCAGGAAGATCACCTGCTAGTTTTTAGCTTTTCTGAGATGGCTCCTGGCATGCGAACATGTTGTATAGTGGTGTACATGTGGAAGTCAGAGAACAACTTGTGGAATTTGTTTCTGTCTCTCCACCATGTAGGTCTTAGAGATTGAACTCAAATATCTAGCTTAGTGACAATGGCTCACCTGATGAACTGTCTTGCCAGACCATATGTTCCTATTGATATCACAGCTATGATAGTCTCAAGAACAGAAATTAGAACAGTTTTTGTCTTAACTATCCATTACACAACTGCATGGGTTGATAGACACATTTACACATAGTTTTCACAATGGTGAGCCACGTAGATTTTGATGATGTGAGTGAAGAGAGGTAGGAAAGGCTTGCACTTATTACCACACAGGAGCTAGCTTCAAAATTACCCTTCTCTGGACCTTTAGGTATCATGTCACCTCTGATGCACAATTCAGTTCTTAATTCCTTGACCATGAAGCTACTCGTCTTTTTTTCCTTCTCTTTTCTTATTTTATTGGTCATAGTCCTGGTTTTGCTGCATGATGAGTGCTTCGGGCTTCCAACACATTTTCCTCTATTCCTTCATGTTCACAGCCAAGCTATTTGGGCTTTGTGGTGATGTTCCAAGCTCTAACTCAAATTTACAGGTGTAAATTACTGTGGATTAGAATTGAATTGCTTGATTGCAATTCTGTGACATTGCCTGGGCTTCCATTTGCCTTTAGGAAAAACGGTGAAGATCCTAGCGACAGATGATTTTGAAACATTGTTGTGTCCATAGCCCAGTTGTGATGGGGAAATGGGGTAGGTTGACTCTCCACAACACTCAATCAGAGAAGTCCAAGGGTGCTCATCTTCTTCATGGCTTCAATGGGGAATGGCTAATTCTGATGTCCATATTACCCCACTTGCAGCCAACACTGAGAGAGAAATTTATAGTCTAGATGCTATGGGCATTAGCATCAGCAGTGTGTATTCTTCCTTTGTATAATGAACAGCACAACCAACAGGTACTTTCAGCACACATGCAGAAAGGCAGTTTCTCTTCCAGGAAGCCCCAGTTTGCGAGTTTCTAATGCCCTTCAGAAAATGCTCAACTAGATAAGTAATGGCCCAATTTAAATGGTTTCTTTGACTTGCCTACACCCTTGAGAATATAAAACATAGGTCAAGAACATGCTGTTTGAAGTCCTTTCTTAAGGACCATAGGGACATCTGTAGACCTTTTTATGAGCAAGTGCTATTCAGGATTGGCAGAGTAATATTTTATTGAGGAATTCCTAACACAGCTTCTTATTAAGTTCTATACCATTAAAAATAACACATGAATCAGAACTGAAAAGTAAAAACCAAACCAAACCAAACAAAACAAACCTATCTGCTTTTTTATAAGTAAATAACTCTCTGATTTCTGATAAGGAAATAAATAGCTCCTTGGGGGAGGAAATAATCTGCTTAGTAGAATTTATTCCTGTACTACTAAAATGGTTAGTAATGTTTGTTCTTTTTGTCTTACATAGAAAAATGGACATTAAAACAAAGATATTTGGTAATTAGCTTGATATCTTACATTCAGACAATATATTACTTATTTGAAATAGGCAATATCTGGGTGGTGACAAGCCAGGGTGAGAGATGGAGACACACTCATGCTGCTATAAATCTTTATGCTAAATTAAGAGATTGTGAGAGTTGATAAAGAACTCAGTGAGCGAGAAGCAAGGGATTCAATTATAGATTATAGTGTTTATCAGAGTTATTTTCAAGCAACTTTTAGAGAAATATAACTAAGTAAAGATGTAATAACATACCAATGCTGAAAGATAATTTAAATACTAGGATCACCTTTTATTTTAAAGTATGTGTAGTAAAGAGAGTGTGTGAGAGTGTGAATGAAGTGGAGTGCATGACATAGCATAGTGGTCAGAGGACAACTTACAGAAGTTAGTACTTTCCCTATACCAAGTGGGTTCCAGTGATCAAACTCAAGTCCTAGGGTTAATGGCAAGCATCTTTATCTGATGAACCATCTTGCCGTTCCTTAGATAACCATTTTTCCCTAATGTTCTTCTATTTTCTAATGAAGGATGTACATATATAACATAATCCTTGATACCTGTTCTTCACTCTTTAATGGTCAGGCTTTTCTCCTTACCCAGTTCAATGTTAAGAGAATCAGCTGAAATCTTGGAAATCTGGAAAATTCTGAAAAACATCTATCAATAGGGTTTACAATAAGAAGGTCATCTATTAGCTCTAAGGATATTAGTCCAGTTAGAACATGCCTAATTATCCTGATTTGGAATTCAGACCCTAGGATTCAGTTTGCAATACACTTTATAGTAATGAATCCATTGAGAACTAGCTGGGGCTAAATTTCAATTAGAAATTATGACAGCTAGCATGCTGTTGCTAGCTATTGTCCCTCAGGTATTTGCATTTTATGCCCTTTTTTTTTCTTCCCTGGAAAGCATTTTAAATGTAGTTAAGCAATGATTATTTTTATATACATGTCTACTAATGACTTAAACTGATTTTTTATTTTTTTTTATTCTTCTCCCAAACACATCTCCTTATAGGCTTAGCTACACCTCTGTTCATCTGGATGGTGAGATAAGTGGCCCTATTGTTTTCATTGACTTTTTGTTTGCATCCACAGCATCTAATTTTCAACTACTAAATATGTTTCAACTCTGCTCTCAAATGTATTCAGACTCCAACCTCTTCCTATAATCATGGAGAACATTTCATTCTTTTACAAGACCTATCTTCTTGCTCATTGCAATGGGTTTTCTGGGTTTTCTGCTGTAGAGCAGCCAAGGACTGCTTCCACTACAAAAGGAAAGCACATTGCTTCAAATCTCTGTATGAAATTCTGTGTTTTCTGTCATTTACTTCAAAAGTTCCAGCCTTCATTTCCCTGCTTGGCTCTATTCTGAACAATCTTACTGTACTTACCTTATTGAACAATGGCACCCTGGGCTCCCATATTAGATATGGCAGAAGAAGAAGAAGAAGAAGAAGAAGAAGAAGAAGAAGAAGAAGAAG
>JANHMN010000017.1:19151938-19162272 GCA_030674055.1 Rhabdomys pumilio
AAGAAGAAGAAGAAGAAGAAGAAGAAGAAGAAGAAGAAGAAGAAGAAAGAGGAGGAGGAGGAGGAGGAGGAGGAGGAGGAGGAGGAGGAGGAAGAAGAAGAAGAAGAAGAAGAAGAAGAAAGAGGAGGAGGAGGAGGAAGAGGAAGAAGAAGAAGAACAAGAAGAAGAAGAAGAAGAAGAAGAAGAAGAAGAAGAAGAAGACGACAAGAGAATTGAGGGGGTGGGGAAGAAAGGTACTGGAAGAAACTATTAAGATATAAGATGTGTGGTATAAAATGTGTGGTATAAACACATTTATTAGATTACTGATGAGAGTTGGGTAAGAGCTAGGCTACATTGTTACTTGCAGCAAAGTGAGTTGAGTATCAGGTGAAGTGCAAAGAGTCAGCAGAGCCAGAGAGATGAGATATTTCCTAGAGCTGGCTAGTGGTTATGCAATTATACCAGCTGTGCATGGTGGCTGGCAGTTATTTTTCATTGGGTATTTTATTTATTTACAATATAGATGTCATCCTCTTTCCTCATTTATCCTCCCTAGAACCCCCTATCCCACCACCCCTCCTCCTTTATGCTTTTATGCCATATGGATTACATGCATGTATTAAGGTCAGTTCTAAGTTGAGGGTCTAGCAATACAATAGATACAAATAGCCAAGGAACAAGCAATACAATAAACACAGATAGTCAAAGAAAAAGCAAGGCATTAAACCCAATTACATGAATAATCCCATGATCACTATTTCTAAGGGCTTATCAGGATGACCGAAGTACCTGAGCCTACTTCCCTGTCCTAGCCTAAGATCATTTTCATGTCTGAAGCCTACTTCCTTGTTCTAGCCTAAAATTTAGATTCCTGTCTGAAATTACTTCTTTGTTCTAGTCTAGAATTTAGATTCCTACCTGAAATTACATCTTTGTTCTCACCTAATGTCAGAATCCTGCCTGAAGCCTACTTCCTTGTCTTTGCCCAATGTCATATTCCTGCCCTGCAGCCCATTTCCTTGTCCTTGGTTATGTCAGATTCTTGCCAAACAGTCCAAAAGGCTCTCTGCCTCTGCCCCTTTTATTTCATTAAAAAGACTGAGCCTGTCATAGGTAGTTCTAACAAGAATGCCTTCCTTACTCGTCATGGAATATGCATTATCAAAAGCAATGCACTTATGTCTTAGGTTGGTAAGGCTCTGTGCAGAATCTTACTTGTCCTTGACTTGTGACTGGCAGTTATTAACATAAAGTTTCTTCTATACTCCCACAGAGGCTGCCCAGCAGAAAACCTGTGCTTTCCTGTTGATTAAGAAGGAATATCTTTCAGGTCAATGGTTCTCAGATACTTTCGAGGATGTAAGAAATACATGTCCACAGCCAGAAGCTCCTTCTATGCTCTTAGAAAAGAAACTCAATAGTTTATCATATGTGCTTGTATGACAAACAGTGATCTTTTGTAAGAGCAGAATTAAATCTTAGGTAGGCATATTATCAAGGTGTAAAGTATACTGGGAGAATAGACTAGGCTGTTGAAATCTATGCTTGGGGTTGGTTAAGTACAAACATTTGGAGGAGGTTCTCCTGGGACGACAGTTCTGTGGTTTTCATAATGCCTGTGAACTAAGGGTAGACTGGAAGTAAGAAAGATGAATCTTCAGACAAAGACTCAGGTCTTATTTCTGACAAAGGAAAGTCAGGCAGGCAGACAGGCAGGCAGAGAGGCAGACAAGAAGGAAGGGAGGAAGGAAGGACAGAGTAAGTTATAACAATCTCAAATTGCCTGGCTAGTCTAATGAACTCTCAACAAGCATGGAGGTTATGAGGGCTTTACTAGTACCTCACTGCACATATGAAGATAGGCTAGGAGTAGTCTATTGGAGCCATGACTTAAGCATGGACTTCATAGTAGAGCCAAAAAGGATGGCAAGTTACCTGTTGCTTTTACAGCAGGAGATCTAAGCAATGAGGACTCATAGATATATCACAATCATACTAGCTATTACTGGTCTACCTACCCAAACTTGCCCCTCTCTTGAGACATTCTCTCTATGGAGCATTCTGGCAGTAATATCAATAGGGATTCTTCCACTGGCGAAGCTTCAGATTGGCAATCTACTCTGGGAAATGTCCCCAGTCACCCAATGTTGAACAGTACCTTCCTAATATATTTGGATCTGATTTTTGTGGTGAGATATTTTTTCTTAGCATAATTGCCACCATATATTATATTTTATAGTATATTGTCTGTCCTCTCCTACTATTATATAAGGAATTTTTGTTTTAATAATGACTATAATCTCAGTATTTAAAATGGTCCCCAAATCCTCATGGATACTTGAAAAATATCTGAACACTAAATGACTTTTAATGAAACAAGTATAACTATAAACAAATCATCCCAGAACCTCCTAGTCTTCCATTGGGAGTTGGGAAAAATTAAAGAGATACCTTTCAATAGATCTCAGTTACAATTAGCAATATTTACATGTTAGAAGATTTAGTTAAGTCGGCGACATATAGTTTCCTGGTTTTTATTTATTTTTTAATCTTTAATGCCTAACTTAGGGCTAAAGGCCATGGTGTCTATGTAGTCACAAGTATCTGAGTTCAGATCCCCACAACCCATGTGAAAATCAAATATGGTGGCATGTGACTGTCACACCAACCTTGAGGAACTGGGAAGGGGTGGAGGATGCCTGTAGCTTAGTGGTCAGCTAGCCTCACCCAATAGATGGGATTCAGGGTTAATGAGAAACTCTGTCCCAAAATATAAATGTAGAGAAGTGGAAAGTAATTTTAAAAAGACAGCCAATGTTTAAGCTTCCACAAATGCACTCACACATCTGCTTGTACATGTATAACACACACACACACACGCACACACACACATGCACGCACACACACACTTAATCACACACTGAATATTCACTCCCACTTAATGAACTAACTAGTAGGTGTCTTCTGAAGCTAAAGTTCTCGTGGGGTGGAGGATAGGGAGACAATTATAAAACTCACTTTCACTGAAGAGTCTCTTCCAGATTGATTCTAGGCTTTTAATCTTCTTCCATTAATCCAAGGGTTTAGGGCCAGAGTAGAAAAACTAGTTACAAGAGGTTTGATTTTTTTTTGTCATATTATATGTCTAGGTTTGCTGAAATTTGGCAAAACTTAGTTTGGCATGTTTTTAAAAATAAAACAAAACACAGAGATCCATTTGCATCACAAAATGATGTGTTAGGTCCTTGTGGCTAGTTACTTGCTGCTTTAATATCTTTATATCCAGAAGGAAAGACATGGCGAGAAGGTGACCTTCATAGACCACGGAAGATTAAACCATGACCTCTTGAAGGAAATATTTCACTTTTAGATTTATTTTCAAGTTCAGTTTCCAAGGTTCAGCTGAATGGAGATAATAAAGTGAGCTTGATATGTATACTGCCTGTCTGCCTATAGTTCCCAGTTTTATCACAAGACAAAAAAATGTGTAATAGACGCCCATAATGAAGGTCTCTGAAGTAATAGTTCAACTAAACTAACTATGCAGGCAGCAAAGGATGAATGGCTTTTATAATGTGTTGTTATATCATAATCTTTTCATATAAACAACCAGCAAGGGATTCTCAGGGAAACTTATTAGCCAGGAATTTCAAAGCTACAATGAATGGACTGAGTTACAGAATTATTTCCCAATTTTGTGCTGGTGGAAGAAAACATCTGTTAACTGTATGTTAATGAACAAGACAGTCTGTTCTTTTAGGAACCCAATAAAAGGCCCTGAAAAAGCAGGACAGTTTGGTAAATAAGAAAAATCACTTCCTCAAAGGATGATGAATTATGTCTAATAAGAAATATTATGAAGATAGCAGGCTTTTTTTTTTTTCTCATGAGAATAGCTAAATTTGGATCAAATGAGGAATGAACAGATCTCTGTGATTCAAAGCCTGTCTAGAGCTCCTTGCTTTCTCTTTGCATGGCCAGCAGACAGGCTGGAGTTAGAAAACAGATTTGCTTCATGGAAGAAGTGTGCAGCAGACAGCCAGGAGAGGCAAGGCAGTAAATCTTAGTTCAGTTACTATTTCCACATGTCTGGCAGATGCCCTTGGACGGCCAGGAGTCCAGACAGTCTAAGGCAGATGCCACAGCATGAGCTGCCTTTCCATACTCTGTTTGGTCTCTTTGTAACCAGATTGATGCTGCTCATGAAGAACACACTAATTTTACATGATCTGAGCTTGGCTTGAGAGCAGGGGTTGCGTCTTTATGAACTATGAGCTGAGGAATGCCTGAATCATCGTGGTGGTCAGTCAACACAACTTACGGTCTGAGATAAATAGACAAATTTATACCTTATAAAGAGCTTACAAATTGTGGCTTTTGTAACTCACAGGGACCTGGTTCACTTCCTAAATTCCAATTATTAAAGGAAAATTTGAAATATTAGCATCATAAATTTTAGTCTTTATCATTTAATTTAAATGTCTCAATTACTCTTTAGTATTTCATATTAAAACTGCTGCAGTTTAAGAATACAGTTATAGTTTTTGTATAATGAACTTATGAACTATAAATATAAAAACATTGCTATATTTTCTTCAACAAATTGTTACTGAAACTTTTGAACCTTCCCATTTACTCTCCTTGAAGTGATACTAGCTAGATTTGGTGATTAAAGTTTTTAATATTAACATTAGGAAAGCTGAAGTCTGTCTATAGTCATGGCTTTAAGGCCAGGCTGCACTCCTTAGTGAGTTTTAGGCTTGTCTGGGATACAGAATAAGACTGTCTTAAACAAAAGAAGAATAAAGAATGAGGAGAAGGAGAGGAGGGAGAGGGAGGGATAGAAGGAGGAAGGGTCAGAGGAAGGGAAAGATAAAGATATAGATAAATAAACAGATTATAGATAGATGATAGATAGATAGATAGATAGATAGATGATAGATAGATAGATAGATAGATAGATAGATAGATAGATAGATAAGGAGAGAGAGAGGGAGAGAGGCGGGAAGAGAGAGGTTGAAATAACTTATTGCTTGAGAGTTAATTTTTTTCGTGGTTACATTAAATCAGAAAGTTTTGAATTATGCAACTGGAGAGAAAACACAGTAGAAAAAGTGTGTGCTGCACAAACATGAAACCTATGTAAAAGATAGGTGTGGTGTCATACACTTGTGATCTCAATGCAGGAGAAGAGGAAACAAGCAGGTCTTTAAAGTTTGCTAGATAGCCAGCCTATCCTGCTCAGCCCAGGTCCCCAGTGACAAACCCTGTCTCAAAATATGAGGTGGGCGGCATTCTGAGGATGATACTGAGGTTAACCTCTGGTCTGTATACATGCATGCACAGAAGAATATGCTGGCATACACATATATGGATGTACACACATACATACACACATATGCATACACACACACACACACACACACACACACACACTTCACTGGAGATGATTTATTTTAGTGAAGCCTGATCACGTTTACCAATGTTTCTGATAATATTTCTCACTTTGAGCTCTTTCTCTACATTCTAACCATGAACAATAGTTGTATCCATAGTTCCTTTTGTGAAAATCTTTACTTATGATTGCCTGTATTCAGGTCATTTGCCCTATACTTAAATTCAAACGATGTGCATATGAGGCCATGGAAATGTAAATCCTACTCAGATTATATTTTCTTAATACTGGTAAACTTAGAGGCCATCTATGTTTTATTGTTGTATGCCAGCACACTTAATTTTAGTTGCCCATTGTTAATCTTTAGCTCTTGTCTAATTCTCACCCCAATCTCCTCTCTGAAGGAAGTGTGTATTTGAATGTTTTAAAGCAATTCAGATGCCAGTGATGAAAGCAGCTAAGTAAGAACATGTTCAGAGAATAAACAATGGACATGTCCCATTCCCCAACATGGAGAAGGAGAAGTGAATGGCTCCTGTACAGCTACACCCCTGTATGCCTCTGTGGATATACTGTAAGTGGATGTGGATATGTGTGGATATATGCATATGCATTTGTGTCCTGATTGGAAGTTTTGCTTCACATTTAGACCATTATACGGGGCATGTAAATATATGAGTAAGATTTACCTGCTCATGTAAACAGTCCTAACTCAACTCATTAGGATGCCAAAGAACCAAAAAAGAAGAAAAAAAGAAGAAGAAAAAAACAAAGGGAAAAACAATACAAAAACAACAAGAAGAAACTCAAAAACAAAAAAATAGAAGGGGGGAATACTTGGAGAAGAAATGGGTTCAACTGGGGTAGAAGGAAGATAAGAGAAGGTCATAGAGAGGTGAATGTGATCAATGCACAGCATAAATACATGTAAAAGTATCACTGGAACCCATCACTACATATAATTAAAATCTGCTAATAAAAAGTTCTATATCTCTTTTTATACTCCAGGAAATAGCTCTAGTTGTGATTGCATAGCACTAAGATCCAAAGTGGAGGTGGTGCTATCTTCATCTCAGCTGTCATAATCTGTTCTCAGTGATGCTCTTATCTGAATCTGGTCCAATGCTGGTATATTCTTCTCCTTGGCTATAACTCATTTCCATAGCATCTGTAATAACTGAGCCTGATTGTGAGAATACAGATCTAACATTCTTACAAAGAAATTAATTTCTTATATCTTCTTTATTGATGCAAAATATTCAAAAGCTCATCTTGACATATTCTTTTAGAATTAATTCTTTTAGTATTCATCTACCTTTTATAAGTGATAAGTCATCAGTGCTAGTCTGTGTATGTAATATTTATTTCATATCCCAGGTTTGGTTTTTTTTTTTTTTTTTGCTGCACAATTCAACACAGTTTTTTGACTTAGAGACCATCAGTTTTGTGACATTATGAACATAATTTTCTTAAGTTGATGCATTTAACAGCTAAGATCCTTTGTGTTAACATTTTTATCATATGGTGTTCTCATTAGTTATGGTGGTTCCAATGAGAAATGTCTTCCATAAACTTGCATATTTAAACACTGGTCTCTAGTTGGTGGCTACATTTTGGGTAGCTTTGGATCCCTTATGTGATGGAGTCTTGATGGAAGAAGTGTGTCAATGGAGATAAAATTTGAGGGTTTATAGTCTTGCCCTCTTGTTCTATCTGGTTGCTGCATGTAGATGAAATATGATCATCCAGATTCTTGGTCCTTTTGTCTTTCCTGCCTGTTGCTTGGCATTTCTTATGGTGATGGACTTTAGCTCTCTGAAACTATAAGCGAAAATAAACCTTTTCTTTCTTGGGTTGCTTTTAGTTGTATTTTATCACAGAAACAGAAAAGTAACTAAAACACTAATGTAAGAGATACTTCTTAACTGTTCTGTAATCTGGACCACAGACCATAGCTCAGGGATAGAAAAACAACCACACACGCGTTTAAGAGGCATAATTATGTTGAGGAATATTGAATAGTATGAGTAGTATAATAACCTCAACCAGACTGGCATGAGCGTTGAGTGCCATTTTGAAGTGAGTTTTATCATGGAGGAAAGGATAACATATTCTATGCATATAAGGCCAAAGGAACATTGATTTATAACCAAAGAATATAGAATTATATAAAGTAGAAGTCAGAATAAATGCAAAATTACTTAAATTCTTGTTTATATTTCATGGTATAATTTTTGATTCAGGATTCTTTCCAGAGTCCAGCCATACTGTTTTATTTTTTATAAGATCATCATATTATTAATTACTCTCATAGTTCCACATACATAGACTTCAATCTGTCTAAGAACATGATTGTAAAAATCCACTACATGAAAATTGAAACAGAAAAAAACCACAAAACCCATTGTGTTGAAACACTGTGTTGAGGCTTTTACCTGCTATAACATTCTTTGCATCTGAAACCATAACATCCAGGTTGGTTTGACTTCAGGAAATTTTATAAGTCAACAAAACATCTTATTGAGGGAATGGTGGCTGATTGTAGTAATCTTTCCATGAATAAGTCACTGTAGTGACAGGCTCTATGAACATTCCGCCTGAATCTGAGCTCCTTAGAACTACTTAATATGTGACTATTGTTGCTATTTTGTCTCTCACTACTAACACACTTATAAAACAAATACCCACTCTGACCACAAGAACTCAAGTCATTTCATTCCTCATTTACCAGAAGATAATTCATACTTCATTATCTTTTACAATATTACAACATTATTAATCCTAAATAATAGCACTTATTCATAGAAAACAAAAAGTTGTGATAGAACAATTCAGTGTTTTATGTTGAACATCTAGGCTTTATTTAGCCAATTAACAGGTTTTTTTTTTAAGTTGCTTTGTCTGAGAAAGTTTTATCATTTGTAAAACAAAGATGTGTAAAGGCTACATGCCTTATCATACACATAAGCAAAGACTTTTCCTCTTTTGAGCCTCATTTCAATATGTATTAAACTAATACTATTAATTTAAATGAATACATCATGAGTTATTTATGAGAAGATATAATTTTAGAGGTATCCTCTATGGAGTCTCCTCTTAAATGAAGCAAAGGTCCTTTTCTGATAACTTCCTCAACACATCTCTTCACTTGGTGATAAGGCTTACATTTCATGGGCACCAGTCTGGGCAGACACTCTTTTTTTTTTTTTTTTTTTTAGTTTTCTTTTTTTTTTAATTGGATATTTTATTTACATTTCAGATGCCAATCCCTTTCCCCATTTCCCCTCCCTAGAAAACTCCTATCCCGTGCACCCCCTTTTCCATTTGGCTTTTATACAATTTTTTTAAAATGTTAATCAAGGGCTTTATAAGTATGGTAATGCTCAATCAGAAGTGTAACCTAATAACCAACCTAGCTATGTAAACTATCTTTGACTAGTGGAGACACGTGAACTTCTGCCTCCATGCCCCCTCTCTCTTTCTCTCTCTTTTTCTCTCTCATTACCTAGCTTCTCATCTACTTCATCTTTTCCTCTTGTACATCTTACATTTTGAGAACTCTGTGCTTAACTGAAGAGCAACATCAAGCTCCGTGTCTGGAATTTGAAATGAGCCACTGTGTTCTCAGCATAGCTGGCATGTTCCCAGATGTAAAGAGGGGACAGCAAGAAAATTAACCACAGGCTAATAAGACAGAAGATTGACCTCCTTCCACCTGTGTTCTTTCAAAGGTTCTGGAGAGGACCTTAAGGGTATTCAGATTGCTTTGCGCATCATCTAAAGACAGTATATATTTGATTCTGGTGGAGTAAAACTGTTCCCACCTTTCCCTTTGCCTTACCCTTGGTCATCCTTCACTTTTTACTCTATCAATTGGAATCCTGGAATGCAGAATAACAGTTCTTAGATTCAGTTATTAGATTGCAGCTGAGTAGAACTGCTAAATGGCCTCCCTCTGTTGGTACCTTTCATAGTATTTTCTGGAAGCATTGAAGCTAGACCTCAGGAAAGAAGTTTCCATGTCAGAACCACTTGATCACCTACTCCACAGATGGTTGCTCAGCAGTATTCATTGTCACCCTACTCACAATAACCAGAAATTGGAAACAACATAAATGTCTGTCAACAGATGAATGGATAACAAAAATGTGGTACATAGAGACAGTGTGCAACTGTAAAAAGAATGAAATTATGAACTTGGCAGGTGTATGGGTAAACTAGGAAAAGACCGTATGGAGTAAGATAACCACGACCCAGGAAAACAAATGCTGCATCTTCTCACTCAATTGCCATTCCTAGCTCCAAATCTTCAGTCATGAGTATACAACATGGAGTAACCACAGAAACCAGCTAAGCATAAAGACTATAGCTGGGGGATGAACATAGCAGGATACAAGTGATTTGAACTGGCAAACAGGATAACAAGATGGGGGCTCTAGCTGGGGAGAAGGAAGGGAGGTTAATGCAGAAGAAGGATTGTTGAGGGAAAAAATGACACCAAAGTTGTTGGATAAAACCTCAAGGAATCACATTATTTTATACTTACTTAAAATTACATAACATACAATACACAAAAGTGATATAGGTGTATTTATTTCTATATACACACAGGTGTGTGTACATGTTCATGTGTATATATGTACACATATGGTATGTGTGTGTGTATGTACACAAATATGGTGAAGCGACTTGGAATAACAAGGCTTCCCACATCAATGTAGCCCTTGGTTACGTCTCGGGGTTTGAAGGTGGCCCTCTCTTGCTGAAGAAAGTGCACATGGGAATCAGATTATTTGAATTTCATTCTTTTGGTCGTACTATATTTGGTTTTGCTGTGTTTGGCTATTCTTATTGTACTGCTATTTTCCTTTTAAGTAGATTTTAGCAATAATTGTAATGGGGTATGTATGTGTGTGTGTGTGTGTGTGTGTGTGTGTGTGTGTGTGTGTGTGTGTGT
>JANHMN010000017.1:19162282-19179151 GCA_030674055.1 Rhabdomys pumilio
TGTGTGTGTGTGTGTGTGTGTGTGTGTGTGTGTGTGTGTGTGTGTGTTTGATTCATAAGAAAAAAGAATCTTAGGTTAAAAAAAATCTCTATTTTTTTCCTGGGAGGCAGGTGTTTATTATGGGATTAAGTCCCTTTTGACCCTCCAGATTCACAGAGGAGAAGATTATGGCTCCTCTGAGTTGCTTTCTCTCCCTTGGACATCTGTAGTGCATGATTTGTGGCTGAGCTGTCAGAGCAGACACAGCATGCTCCCCTGGGTGTGGCCACTCCACGTTGTCCTGCTGGCTGGAATCAGCATTAATTGCTTGGAAAACAATGGTTTAATTGGCAGAGGTTTCTGCAATGATGCTGATGCTCATATCAGCAGCTGATCAAGCCCTTTTCATCCATGTTGTCCAGAGAACACTTAGGTCCCATATGCAGTCTGGTTCACCGTTATCCATCCTATCAGAACATAGGCATATTGTTTTTTACTGCAAACTTGTTTCATCTTGGTGGACAGAGGTCTGTTTCCAAAGTATTACAATGAGAAATTAAAATGAAATTTTTTTTGTTTGATGGACATCCAGGCTTCTGTGATGATCTCAGCTTTGCTTTGCTGTATGATGGTCTATAAAATGTCATAACTTTGGCATTAAATTCTTTATTTTTACTGGGGTAGATTTATTTAATTTCTGCCCTGAGTATGGATGAAAACTATTTCCGTCAGAACATCAGTAGCCTCAATGTTTATTTATGATATTCAATATTTAATCATCATCTCCCAGCATAGCATTTTTTGAGCGATCCAGATTGAGACACTACTATGAAAGTCTGGAAATACACTGTGATTGTGTTTTTTTTTAAAGAGAAGGTTGGCCCCTGATGGGGAAAGAGTATGAACCAGCTGTCTTCAGCACACATAGCCATGAGAACATAAAGAAAACTCTGCATGTATCTTAAGATTACAGGTAGCATTCAGTGTGTTTATTTTTAGTTATACCCTAAAACTCTCAGAAAGAAAATATCCTTTAAAAAAAATTATAACATGAGGGCTTATAGAAGTTTCAAAAAAGGGATAATCAACACATGGTTGTGAAGCTCTTGTTTTCAAAGCCAAGCTAGTCAGCCAGGACATGAGTAAGTGAGTCAACAACACAATTTCTCTGGCTACAGGTAGGGAATTGGTACCTACTTACGAGGACCCAAATCTCCTTTGACTTTTGCTTTCCATTTCTATTTTATGTGAAGAAAAGGAAAGGGACACGGAGACCTAATTACTGCAAGGCTAGATTCTTTAAAGGTTTCCAATAAATAGGTACACTTAGTCATCCTTTGCTTGGAAACTTGTCCAGCAAAGAAAACCGAGAACCACCTCGCAGTGTCATAAACATCACCAGTGTAAACAACCAAAGGAAAAACTAGACCCAGACATCTTGACCCTAAGGAGAAAGAGGTCCTTCATAGGGATGATGAGAAGTACTTGCTATACTTTACAGTGAGTAGCAGTGAAGGACCTTCAAAAGTCTCAAGAACTATTGTTAGTGCTAGAGGAATAGCCCAATATAGGTACAACATTTACCTGGTGTGTATGAAGCCCTGGATTTGATATCTGATCTCCAGAAGAGTGAGAAGAGGGTGCAAATTAAAAAAAAAAAACAACTGGAAGTAGATTTTTAGATACCTTTCTATGTTGGTATCATTCTCACCAAGTCTTCATGTAAGCTGAGGAGGGTCACAAGCTAGTATCAAAAACCCTGCTTTGGAATCATGTCAGTTATCTGAAAGATCAGTTTTATATTTCCAAGCAGAGGATGGAACCTATTTGTTGGAAGCCTTTAAAGCATCCACCCTTGTAATAATTAGGTCTGGATTTGGGCTTTGATATTCTCTTACTGATATGGTCTAGGGGTCCTGATTGTGTCCGTTTTCTCTCCCAGTTAAAGAATTAAAAGGCGGGTATGGGGAGGAGTGAGTCTCAGGCATGACAGGGAGGGAAAAGAAACCCAAACCACCACAAACAGAAAAAAGAATTGATAGCTGAAGAAGGTGATTATTGGCGGTGAGAAAACACACATTCAGCAGGCACAGAGAAGATCCTCCACAATGCAGATGGAGGACTTGGGAAGCTAAAATCCAGTCTCTTCTTGGGGACTTTTTTTTTTTTTTTTAATTTTTTTAATCTCTGAAGAGTCTTGCTCTTCTAATTTAGGGTTAGTCAGTTTGAAGAAAGATGGGATGGATGACTGTCCTGGCACTGTTGTGTGACATATTCTAATCCAGCCTTTGAACTTGTTGAGTCAGTCCATCAACAGAGAACCTGCTGGTAGGAAACAAAAGCCTACAAGGCCTTTGTTTAAGCTGCCAGACTTTTGTCTCCAGTCAGGAAGATGAGGAAAAGGCAGGCCATCTTTGTAGCTCTCACTGTTAGTAAGTAGCCCTGGCCCCTTTCCCTATCTACCTTTATTCTAATGCAGCGTTCCTCACCTGAGAGTCTGTCTGAATCCGAGTCCCTCACTGCTACTTTCTAGGACTGAATTTTGAATTAAGTATTTTATATTTCTCCAAATAAGTAGAAAACAGACTGTGGCCCCATTCCTGAGGAAAAATTAGGGGCCTTTAAAGTAGGAAAGCTATACAATCCATTAAGCAAGCTGCTGATCACAGTGAAGTCCTAAAGAAATAAAGAAAATCAAACAAATAACAAGCAGAAGTACCCTTATATCATGTCATCCAAATGTTCATTATGTGTGCATGAAAACCTACACACACACACACACACACACACACACACACACACACACACACACGAGCATATATAACCCATGAATCAGTATTAATACACACATAATTTTATATTTTGAGGTCCCCTGGGTTTCTAATGCAGTGTTCCTAGAAAATAGACTATATTGCAAAGCTTAGAATGACACTCCTTAGATCTCTGCCTATATTACGTAAATAATCCTAGTAGGACTAATAATCCATGCTTATGTAGTGAATAGCTCCACCTATAGGCCACTCGAAGGAACGAGCACAAATGTATGCTGGACTCATATATACAGGGAAGCACATTCTTTGTAAACTAGAGTGTGGAATAACAGCCACAGTTTCCTGGAAAGGGGTCTCATAACATATATTTCAGATAACCAGCCATAAAAACCAATACTTTAGAAAATCTACATTGACGTATCCAGAGACACTGCGTCAGCAACACTTAAGTATGTGATTTAAAGGTGATGAAAGCTCCCAGCAACAGTCAAGAAAGCTAAAACTAGTAAACTGATGTCACTGGAAAAAAACCACACTATCTTATGACCAATGTTGCCCAACAGGACCTTAGGAAGGATACAATCTTGACCATCACCAAGCTGAGATTTTTTTTCTAAGGACTCTTTCACCCATGACCTGAACCAACATTAGGTCAAATTAATGCCCCTAGTGTAGAGTGAAACCCAACTACCTGTCTTTGAGCAAGAAAGACATATTTAGTTCTCTATCTCAAAGCCTGATAGATTAAGACCCTAAGGAGACTGCCAAATAAGTACAGTGTGTTATCCTAAGGGGGATCCTGAAACAGAAAATAAGAAAGGAGAAGTTAAGGAAATCTGGAAAAGTGTGCTTCCTTCTTGATTCACTAACTGTGATGGATGAACCATAGTAATTTAAGGTGTTAATAAAGAATTATGTGTAGGGTATTTAGGGACCTTTTCTTTTCTACAAATATTCTAAATGGAAGGACCATTCAGAAAATACAATGGCAGATGCCATTACTCAAATCACTCAGTTCTTTCTTTATTCTGAAGAACTACAAAGTGGACTCTTTGCTCTAATTGCTTAGTTCCTTTAGTGACTCAAAGCACTCGGAGCACCAACAGTGCAAATTTCCTGCTTTGAAGTCTGTAATCTCCATCCCTGCTGATATTAATTCTGATCCAAATGTAACTGTATTCAGCTGCTGAAGTAGAAACTTCTGGTTTCTTTGGAAAGTCAGTTGTGTTGCTTGTTGTTTTCCTGGGGAAATGACATAAAGGAGTGGTTTCCTGAAGCAGACACAAGTGAAAGGATGTTTTGCTAAAGTAGACACATGAAGGAACTTTCACTGAAGGGATACAGGTTGAAGGATGTCACACTAAGGACAGAATGGGAAAGAACACAGGATGAAGGATTCTTTCCTAACAACACACATGTAGTGATTCGCCTTACATGTGTTGTTGAACTCCATTTGTCCCAATTCCATAGAGAGAAACATACCTAGTTTGGTGGCTTCTTGCTGCTTCTGCCTACTCAGGTCAAACAGCAGAGTGATGCCAGCTGATACAGACTCACAGTGGGCCAGTGGGGGAGGGAGAGTTGCTAAGACAGACTCATATGCTATGGCAAGACCCATAGAGGGCATGTGATGTTTGGAGGAAGTATAAATAGCATTCAACGAACTGTGAGAGGGGCTTGCTTGCAACACTTCCTGGTCTTATGTCTTCGCTGATCTTTGCTTCATTGAGAGAGGCATAATGGAGAACTTCTCCCGACATCCCTGGTGGTCCTAATCCTCCTGCTGACTTGGGCCAATTCAGCTGAGGCCTGCCTGTTCCTGCTAAGCTGTGCCACCGCTGTTGCTACCCTGACATTACTGAACTGGACTGGTGATGCATCCTTAAAGTGTTTGCAAGTGAATTGAGCTGCCACTGCTGACCTTTGAACTGAACTGCTGATTTCTTGATGACGCAGATGGGATTTGCTCCAAGGAACAATTTCTAAACAGGTCCACTTTCCCTGTATACTAATAAGCATTCTTTTTTTACTACATCTGGTAGGTGGTGGGCTAGAAGGGAGGTTAAAGCATTGAAGAACCCATATCGAAAGTAAGCATATTTAAACCATCACAAGGGGTATGGCAGCACTGGCTCTGGAGATGATGCTCCTGGAAATATTGTATTTGAGCTGATATTATCATAACTAGGATCATGTGTGTGTGAACAGCCATGGGCTGAGACAGAAAGCCAAACATCAGGGGATTGTCAATCTTCCTCTTCCTGTGATGACTTAAGATAACAACTCATTTCTCAATACTTCAGAGGGCTGTGCTCTCCACAAGCTTATCATTCCCTACTGGGTCCCAGCAGCACCATCCAAAGGGCCAGCTTTTCAGTCTGGGAGCTTTTAGAGAGTACACTTAAATCATTGCATTTGTGGGGGAAAAATCCATGCATTACTTTTAGGGGTGGCATATTAAATTCTTGATAATTTTCATTAAACTTTCTAAGTTCACAATAAAACCCTTAAAAGTCAGCATTGGGCTTTCTATTAAAATTATCAAGGTCAATACATTCAGCTGCTGAGAAATGAAGCTATGAATGTAGCCTTGAATCAAATAGAAAAGCATAGCGGAAATTAGGGCTTGTGTGGTTAAGTGATTGGGTAGTAAGTAATTGGAGCATTACAGCCTCTGAGATGTAACTAAAGCCGAGAAAGAAACTGGCAATGTTCAATGCTGTTAGTAAATTATCTTACTGAAATACATTATGCTGTTATTGCTTAGATTTTATTTGTTAATGTTCCTATGTATAAATTAATATGTACCATTCTGCAGCATTCATTTCTGAATATGAAGAATATTGCTATCCTAGGTGACAAAAATGGTCCTCATGGAAAGATGAAAACTGAAATAGATGCTAAAACAATACAAACTTTGCTTCTCTAATTTTGCAGGTTACTGCAGATCATTAAGGATAATTATCACCATTGGAAATTATGAAGAAAATAAATTAATTTTAAATTTCATTATACTATGAGTCTTATGAGATTTTGATACATTTTCTTATGTTTTGGATTTCCATAGCAGCCTGTGGGCTGTCAATTAACTTCTTGATATTATGTTTCTCAATATAGAAGCATCCTTGATAGTTTATTTTGATACAGCTGGCTTTTGTAATTCTTTTATAAAAAAAACACTAGTATAACGTCATTATAATTTTATAAAAACATGCCTGTAATTTTTAAATTATTTGATTATTAAACTTTCTTGGAAAAAAATACAGGCATGTAGGTGAACCAGCCCTAATACCAGTACACACAAGAACTCACTTTTTAGGAATGTGGTATGGGGCTTCCAAATTTTAATCATACTCACAATACTTATTTATCAAAGCAAAAGATCAGCTTAAATACTTAGGGTTAATCATTTCAAATGGCAGTCAGTTAGCAGAAATGTAAATAAATATCTATGTGCAACTGTTGCATATACATTCAATGTGAAATCCAAGTATTACCAGTTACACTTGCGTAATAATTTTCTACTTAGGGTAAACATATACATACAAGATTCTTTGAGTGAAGATTCCAACAGTGAAGCATGAAGGTACCTTCTTAGAAAGCTATGAGCCACTATTAAAATGGAGAGGTTGGAAAATGACCAGAAATCAAAACAAGATAGACTACTCAAATAATTGCAAGGTCATAGACCATGCCACTAAGCCTAGGAATCTGGCTGCCCTGCTACTTTCTTTCTATGCAGGGCTCCTCTACTTCTGTGGTTACTAGGAAATGCTCCCTGCACGACATATTTGCTATAGCTGAACAATGATGGATACTAGCAGGATGGACCATAGTGAAATCAAATTAATCAAGCTCAAAGCAGATTAATAACTATTGCAAAGATGTACCAGTCCTACAGAAATGGCTTCTATACATCCTTAGAGTCAGACAGAAAATCATTACATATTGCAGAACCAAAGAAACATAATAATGTAATTTAGCAAAGTTACCCCTAGTCTTAGTTGGGTTTTTGTGACCTTCACGAGTAGATAGGCAATTCTATATCATCTTCATCATGAATATAAGCCATGAGTAATATGTGCTAAGAGATCAAGCCTTGCCTAAGAATTGGGCTATAGTAACTATGAGAAATCAATGATAAAGGCCAGAACAACAACAACAACAACAACAACAAAGTCTCATTTCTATGTCTCAAACTCAGCTAAGACTCTAGTAAGTAGATAACCTTAGTCTGTAGGATGGTTGCCTCCTCAGTAGGTAACTGTATCTATTCTGGGATGAGCGATTGTCTATAAAAACTTAACTAAAGAGTCAAATTCATTTTGTGTTTCAAGAAGGATTCCGTGTGCATTAGTATGTTAAATATTTTTAACAGTACAGACAATTTAACCATGGTAGAATAATTCAAATTACAATTGTTTAGCTGGATGTTCAACTTGGTTGAGTCAAAATTTACTGCGACATTGGCTACTAATGTATAAGATTCATCATCTTGTGAAAGGACCAGTTTCTGTGATGAGACTGAGCTTTGTGGTGTGATATTATCATTAGCCCCTTCGGGGAGATAATTATTAACAATGGGATAAAACGCATGAACAACTTTTTATAGACATTAATTAGTTTAAGGACCTCTGACCACAACTGTTTTGTGAAATGACTCCAGACTTTTAATCAGGCTTGCAACATCTTGCTAATAGGGGCTTTCAAGATTCAGCATAACATGTTCGTTTAACTACCTTTCCACTGGAAATTGCCTCTAACCAAGGCTAATGTCACATGACTTAGAACTCTATTTTCTCATAGCTAAACTTTGACTCTTGCTCTGGCAATTTGTTGGAGAAGTTGCTCTGATAATATATTCGTTTAGCACATTAGACTGTAAGGTCCTCACAGTGTTTGAAAATAGCTTGTGAAATGTCATTTATCAATGCTAAATATAATAAGTCAGAGAAAATTGCTTTAAGGGATGTGCTGGGTTGAACTCATAAGGAAAAGTATAGAGTTACCAAAGAAGGTAGCCTCCAAAAACCACACATTAGCATCAAAAAATCTGTTGATTTATTGAGTGAGATTTATACACCAAATTTAAAATTTTAAAGTGACTAGGTTTGGAGAGGTAGTGTTTTAACAATTAATTAAATTATTTCAAAATAATTTAAATTCTTTTTTCCCCAGAAAGAAATTTACTAAATAATCTATTCTGTCCACAAAAGCTTTCTCCAGGGAGTGTTGTGAATTTTCACACTGACACTACCTACACTTGCAGATTTAGAATGGAAATGTATAATAGTAACTAATGAATTAAACCATCATACTAGTAACTAATAATTATGAATGACTACCAGAAGATTGGCTGTTTTGTCTCTGTTGAGACTGTTCACAAGGCTTCTCCCAACTCCTCCTGAAACCTTAGTCATTTTTTCAGTCTTCTTCAATGTTATCCAATGGGACCAGAGTTCCACTGTGTGAGCTACACAGTGTGGATGCTAGAAACTGAACTCAGATCTTCTTCAAAATCAGTAGACACTCTTGACTGCTATGATACCTCTCTAGCTCCCCCATTAGAAAACCCCACATGTTTGATGATAAAAGCATTAGGATAACACATTATGACTGATGATAGAACAGTAAGACAAACATGGGCCCTTCTATGTGGCCACACCCAATCCATGCCCGATAGCCCAGCCTGCTGTTAGGTTGGAAGATGAATATCCATCTCATGCTACAGAAGCTACATCAAGGAGGCAGAAGGTCTTAGGAAGAGTAGATTTCTAAAAGGTTTGCAACACACATACAGCATAAAGATTCTGCCTGTTCTAGAGACTCTCAGGCAAGGCTGTTCTGCAAGTAAAGCCAAGGAGACAAAACAAGTTTCTTGAGAAGCTATGAGCACCTCTCCCATTGCATATCACTGTAGAAAAGAATTAATGGTGGCTCTTTATGGCATTGTTGCATTTGATGGATTGTATTTACAGGAGCACAGAGTAGCATGACGAGAGATATTTCAAAATATCTTCAGAGAAGCACGAATAGAGATGCTCCAAGTTGCCTGGCTTTGAACTACATAATTGAACAGAGACTAGAAGTGGAGTCTATTGTAAGTAAAACCTCTAAACACATTTCTTTTATATATGTATGTATATATATATATATATATATATATATATATATATATAGTCAAATTATCAGATAATGATGTATCCGAGACAATTGCTATTTCCTTGTAAATTTTGTGATGAGAAAAGATGGCTGGTCTGTTAGTCTGAAAGGCTGGTCTGTTAGTCTGAAATAATAATAATATACCTGTCACTGTGCTTAGAGTATAATGTTGACAGTGCATTGTATAACAAAAGCCTCATATGCAATTTTCAGATGAGAAATACAGCTTTAGAACTGTCTCAAGGAAGAGGAGGCTCACGTAACTTATACAAGGGTGGAAATATTATTTCCATTGATCTCGAAAAAAATGACTATACTAGAGGCTTTGAGAGGTGCACACCTAGAGACATGGTTGAAAAATAAAACATTACTAAACACAACCATCTGAAAGGTCTTTCTATCACTGGTTAACATTGTATTGACATAGAGGCCAGACAGGGTTACATATGAGGACACTCTCTCAAAGCAAACAAAGGATTGAACAAAGCACTGCCTGTGCGGAAGTGAAGGTTTGGTGGAAAAAGTGCTCTAGCTATAGGAGATTTTCGGAAGCCTATCTGCAGAACTGTTTGGCATAGTATGGGTTGGACGTCTCTTCACGTCCTAACATGAGTTCCTGATTTATGTCAATACCTTGCTCAAACTAAATGAATTTATAGAGTCACCCAGATGGGAATTTTCAAGGTCAAGTAGTATCCAAGTTCAGAATGTAAGGTCCAATCTCAGATTCAGCAGCAGGGAGGTCTCTCCCCCTGTGACATCTGTATGTGCTGCTTCTGACTTACACTCTAGTGGTGCTGCTGATGCTGATGTCGGCTAAAGGCCTGTTCACTTGGCAATGAAATGTCACAATTTGTCACTATTAAATACATAATGGAATTGAAGGTATTTGATCACAATCAAAAATCTGCCATGAAAATGTAAACAAAAAGGTATATTGTGTTTCAAATAAGAAATAGTCTCCATTGGCTGGTGTGTTTAGATATTTGGGAGTTGTAGAATCTTTAGGTGGACAAGACTTCCTGAATGAAGGTCACCAAGGGCAGACTTTGAGGCTTCAAATTCAAGCCAATCTTTGTTTATTCTGCTTCCTGAGTACAGATGCAATGTAACCAGCCAGCTCTCTGCTTCTGCAGCCAGGATTTTCCTGCCTGCTTCCATATCTTCCCTGATATGACAGACTGTACCACCATGAAAATATAATCCAAGATAAGCCTTTTCTTTCTTAATTTTCTTTATTCATGGTATTTGTCATAATCTGGAGAGAATAAATAAAGTACAGTATATATTAAAATGCTATCAAATTGTATTAAAATGCAATCCCCATTCTTCCATGTAGAAGTATTTCATGAATAAAGTAAAATATATTTTTAATTTCTCTATTTAGTATTCAAGGATAATATAAATTATGTCATATGCTAATATATATTTTTTTTCTTAGGTTTCAAAATAGCATGTAAATCCCATACCTCAAAAGAATGGATAGCTAGGCCCAAACTAAATGTTTGCTATGTATATAGTATATCTAAAAATCTGAAAAGATTTTTATAAATTAAAATGAATAATTTACAGCTAATTTTGATTCCTATCTACAAGACAGTAAAGTAATTACACCCAAACTGAATGCTTTTATTAGTACTTGTGGCAAGCTAGAAGAATAAATAAACTAGCAAATTTATTGCAGTGAGAATTTGAGGTAAGAAAAGACCTGTGAGAGATGGACCATGTCAATGTAGCTATTTGAGAGAATTAAGATTTAAAATGCAGAAGACTATTCCATCAGTTGGATGCAAACTTCTCACGGTGGTAGTGGACAATGTGGAAGTAGGAGTTGAGATTTAGAGTAGCTTAATTCAAAGTAAATGCGAACATGTGGTTACTTCGCTAAGGAAGAGTGGGTTTCTACAACAAACACCAGCCTTTGTAATTATGGCATTAAACTCTAGCAGAGAATACGGTGGTACTACTCTGACATTTTATGAACATCCGAGAATGTTCCTTCTCTATGCCAAGAATGGCTATTCTTTCTTCTACAGAACCAAAGAGAGTCCTTGGCAGAGGAAATCCTGACATCTGAGTAAAAAGGGCCTTTCTTCTCTGGATATTGTAATTACATGTTTTATTCCTTTTAGGATTTATTTTATTTTTAATTTTGTGCATATGTGTCTGTTGGGGGCAGGGTATGTGCATTTGGGTTCCTGTTTAGACTGAAGGCATCTGTCCTTTTGGGACTGGAGTCAGAGTTGTCAGAGTCAGACAGCTGTGAACTGCCAAACAAGAGTGATCTCAGATTCTTTCCAAGAGTAGTAAGAGATGCTGAGCTATCTCTCTGTCCCATGATTTCCTTTTGATTAAAAACATGCTGTAATCTAGACTTCAGATGATATTCTAATTATTGAAAAGGCTACTTAAACTTCGTTAAGTTATTAGAATTATTTATTGAGGTATTTATTGCTAGGACTATTTTAAACCATTTCAATGTACCTGATTATCAACAGCATGTTGTAATCTCAACAATTCTTTTTCAGCACAAAAACATTAATTTGTTTTATGAATCCTGAGTGTCTTATACATATGCATACATGCCATTTCCTAATCAGTATGTTACTTTATGCTTCTATTCGCATGCTCACACAATTACTTCTTGTCTCTTTTGTGGATTTTTTGTTAAAAAAAATGTTAGAAAGCCTCTAGGTGTAACAGTAATGTAGAGTTTTTGCTTTAGCATTTTGAATTTCTTTCTTTTTCCCATGATTCCTGTTCCTCCCTCCAAGTTCATCCTTAAGAGACTTGAGAACTTCCAATTAGAAGCTGGTCCCTCTTCTTTTGTTCCCCTGATCCTCCTTTCCTCACAGTTATATGAGAAAACATTATCTCTCCCAAGAGACTAACATGGTAAAGATGCATCCTGACTTATTCTAGAATTTTTTTATTTCAGTTTACCATGTGGCCTTATAAAACGGGAAGTTTATTTTAAAATCTTCCTCAGTGGGACCATTTAAAATCAAGGATGTGATTTGAGAATAAAAACCCATTGTGCTCTCTTCTGGGGGAGGACACAGAGCTTCAGCCAATTCAGAATGCACCTTCAATTCACAAAGGAACCTATTCGTCCAATCAAAATAAAACTGAGCCTGGCAGAAGATGGAAGAAAATATGCTCGTAAATTCCCAGAAGGTGAGAATAGAGATTTGGCAGAATGAATTCTCTAATTCCATAATAAAATTTTTACATGTCAAATTTGCCACACAGAGTTATTGAACAGATACAAATAAGTTAAAATGTCTTCAGAACTAATACAGCCAGCAAGGTAATATTGTTCTTGCAGTGAATTTGCCTGGACATCTCTATTCATGAAGGCTTAGTCTGCATGATTTGCAGAATGAACCCTTTACTCTAAGAAGGAACATGGTAGTTCCTAGATGCCTGTATTCCTGCTCAGGGGCTCCCTAAGAGAACAGAAGAGGAGGAGGCTCTTGAGAACAATGTATAACTTTAGTTAAGTAACATAGGTTAAAAGAGTTTGGGGCTCAGCCAGGTCTTTCATCCATATGGCAGGACAGTTGTCATTGTTGGATTCTCAAATCAAGAAAACCCATCTTCATTCCTCCCTACAGAGGGGCAGTGTAAGACAATTTACTATACTAGCCAACAGAGTCTTCATTTTAGCTAATTGTCTTACTTTTTCTATCTTGTTAGTAAACCAATAAAAGTAAGTATTGTCTCTGTACTGAATAATTTTATGTCAACTTGACACAAACTAAAGTCATCAGAGAGGAAGAAGCTGTAGGGAGGGCCAAGCCCATTGTGGATGGTGCCATCCCTAGCTTGATGGTCCTGGGTTCCATAAGAAAGCAGGCGGAGCAATCCATCAAGAACAAGCCAGTGAGCAGCACTCCTCCATGGCCTCTGTATCAGCTCTTACCTCCAGGTTCTTGCCCTGTTTGAGTTCCTGTCCTGACTTCCTTTGAGGATGAACTATGACGTGGAAGTATGAGCTGAATAAATCCCTTTCTCCCAAAGTTGATTTGGTTATGGTGTTTCATCATAACAATAATAACCTGTGATGGTTTGTATATGCTCAGCCCAGGGAGTTGCACTATTAGAAGGTGTGGCCTTTTGGAGTAGGCATGGCAATGTGGGTGTGGGCTCTAAGACCCTCATCCTAGCTTCCTGGAAGCCAATATTCTGCTAGCAGCTGTCAGACTAAGATGCAAAACTCAGCTCCTCCTGCACCATGCCTACCTGGATGCTGCCATGTTCCTACCTTGATGATAATGGGCTGAACCTCTGAACTTGTACGCCAGTTCCAATTAAAAATGTTGTTCTTATAAGAGTTGCCTTGGTCATGGTATCCATTCACAGCAGTAAAACCCTAAGATGTAACCTTAACTAAAACAATTTCCTATTAGGAAATAAATAGATAATGGACCATTATTACTAAAAAATGGGGCCTCAGTTGTCTTTTTATATTGCTGTTTTACTAAAAGTAACATGTCATTTTTTTCTACAAAACAATTAAAGATTATTTTTCCTTATAACTAAAGTGACTTTATTCTACTTCAACCCAATAAAGTTATAAACTATAATATTAACAGATTTTTAATTTAAATTAGTGATAATTTCTAATAATATATTCAGAGACATCAACAACATAAACAATATGAAGAACCCCAGGAAATACTCCAAATTCACTCATATTGTCGAATAGAAATTAGAAAAATGATGCCATTGTTGAAAGTAAGAATATATTAGATTAAAATCACAGAAACTAATAAAGGATAGGACATGGTAGGTGGAGATGCATCTCTATAAAGTCCAATACACAAAGAATGAGCATACAAAGTTCATTTTTAAGATTTCATTTTGCATAACTTCACCATGAAATATGAAAAGAACATTGTAAAAGAACTATGGGCTAGTATTTCTCAAGGATATAGGCACAAATCTCAAGCAACACTCTAATAAATCATATTCAATACTGCTTGTACAGATACTGTGTCATGATCCACTTGTCTTCTTTAAGGTTAGTTTAACACTAAAATGTAAGTGTAGACCATTGACTTAGCAGAATAAAGCACTGCATCCTGTTTCTGCAGAGAATCATATTAAGAACCAGCAAACTAGAAACAGAAGGGGACTCTCCTAAGCTAATAATTCATCTTCCACCAAATCATTCAGCCCTCCTCATGTTCAGTATGGAAATATGTGATTCTTCCTCTTGAGTGTGTGCCTCATTGAAGATGCCTGCCTGACTTCCACGGAGTGTTGTCCTGATGGTTCTTGGCAGTGCGGCAAGGGAAGTGAAATGTACTCCATGCTTAGATAGGGGGAAAGCTTAAATTTGCCCATGAAAATCAAAGCATTCCTAAGATTAAGTAGAATGCACTCTAAATTTCAATAGTTTCCTATCTATTATCTATGGATTGTGTGTGTGTGTGTGTGTGTGTGTGTGTGTGTGTGTGTGTGTGTGTGTGATTTCTTTAACCCATGGTATACTGTGGTCAGAAAATAGTACTTAGAAAATCCCAGATATAAACAATTTATGAATTTTAAATGACTTTTATTATGGATACTTTGTTACACTAATTCTTATTCATTATTGTTATCTGTACTAACTTAGGCAAATACAATTTATTCATCACATGTATATATGTATTAGACAAACAGTACACAAGGGTTCAATAGTATTGAAGGCTTTGGCGTCCACTGAGCCTCTAGGAATATGTCCTATATAGATAAGGAGGGAAACATCTCTCTGTGTGAGTGAATGCCTGCGTGTGTGTGTGTGTGTGTGTGTGTGTGTGTGTGTGTGTGTGCGCGCATGTGCGCACGTGCCTATGTGGGTACAGGGTATATATCTGTGTCTGAGCACATACCTGTGTGTGGATATGTATTTAAAGTTCAGACCGGACTCAATTGTATCAGTACCTCTTTTGAAGACATGATAATTGACAGGAGAACTCTAGGGAAAGAAGAAAAAATAGAGAAAGAACAGAGAGTAGTGAATAAGCCCAAGAAAATGTACATTTTCAAAGTATAATACTGCAAAGGGACTACACTTTATAGATGGCAACGATGCTTTGTACACTGCCAAGCATTTTTAAAGTACTGTTGACTTTTATTTTCAAAGTATGATTGTTGTCTCTATAGGGATAGCTCATACCAACTACTTTCAGTGTATTTTAATTTTTTATAAGATGCTAGCTTTATTGGGATAGAATTGCCAAACAGGTTTGTATGTATTTAAAATATGCAACAGGATGAATTAATATGCAGACATTTTGTGAATTCATTATTACCAGGTCACTCAACCTATCTGTCACCTAAAAAAATATTTCTTTTGGCTTGATTTCATTTCCTAGGTGAGAGTATTCAAGCACATTTGAAGCATATAAATTTTAAGTATAGTCTGCAGGAGGACAATGCGGTCAATGTGCTTTGGAAAGCAAGACTGTGAATAAGTAGAGCATTTCCATATTTCATTACCTAGGTGGCTGTAAAATACTGTTTTCTAGCTATGTGTTTTACATAATGTCATCACTACTTTTAAGAAAGGAGCTTATGTCGTGAAAACATAAACTATAACTTTCTTGCCTCTCTGTGCAAATCTGTAGAAAAAACACACTGTGCAACAGAAAGGAGGGTTCAGAGAGCTACTCCCTGAGAGGAGGTTTAGGGAGAAGAGCAGACAGGCAGCTCTGACACTAGGACTATAGTAGCAGGCATTGAAGGTGTATGCCTTGGGAAGGGATGTGGCGAGGTGGAGGAAGGGTTGGCTTGCATGAAGCCCTGGGCTCCATCAATCTACAGCACAGCATAAACTAGAGTGTATGTAGATCAGCAATCCCAGCACTCAGAGGAACAGGGAGGTGAATCAGAGAAATGAGCTAAATAATAAGTGAGAGGCCAGCCTGAGCTCTAGGAGACCGAGTATCAAAGCAAACAAACAAACAAATAAACAAACAAACAAACAAATAAATGAGCAGAGATGTTTACAAAACTGTGAGTAAGCTAAACAAGTGGATTTTGTTTTCCTTCAGTTCCATGAAGGGATTTCATTCAGGAAGTCTTTTAGCAGCGAGTCTTTTGAAAGCCATTTAAGGAGCTCTTTATTTGCTCTGGTCCTGTCAACAGGAGCCGGTAGCCTTCTGTCCTCGACATGATGTTCCTTTTAGACCAGTGTGTTGCTGGAAAACTTTGAGTTATTTTTACCAAAAATCAGAAATGACTTCATCATTGGAAGGCCATTGTATACTTTCATATTCCAAAAAAAAAAAAAAAAAAAAAAAAAAAAATCAGAAATATCACAGGAGCAAGAAATGAATGAAAAATCATAAAACGTAATAAATATTTCCAATGAGTACACATGTCTGTGCTTAGCTTGGGTCAGTCTGGAACCCTAATGGCTTATGCCAAAAAGTTATTATGATTAAACCAGCTTCCAAGCTACCCAGTGGGAAAGCTTCAGGAGTGGGTAACTTCATGGATCTCAGCAAGGGCCCTTGGGACTGTATAGAGAATATCAGAAAGAAGGTTTAAAAAAAAAAGTTAAATAGCTAAATTTATTAAGTGGGGCTTACTCACCAAGGAATTCAACTACCTTAGAAACTCATGGTTAATATGTAAAACAAAAAAATTAATAGTTGCCACTTAGAGCAAAACAACAAATAAAGTCAAATATAAAGACAAACTGTCTTTTTTTAAAGTAACATCTTGAAACTGAAGGGGAAAAATTGCAGTGATACCCTGAAAATCAGAATTAATTTTGCTCTGCTTGTTTTCGCTTTTAAAATATTTTAACGACATTCAGAAAGCATATTTGGAGCCAGAGAAACCCTGATTCTGCCCAGCATGTGCTGCCAAAATGAAGACGAAGCATCAACTACCTCTTATGTCATTTACAAACTGGAAAAAAATAACTTGGACTTGATGCAAAGGGGAGCAAAAATAACAG
>JANHMN010000017.1:19179161-19201704 GCA_030674055.1 Rhabdomys pumilio
ACACACACACACACACACACACACACACACACACACACACACATTCTCCTTGGCAATCTGGCCCACCTTGCTCTTTATAAGAGGATTCAACCTGATACTTAACCAGCCTGGCTATTCTTAGCAGGCACCAAGCTCTTGCTGGGAAACTGGCTTCTAGTTCCTGTGGTTCTTTCTCTTTGGAAGAAGAATCGTGAAGTCTTGGAGGCCCGCCCAATCAGTTGTAGTGACAGGATGTCAAATGAAAGCCTGCTGTGGACTTTGGAACAAGAGGGAGTAGGGCTGGTGCCGGTGTGTGGTGCGTGCGTGTGCGTGTGCGTGTGCGTTGTGTGCCTGCAGTTACAGTTTCAAATGTCTAACTGCCTGTATTCCAGGGGTTCTCAGGCCTGGCTGCACCCACGTCTTTCAGCTCTCTAAAGGGAGCCCTCTGGCTATTGCTGACGTCTAGGATCGCCTTCATGCCCTTCTCTTACCACATCACTAGGAGTGTGCCACTCAAGACTCAGATGGCTTGCACAGCAAATTCTCCCTTAAAGATCATTTCATTCCACAGCTACCACAATCAGAGTCATGAAAGCAGAATGCCAAGAACACAGGGTCAGAGCAAACAAGGTGGCTACAGTTTGCATTTTTTAGGAAGAAAATAAGTGAAGCCTCGTGGTATTCAAGCAGGATACAGACAATAATACACTCTAGAGAAGTGCAAAGTATCTGCAAAGTGTCTCTGGGGCTACAGTTGGGGGAGGGGTGGGAATGGAGACTCCATGGAAAGTTCCATTTCTGTTACTCAGGTCCAATTGCAGCTTCTCTTCACAGTCTGCTACCATTTATTTTTCTATGGACTTATAGATGGCACAGAAAATAATACAAACATATCTATCCAATACTTATCACGATGTAAGGCTGGAGCCCACCTTCCTTCATTTCATTCTGCATTAATATGATAAATCTGTCCTCGGTATAAAAGGAACATCTTTGTAGCTTTGGCTTTACAGGTAGACATATAACAACACACATACCAATATCTATCTACATATATGTTATGTATTCATAGTATGATATATTCACAAAACTTGCACATGGATATTCTACAGTGATATATATATATTACTGTATATATATTATATATATATATATATATATATAAATATTATATATATATATATAAAATCAATTATAATTCCTTCACTCACTGACATGTTTGTCATCTATCTATCTATCTAGTGACAAAATGAATTGTCTTACTCAGGGTTGTGTCCAGCTTCTGTCAAGCTGACACAAAACTAGCCAGTAAAATTGATCCCTTGTTAACTAGACACACAAACACATCACTACTAAGTCTCAACCCTTTACTTTCTTATTTATCCCCAACATCTAAATAGCTTTAAAAGTCCCACAGTCTTTACAAATTCTTACATATTAAAATTTCAATCCCTTTAGAATATCCAATCTTTTTTAAAATTCAAAGTCTTTTAGAATTCAAAGGCTAACTGTGAACTCCACTAAAATACTTTTTTTCTTCAAGAGAAAAAAATATCAGGGCACAGTCAAAAGCAAAAGAAGATCTAACCATCTAATGCCTGGGATCCACTCACCATCTTCTGGGCTCCTCCAAGGCTTGGGTCACTTCTCCAGCTCTGCCCTTTGTAGCGCACATTTTGTCTTCTAGGTTCCAGCTGCCTGTACTCCACTGCTGCTGCTGTTCTTGGTGGTCATCTCATGGTACTGGCATTTCCAAAACACTGCTATCTTCGACTGCAACTAGGTGTCACAATTGCCTCTTTTAGGCTCTCTTCATGGTGCCAAGCCTCAACTCTTTGCATGACCGACCCCTTCAGTCCTGGGCCATCAATTGCAACTGACGCTTCACCTTCACCAATAGCCTTCTATGACCTCTTACAGTGCCGAGCCTCAGCTGCTCTTAACTGCTTCATGCCTTCAAAACCAGTACCACCTGGGTGACTCTAACACATTACCTATCCACCACAGACAAGGTACAGCCTTGGCTGTCTCTGAAACACAGCCTCTTTGTGCTTTCAGAAAACACTTCCTGGAAGATTTCCCTTCAATGTTGCTGGCCTCTTCTCAATCACCACTAATCTCATAGTTTCAGCTAACCAGCATCAATAGTCCCAGTAATGCAAAGGTTTTGCCTTAGTAGTTCTGGTGTCTTGTTAATCGCAGCTGATTCTTCAGTTCCAGCTAACCAAAACCACAGAATTGTCACAATGAAAACAGCAATGTCCCCAATAAGAGTCTTTAATCTTCCGTCTGAAATTTCACAAGCCAAGCCTCCGCCATTTGCACTATTCTCAGCATTATCTTCCAAGCTCCTACAGAACATCCCACAGAGCTCTTAACACCCAATGGCTCTTCTAGCCCAAAGTTCCAGAGTCCTTCCACAGTCCTCCCCAAAACATAGTCAGGTTGTTACAAGAATACCCCACTATGCTGGGACCAATTTGTTTTAGTCAGGGTTTCTATTCCTGCACAAAACATCCTGACCAAGAAGCAAGTTGGTCAGAGGAGGGTTTATTTAGCTTACACTTCCAGATTGCCCTTCATCACCAAAGGAACTGGAACTCAAGCAGGTCAGGAAGCAGGAGCTGATGCAGAGGTCATGGAGGGATGTTACAGGCTTGCTTCCCCTGGCTTGCTCAGCTCGATTTCTTATAGAACCCAAGACTACCAGCCCAGGGAAGGCACCACTCCTGATGGGCTGGGCCCTCCCACCCTTGATCACTAATTGAGAAAATGCCTTACAGCTGGATCTCATGGAGGCAATTCCTCAAGGGAGACTCTTTTCTCTATGATAACTCCAGCTTGTGTCAAGTTGACACACAAAACCGTCCAGTACTTGCATCTTGCATATTTAATATTGAATGCTCATTCTTTAGAATTGTATCATGTATGTTGTCACTGAATTAAATTTAAATTTGATATATTTATAGTCATTATTTATATTTTATAGTATTTCTGCAATTTTTCCATGACTATAATTTTGTGAAGAGTGATGTACTCTTATTCACCATGTTTGACTATATCTCTGACTATTGTCTCAGATTTCTGAATACTGTACAAAATATGATTTTTTTTCAAGAAGGTGGACATATGCTATAACATGGCTTTTAGCTTACGGGGATTTATTTCAAAGTTATTCTTTCTTTCTTTTTTTTTTTTTTTTTTTTGAGACAGGGTTTCTCTGTGTAGCCCTGGCTGTCCTGGAACTCACTTTGTAGACCAGGCTGGCCTCGAACTCAGAAATCCACCTGCCTCTGCCTCCCAAGTGCTGGGATTAAAGGTGTGCGCCACCACCGCCTGACTCAAAGTTATTTTTAAGTCTTATTTCTAAACCTGTCTTTGCTTATCATATCCCTGTTTGTATCCTAAAGATAGATTGTTGAAACTTTTTTTCTGAACTTTATTTTCCTTTTAAAAAGTCTGTTAATTTTCTCTGTGCAATATCATGTAGCTATATTTGATTAAATTTAACTTTGATGAAACTGTTATGTAAATATACCATACATGGCATAATATATATTATATATTTTTATTTTTGTGTTGTGGGAGTTTAGTTCATCCCACTTTTTCCTCATTCTAGATAACACTTGGGGAGTTTCTGTAGTGTTCTGCTGAGGTGTTTGCAGCAGTGATAGGCGTGTATCAGAAAGGCCATTGCATGAGCAGCTTTGTAGAGAAAGGTTAGTTTTAAAAGATAACTTTCCATAAAGCTTTCATTTGGTTTTCAAACTCGGCCTAATTTGATCAATGGCCTTTTCAAGATGTGGACCCAACAAAAATACTAAAGATGACTCTCTGGCAGTTGAATCCTCTCTTTACTGAAACTATGTCCTCCAAGTGAGGAAAATGGTTGTGTATAAATGAAATCCATCAGCAGTCTTCTACAGTGAGCAGATGCCAATGGGATCTCACCAAAGATTGTGACACTCTTGATATATAAAACTTTTCAAGATTGCCTCCCTCTCCCTACTTGAGAGTAATAAAGAACGTGGTGTTTAGGAGTCAATGGATAACTTCAAGGCCAAATCCTCTTCAATTCATTCATTGTTTTTAGTATGTCTAGTTTAATGCTCTGAGACATTTCAAGTAGTTTGGGGACTGTATTTTCACCAGAGTATATTATTTAGATAAAGTTTTTCTTTCAATCCCTTCTACAACAAACTGCAGAATCACATAAACATCTCATTAAAATTAAAACAATTGATTTAACACTGTACACCTAAATGCAAGCCAGAGAAACAAAGAAATGTAACAGCTAAGGGGAGAAGAAAGTTTGTGAATGAAAAGCTTCCTCCAGTACATTAAGTGCATCACACACACACACACACACACACACACACATGAGAGAGAGAGAGAGAGAGAGAGAGAGAGAGAGAGAGAAAGAGAGGAGAGGAGAGAGAGAGAGATGGGAGGGGAGAGGGAGAAGGAGAAGGAGAGGAAGGGGAGAGGAGAAGCAGGAAGAGAAGGAGGAGGAGGAGGAGGAGGAGGAAAAGAAGAATTAAAGAAGTCATGAATCTGAGAAGTAGTATCAGGACCCAGAGGATGGAAGGGGAGAGGTAGGAATGAAATAATTAAATATGGTACTAATATATGAAATTCTAAAATAAAAACAAAACATCTAAAGTAGAAAAAAAAAACAAAGGCCATGAAGTCGAGTAACAAATGTTTTGGATCATGACTAATTGCAGTTCCGGTGATCATAACCATAGCATAATCTCTGTTGTATTCTCTCTCCCAGCATTAAAATCTGTTTCCCCAAGATTGCACCTGGTAAGTCTGTGGTCTTTTAGATTCCTTTTCCTGGCCGTGCACAAATAGGTACCATCCACAGACAACCTCCTGAAAGTCTTAATCTGTAGGTCCTCCCTAATTCGTTTTTTCATTTTGAGGACAGAAGGAGGTGGCTGGCACTTACTTAACAAAGTGGCAAACAATTAGCATTGATTTGATGTGTTAATTACTCAGATACCCAAGAAAGGAGATAATCAACTCTCCTATGGCATGTCTCTTAAATACAAATCAACTATCAAGAGCTGATTCCAAATGGGAAACCAGTGGAAGAATCACATTCAGCTTTAGGGTCAGGAGACTGTCCTATATCAAAGATTTTTCTATACCTGAGGTTAAAGCATAAAGAGTGGTGGAGACTCAGCACTTGGTGGCTGTAGCCTTTAGAGCCAGTACAGAGATTAAGAGTATGTTGTAAGGTAAATAGAGTCTTGTTTCCAATGAAATAAATATCTCAAAGATATAGTTGCTGTCCTAAACTGAGGGTGTCTTTGTTTTCTTTTGATGCTGTGCCTTCAAATCAAACAATGATTAGGATCATGGGTCATTCTTCTAGTGCTTTTCAAATAATGGGAACATAGACTGAATGAGTAGGTGATGTGCTCATCTCTTCCTAGCTTCTGTGCTAGGAAAAACGTGATGACATGTTTGGTACACACAGCTCTTTGTCTAAAAAGGGAGACAACTATATAAGATATCCTCACTTCATTCTTTTAATAGTTGTGTGGTGTGTGTGTGTGTGTGTGTGTGTGTGTGTGTGTGTGTGCCTATTTCTTGCTCTGGTTTTGTTGGCTTGGACCACTTCTCCTGGGATGCCAGTTGTTTCTCTGTAGGACACAAAAGGCAAATGGTACCTTTTGGACTTTGAGAAAAATGTTCACGAAAAGTGGCACAACAGAGCACAGGGAAACAGAACTGTAGTAACCTGCACATCCTCATTTTCATTCTGTGTAAAGTGATCTCAAATGTGTCCACAGCATAAACTAGAAAGGCTCTGAGATGAAATGTATCTGAAAATACCAGCAACCAAGAGCTGATCCCCAGAGTCAGTATCCCATCAGCAACCTCTCTGAGTGTGCTTTGTTCTGTGCTCCATGTTGTGTGGGTTGGTGAGCACAGACAACTGAACTCTGTTCTAGCCATAATGTGTCTCTTCCACAAACACTGCTTTTACCCTATCCACTTTATCCTAAAGTTCATGGACCAGGAAAGACACCATTCTCCCTTAGCCACCTACATTTGCTGTAGCATCTTTTCAACTAAATTCTACCTGATATTACCAAATAGAAAGCGCAGCCCAAAGAGTATCAGGTTAAATGTTTCATAACCAAACCCTTCATTAGTCTGTTGTGTTTCACAGAGCATTCTGCCCTGGATATTGACCACCCAGAATGTACACCCTTGGATGCTGCTTTCCCATGCTGCTGCCAATTCTACTCTAAACTCATTTTGATTTTTCCCTTTCTCTAGAACATTCCTTATATATTATGATATTATTAACCTTAGTATTCGCTTGCCTTTATCTCTCCTTGTTATCTACCCTCTGCATCTACTCTGTGGTTTGAGGGCTTACATTTTTCTCTCACTGAAGACCTGTGGTGAAAGATTGATTGGAGAAATAAATAACTTCTCTTTGTATTGCTCAAATATCTCTCACATGCATTATGGCTGCTATTCTGTTCCAATTCAATAGGCTTAAAATAAAGTCTTTTTTTTTTTTTTTTTTACTCTGAAAGCATCTCTTCCCTTTCTCCATGTCCCCAGTGATATTTACTAACCTTTCAACACTCCATTGATTTATTCACAAAAATTTTTCCTCTCTGTCTTGAAAGTCTGTAAATCCTTCTTCCCCTGGCCATCCAGCAAGTATCTACATTGCTCACCTGCCTTCTTTTCTAGTGTTTAAAGAGAAAATCTAACATTCATCTCGATCTTGTAGTGGTAGAGGCCACACAAAGTTGCTCATTTACTCCTCTGTAAAAATGAGCCTAGATATCCATTGTGTCAAATTACTATGTACCTGTGAGGTAGTAATGTACCAATATGATTTGACCAGGAGAGCTCCCAAGTCATCTCATGCCAGCTACCATGCTTTCTGTGCTGTAAGATGATGCTTTTTAGATGTTTCCTAAACTTCAGCCATACTTTTAAGTATTCCCTTAAGGACTCTTACAAATAAACACTCAGCTAAGGGTACATGCTAGCTAAAGCTCTTTGGGATTTATTCCCACAGACAGTTATTCTCAGGGAAATTTTTTCTCATCGTCAAATCCCAGGTGAATTGACAACCACAGTCCCATGTAATGTGTTCTTGTCAAAACAATCGCTTCCTGCTAACAGGCTTCATCTCTGTGTTTCAATGTCTTCCCAACACACTGGACACACCATTTACTGCTATCTAGGTGCTTTTCTGATTTTTAAGATCAAAATTTAAAAATTAATTACATCTATTTATTAATTTATTCTCCTGTGCATGAGGGAGGAAAGATATGCATGGACACCAGAAGACAATTGACAAGAGTTGGTACTATCCTTCCATCATATTCGTCCAGGAACTGAACTCAGGTTTTCAGGCTTTGCTGCAAGCTCCTCTCCCCACTGTGCTCTCCCACAAGCCCTCACACTCAAATTTTATATCTTCATTTTTGAAACAAGTGCCATTCATTGCACATCCCTGGCACATCAGGTACACAACAGATTTTTGTGGAATAAACCATTATCACTTTGGATTTGGCTGCTCTTTTCAAATGGTTTAAAAGTTTTAGTTTTGAAAAACGCTTTGTGTCTGTCCAAGTGTAAAATACTATAGTGCCGATCTTCAACATACCACTCATGTTAGCTAAAATCTGTCAACAACCAAAGTTTCTCATGTAGCCTTATCTGCCCCTCCGCCTTCCTAAGAACTTGATGTCAGCTATACTCCTGAACTGAGGTCTAATTTTACATTGACTTACATGTGAACCCCCAGATACCCTACCAATATGCTTCTTTGTGAAAACATGCTAAGAAATGGATAATGCCTCTCACTTCCTCTCATAGACCTGCATTTGGATTTCTTCAGGACTTGCTAGACTGACTTTCAGTTGAAACATAGAGTGATTATTTATTTTTAGTCTGGAAAAACATATATGGTCAACATCTCCATTCCCTAGAGGAAAAACAGGAAAATTTTTGTAACACCAGCTGTTTCTATGAGCCTGGGAAGACTTAGACAGACCTTCTTGTTCCTGCCTCCCCCTGATATATTTTTATCCAAAAAATGAAGCAATGATCACAATTTCCTCCCCTGTGAGACATTACACATGCTGTGTGACACCTTGAAATATTCTTCTTCTTCTTGTGACTTTTAGGATAATTTAAAATAACTTCTGGTGTGCTGTCGCACAGGAGAGCGACTACAGATACCAACAGCGTACTTTAAGAAAGCTTAAGGAAAACAAATTGAATGCTTTTACCCTAAATAAATAAGCTGTATATGTAATAAGATGGACCCGTTTAACCTTATTTGACTATCACATGGTGTGTTTATGTGTAGAAACACTGCATGATACTCAACTACGATTTTTATGTATTTATGTATTGTGTGATTATATAAGACAAATGCAGAGTAATAAAAATCTGGAGTTTGGATGTTTCATTTATACAGTTGCTTTTTATCTTTTTTTTTTTTAATAGCAAATATGTATGCCCATTTAGAGGAACATGATTTCTCTGCAAAGAAACATAATGCAAATAATGCCTATGAGCTCAGCATCTAACTTAAAGTCACCAGTGTAAGATATTATCCCGTAAGTTCTTTCCTCACAAAATCTTTTCCCTTTAATTTGCATTGACAGGTATTTATTTGTATAGTTTAGCTACACTTATATGTATTCCAAAACTGTATCATATGAAATTTTGCTTATCTGTGGCTTTATAAAATTTCTATATTCTATAGGCAGTTGTCGGCAGTGGAAGGGTATCCTGGTTCTTGTGTTGTGGGTTTGGCCACGCCCCCAGAACCCAGTCTCCTGACATGGAAGTCTAATCTCTATTCAACCCGTACCCTTCAGTCACATAGGACACAGGTGGAGGGCTTGATAAACAGGCCTCAGGCCCTAGAGAGATTTATATACTAATGAGGTACCTGAAGGCCAGAGGGTGGAGCCAAATAAGCATTTCTCCCCAGCCCCTCCCCCCTCTTTCCCTCCCTATTTAACTCAGGTCTGCCCTGGGTTTTTGGGGGAGTGTGCATCCAGATCCTGGTTTTGGAAACCCAAGGACTTTCTCATTGTTGGGGCCGTGCCACGAGGAACCGTGGAGTCACAGCAGCCGAACTTCCAGCTGGAGGAACCCAGAGAGTTCCCAGCCAACTACCCACAGCCTGGCGTGAGGAACCCTGCAGTTCCCCATCCACTTTACCTACAGGCAGTCATCTACATTGCTGTTTCTGACCAAATGACAAGTGCTTCGGTGTAAATGGTTCCTCTGAATTGAAACGTTCTCTCCTGGAAGGAGGAGGGATGCTTAACTCAAAAGCTCACTGCTTTGCTGAGCTAGGTTTCTATGGAATTGTTTCTGTGGCCCATTGTTCATATGTATCTGATGTTGATGTTTACTTACACGGCCTCAGGAAAAGTCACACTGCACAATTGTTACGTGAACAGGAACCCACAGAACCAAAGTTAAGCTGGGAAGAGCTCTGGCAGGCCCCTACAACAGAGGCTGAGACGTGCAACTAAGGCTGACCCTTGAAAGGATGGGGCATCCTTTGGGCATTTCCAAGATTGCTGACTTTACCAACAGGACATGGGATACACTTGCTGTAGTGGTGGCTCTATGTTCCATGTGATGGATGCTAGCACATCCTGCCAGGGCTAAGCCAACATACAATGAAATCCTAGGGTAGCAATCTTCCTCTACTTGGTATGATGGTATGCCTCCTTGGTGAATGGGTCTATCAGAAGACTATAGTGGTTCCGTTGAACTGTTAATGGAATAGAGAATTTTTTTGCTGTACATGAAAGTAGCACAGATAGGACAAGACTGGAAATACACTGTGATGTCAGTTGTGTTGTAAGCCCCACATTCAGTGGATGTGCTAATGCATGACAATAAAGCAAGCTGAATGACATGCAAGTGCTGCTCAGCCCATGGAAGGAAGGAATGAGAATGGGGAAAAGACATGTGTATTCTATTCACTGCATTAGCCCCTAACTTGGCAGAAAAAGTAGAGGCAGGGGAGGATGAGATGTGAGTGTTGGCTTGCTTTATCTAGCAGCCCACAGAATACAAAGGAATAAGGACATCATGAGTTTTGCAGGCAAATGGATGGACTAGAAAATATCATCTTGAGAGAGGTAACTCAAACCCAAAAGGACATGCATGGTGTGTACTCACTGATAGTGGATATTAGCTAAAAAAAAAAAAAGTACCCAGGATACAATCCACAGAACTCAAGAAGGTTAACAAGCCAAAGGGCCCAAGTCAGAGTGTTTCAATCACACTTGGGAGGGAGAAGAAACCAATCAAGGGATGGCAGACAGAGAGAGGGACCTAGTTGGGAGAGGGTCAGGGGGAGGAATAGGAAATAGACAGCAAATTAGATCTATGGTAAGGAGTCCTTCCTGAGATCCAAAACCTTGAAACTCACGGAGAAAAAAAAATGGATGTGAAAGAGGAAGAGAAAGAAATTACAGACAAAGGGATGGAAAATCCCTTCATATCTAATCATTAATAAGGAGGAGGAAACGTTCACAGTCAACATATAGATATTCCATTAGGAATAAAAGTAATGGACATAGAAAGAGATGGAAGTTGTGATGGAAGACATCCCTCATGTCTGATTTTAATACAGAGAAGAGATTTATAAGTCAGTGAGTAAAATTGGCATCTTAACTATGGGGAGCCAGAAGGTGGCTATCATCCTTGCAGCCATCTTGAGCCATATACCCTGATAAGAGACTTGATTATATTAGCCTACAACAGCTGAGCACACTCTGATAGCATCTTGTTTTAGATACCCAGGATCTTCCCTTGGGTGTGTGAGACTTAAAGGTGAGAGGATTTAGAGCTGAGACTTAAGGGCATGACTTAGAGATTAGATTTAGAGACAAGGCCTAAGGGCATGACTTAAGGGCGTGACTTAGAGGTGTGGCTTAGAAGTGAAACATATAAAAGGCAAGAGGCAGCCAGGAGATCAGAGAACCAGACAACAGATTAATTGACAAGAGTACAGCTTGGAACAGAGAATTAGGTATTAGGCACTTGGCACTTGGAGGAAGAACTTGGAATTAGACAGTACAACTTGGAGTTAGTTAGTATCAGGTACTTGGAAAATTATTAGACGTTAGGCACTTAGCACTTGGAAGAAGTAACTTGGAACTTGGAGGCACTAAGGACTAGGAACTAGGAACTAGGGACTAAGAACTCAAGACTTGGGACTTGGACTAGGAAGAGAGACTGAAGAATAAATAGGATTGAATCACACTCTGTCTGGTCTCCATTCTTCGAGTCTGTCCTCACTCTCTCTCTTGCTGAACCCTGACTCGTGGACCAGGGCAGCTTGGGGCAGTGCAGGCTCTAACAACTTAGCCCCCAAAGCTTTTGGCAGTTTGGGTCCCAACACTGACAGAGTGGCTCTCAACATTTTGGCCCCTAAACGTGTGACAGACCGGTTCTCAACACTTAATAATAGTTCACTACCAAGAAACTGGCAATCAGGAAATACTCATCATCTGAACTGCTTGCATTGGGAAAGACTTCCTCCTCCTTCCCCTCCAAATGTTTATGTATGCTAACCCACAGAGGCCATATATATATACACAGAGGAGCATTCCAAGTATTCTTCATTCTTGTATTCCCTTGCAACAGGGTCTCTCACTGAACATGGCACTCAAGTTTTTCAACTAGGCTGTCTGGTCAACTAACCCCAGTGAGACCACCATCTCTCTTCCCCCACAACAATGAGGTTATAGGTCTAATTTGCCAAATTCCACTTTTTATGCTGGCACTGGGGATTTGCACAGATACTAAGCAAATGGTTGAACAAGTGGTCTTCTCTACTAAGCCATCTCTCCTGCCCTGGAGAAGCCAATAACAGAGACTGAAGGAGCCCATCATAGCCTATGTACTATGTTATAACTTCAACAGAATTGTGTGTGCTTTATTGATTTACTGGCTCATCAATATTTGATATTATTAAATATCTCACTGACACTCAAATGAGTAATAGTTAGTTGTTTAGCATTTTAGGACTAAAATTTTCAGGTTCACAGTTGCCTGAGATGTAAAACATAATTTAATTTGTTGATGAGCAATTTGTGTTCCTGTTTCTGTGAAGCATATGCTCATACTGTTTGATCCTTTTGTGGACTGAGTGCTTGTTGTCTTTGTTTAGTGGCCTGTAGGAATCCTTATGTATTGTTGGTAAATAAGGTGATACAGGTGTGTCTATTTAATTTTCAGTTTGGTTTTTTTTTTTCACCTTCTCCAGAGTATATTTTGATGAGTAGAAAAAATCTTACTTGTAATATAATTGAATTTATCAAATTGTGGTTTCATTTTTCCCCGTCTTGCCTTTCTTCTAATGGTTTTAAAGTTTTCTTTCATTTCCAAGTGTATAGTCAAGGTTTTTATTGTCACTGACTAAGGATGAGATTTGGTATTTTCTGTATGAAGTAAGTATCCAGGATCCTGAAAAGGAATTATTAAGTTTATTGTTTCCATTATTCTCTGGAGATATTGCAGTCATACATCAGTTTCAAATGCTTGCTGACCCTGTGGCCCCTTTCTTAGTTTTCTGAGTTCTCATCACACATCTCTCAGCTAGGTTCCTATTAGGTAATTTGTTCCCTCAATGACTTGACGTTCTCTCTGTCTCTGTTCATGAACTTTTGTTTATTTAGCGAACCATAAGAAATGGTTGGTTCAGGGTGGTTTTGACCTACTAAAATATCAGCATTGTGTGGCTCACTCTAAAATAGAAGCATTGCAGCATCCGCTCTGATCTTTTGCTCCAACATCATATTTGTCCACGTGTATACAATTTTCTCTAATATTGCGCCTTTATTTTAAATTAAAACTTTGATGATTTTCTATACGCAGATGCTTCAAAAAGTGTTTAGACTTCCACTCACCTTTATCCTCATCTCTTCTTATGGATTAACCCACACACTTGGTGTTTGTTTGTTTGTTTGTTTTGTTTTGTTTTGAATATTTTTAAAGGTAATGCAAACAGCGCTCACTTTCCCCTCTAAACAAGCTGCTAGCTTCAGGAACACTCCTTAAATGTCCTCCACTAAGCTTTTCACATATCCACTGAATTTTGTCCTTTTAGTTCTTTAGGATATTTTATTTATTCATTTTGTGTGTGTGTGTTCATTTTAAGTTGGTTCAAGTTGATTCTATATCTCAGCGGGATTCTTTGTCTTCTCTTACTTTTGAGATTATAACCTGCTCAGTCTGTATAATGTTACTCATATGTATGTTTTCCAGGCTGACCATGTAGTATTGGATAACCAATTGCCGTGCTCTTCCCTAGGAAAGACTATTTTTTCCACTCTCAGCATTCCTTGGATTTCTCTAATTCTTTGTATAGGATTGAGGTCTCCTGAGCTTTTCCCCACCCATTCTGGCTATCCTTCTCAAGTCATCAGCATGACTCTTGCTATAATTTAATATCTGATTCCAAAGTTATGCTGCTCAGGAGTGGTGGTAGAGGGGGGCCAAGTATTTGGTGATTGAATATCGGGTGTTACACAGAGTGCTCCCTGCATATGTCCACCCAAGTCCCACCCAGATTGACCCTACTCCAGAAACAACCGGACTCTTTAAGACAATTCAAGAGATAAGCTAACTGCAAACACTGCAGTTTGCCAAAAGTTATGCAGACAGGCAGAAGACAGTCTGTATTTGAGAGAGTCGTAACTTTAATTCTCACACAAAAGCAGGCCATGATTGGTGACACATGAGGTAGTAAAATATTTTCTAAAAATCTAATGATATTTCTGACATGCAAAGCTAGAGGATAGTTTTTGGAGTAATGCTACCCAATGGAATGTGAGGTAACCATAGTACCAGGAAACAAGTTATAAAGAATTTCAAAGCTGCCGTATGTAATCTGTGGATGGATCAGAATCTCACCTACACAGTAGAGACTGAAAGCAGCAAAGGTCAAGCTGAAAGAACTGACCTGAGGTATGAATTATTCTATAACTAAATGACACAAACTTTGTGTTTGAGTCCTACAAAATAGATTTGTGTAAAAGCAGCAACAACACCAAAAATAAATAAATAAATAAAGAAAGAAAGAAAGAAAGAAAGCAAAGTAAAAGTTAACACTCTTGCATCTGGTGCATAAAACACAAAATTATTCGACGCATTGTAAGAACAAAAAAAAAATGGGGGGACTCAAAATTATCCAGATGTTGAAATTAATGTTAAGTATGTCACTGCAGCTATTAGAAGTATACACAATGACTTTGAGGTATATAGTTACAATGAACAGAAGAAAATCTTTATGCATGTGCACATGTGATATATGGATGTGTATGCATCTGTACATTTGAGTGTGGAGGTCAGAGGTCAAACCTGGTTGTGGTTTCTTGAGAGCTATCCACTTTTTTTTTTTTTTTTTGAGGCAGGACTTGACTTATTGATTAGAGAAGGATAGCTGGCCAGCAAGCTACATAAAGCCCCCTGCTTCTGCCTTCCCAACACTGAGATTGTAAGCATACCTCTACATTTTGCTTTTTAATGGGGGCTAGGGATTGAATTCAGGTCTCTATGCTCCGTTATTACTAACTGAGTTAGACACTGGCCTCAAGGAAATCTAAATGGACAAAAGTAAATAAATAGAAAAACAGCTTGTAAATTTGAAAGTGGAAAAAACAGCATCAGTTATAAAAGCTTTATTGGATAGGTTGATTGGTAGGATGGCATCAGAAAAGGAAAGATAAAATGAACTTGAAGTTGGGTTTTAATGATCAAATCTGAAGATGGCTTACATGGTTACATTAGGAATTATGCAAAGGTCCTATTGATTAAAATTGTCCTCGAGTTAATACTTTTCAGAAGTTGAAGAATCTTTAGGGGCGGGGCTTAGGAGAGGTACCTGGGTCACTGGGAGCATGGCCTCAAATGGTATTGTGGGATACTACTCACTTCCACTTGCACCTTGCTTTCTGGCTGATGAGGTAAGCAGCAGGCTTTCCCATATGCTCCTTGCTGTTGTTGCCAGGCAACCCCACCTCCACCCCCGCAGAATTTCTCAAGCAATGGACCCATCCGGTATCAGACTGGATGATCAAATGATCCAAAATAACTCTTTCCTCTTTATAAGTGAATTATCGTGGATATTTAATTCTGGTAATTGGAAGCTGGTTAATAAATGGCAGAGACAAAGAACTGGAGAGAGTAAACAGGTTCGTGGAGACTTGGGCGGCATTACCAGGTTATTACACACATTCACAGCTGAAGTTCTGACTGCAAAGAAGGGGGCATGACCTATTGACAAGCAGACCCTTAAGTGCTAAAAGAGAAAAGCTGCCAACTCAAATGTCTATATTAGGAAAAAAAATGATTCCACTAATCAAGGTGAGGTAAAATGTTTTAAGATCGAAGAGAGCTACATGAAAGGTTCACCAGCCGAAGCACACTGTCTGATATGCCAAAGTTCCTCATACAGAAGATAGATGGTACTTAACCATCTACAATAGTAAAACTGGATCCATGTAAATAGCTGTTTTCTTTCAAATGTATTTAAAATATATGCCAATTTAAAAGTAATAGTTATAGATTTTCACATGGAATTTAAATACTATATTTATTTCAAATGCACATAGACAAAATCACTGTGAAGTGTATAAAGATACATGGGCTTCATCTATTGCTAGGTTTCTATGCTTAATGTAAATAGTTTCTTAAGCTAAGAGGTTGAGGCTTCTACAGAGACTAAACAAGCACACTGCCAGTCCTGATGGCTTAAATTCCATCCCCTAGGTCTGTAGAGAAGAAGGAAAGACTCAACCCCCACATGTTGTCCTCTGCCCGCCACAGATGCTAAAATAAATAAATAAATAAATATTGAAAATGTAAGTGGCTACTCAAAACTGCCTATAGCGATACCTGCATAGCATACATACTCAACACTGCACTACACATAACAGTTACACAATGGAACCGGCTTAGGATGCCCACCAAAGGATAAATGAATAAATAATGTGTCACCACCCTCCATATGGTGTGTGTGTACACACCATAGAATTTATCCATCAGAACTATGATGAAGTTATAACATTTGAAGGAAAATGCAGGAAAATTTGCACTTGTGGAATCTAGTGGGCAGGGGCAGGATGAAAATATAAAAGGAATTACTAGACTATGGACTGTGGAAGTGGAATGACAAGAAAAAATGGCACTAAAAAGGGGTGGAGATAAACAAAGTACATTATCTGCACTTATAGACATGCTATAAAAAATGCCCTTCGTAAAATCCATGTATAGTAATAAAAAACTAAGGGAAATATAAAAATAATGGTTTTATACATCAAAAAGTAAGATAAAAGCATAAAATGAATATGGATCAAGAAATGGAGAAAGATGAAAAACAATAAAATATGAGTCCTATGTCCAATCTTAATAAAAATTATACAACTATTTACAGATGTTCCCCCCACACACACAAGAACACATATGTAGAGGTTGCTCAGGAAGAGGTCATATGTGTATAAGATGAAATATACATCCAGAGGTAAAATGGGAGTCTGTATAATGATAGAATTAATTCTTTAGGGACGTTAATAGTCACGAATATGTATGAGCCTAATAACAGCTCAAGGAATACTCCAAAGGAATATCAATTAAAATATGACAGTTTAGTGACAGAAGTCTTGTGACAATATCACAAGAGACTTTACTCCTCTGTCTTGGCAATTGATGGAGCCAATAGAAAACACCAGAAGATGCATAAGTAATATAGGTAGTTCTGTAAATCACCATACTTTTGGTATTTATAGAAAATTATGTCAATAATTAAATATACATTATTAATAGATAAGCTATACATTCTCTTTGATTGTCCATGCTATGTTCATTACAACTGACCATGTTCTGAGCCTTGAACTGTGCTCCATTAATGCAGAGTAAGTGAAATCAAATGACCTCTTAGTAAGACAAAGGGACATAAGGATGTAAAGAACATATTCATGATATATAAAATGTCAGTATCTGTAAGTGAACAATACATGTGGGCTATAGAAGAAACCAAAAGTAATTTAGAAACTGTATCGTTGAACAATAGTGAACATATAATATTTCAACATTGTGGAAGGCACTCATCTACTTAGATGTGTGCTTTTATAATAAAAGAAAAATTATCAATGATATATATCAGTGATATATTTACCAGTGAGGGGCAAGAAATGTGTCAAAAATAGGCAAAAGGGAAAGAGATGACAATTAGAATAGCCAAAAAAAGAATCTCCAGTGAAATTAAAGTTAGTATAGACAATGTGATCAAATGTGTGTGTGTGTGTGTATGTGTGTGTATAATTGATCACTTTCTAGCAGATGAGATAAAAGAAGAAAAAACAAACTTTCATCAAAGGAAGCAATAAAGGAAGGGAAGACGGTTCCACAGAAAAACTTTAGTTTTGAGATTATTAAAGGAAAAAACCGTCCTTGGCAATCTCTACTATTATATTGTAAAACTCTGTGGTCTGGGTTCATCCACAATAAATCCACCAGAAGAGGGTCCTCACTTTTTTGTGTACAGTTCTCCAGGTCCCTTTGACCATTATTTATACAGCACAGATACACACACATATGTGCACATGCACAAATACACAAATATGCAATACACACATGCATTCTTGAATACATATATGTACATCTATACATACACACATATATTCATATGAACATATGTACACATATATAAACATACACAACACATCCTACATATGCATATATATCCATATGGAAACATATATACACATACACATCCTCCATACACATTCCTAAACAAACTACATGTACACATATAAATGCATATATTCTCATACACACATACACACACATACATACACTCATATATATATATTCATATATATGTATGTATACACACACACACATTCACATATATACATACACATGTGTGCCATTGGCACATCATTGTAAGTTGTACAGACGCTCCTTACAGCCACTGTAAGTCTGTGGAGCTCAGATTTAGAAACTGCCTTAAGTGAAGAGCTTGGTGCTGTATTCCTAAGAGGATTCTGCCTGCCTCAGGTTAGTTACCAATCCTGAATATTAGAAGGAAACCTTAATTCAAGTAGGCAATGGGAGAAACATGGGACTTAAATCAAGATAGTTATATATCCCATGGAGTGAGAACCCAGGAGGAACCCTGGTACCATGAGTTATCCCAGAGCAAAGCCTCCTCAGGTGCTGGTCCCTTACGTGCCAAAAGCTGTGAGAAGAAACAGGACAGAAGACCCAAGTGGGAAAATGGGAAACTAGAAAAGGCAGGAGATCTTTGAATGAAACAGGACTATCAGGAAAGGGAGAAAGGACACTGGTAGCTCCTGTGACTGGCTGGATTTTGGCTTTTCATAGTTTGTTCTTTCTGACATGGCTAACACCAGAAAAGAGAGAATAAAAGAGTGACTGGCTGGTTTTTAGCATGTCAGGGTGAAGATGCTAAATACCTGGAAAGTTTGTCTCAAGAGGAAGCCTAGGTTAATGACTTTTATACCAACTCTGCCATAACAGCCTCAGGTATCATGAAACAAGGCAGCCATTACAAGGAAACTCACTTTGAGTCACAGGATAAAAATTTAACAACACACAGTTCCTTGTGCTACTTAGTTCTCCCTTACTTGTCTTATTACTGCAAACAAATAATCTGACAAAAGCAACTTTAAGATGGAAGGGTTTGTTTTGGCTCACAGCTTAAAGACACCATGCACCTTAAATAGAAGGAAGGTCATGGCAGCAGGCAGGTAAGGCAGTGGGTATGGTTATACCTGTAGACAGGAAGCAGCTAGAGATGGCTGCTATTCTGTAGCTCACTTTCTCCTTTTTATTTAGTCCAAGAAAGCCCTGCCCATGGCATGACACTACTCACGTATAGCTTGGAGCTTTCCAGCTCAATTAACCTAATATATAAAACCCCTCACAGACATACTTAGAGATTTGTTTCCATGGTGATGTTAATCTTTCAAGTTGGCAATCAAGATTATCTATCGCATTCCCAAAGCAATCCCCTGAAGTGAATTCTGGGATTGTATTTGACTCATTAGATTGCCCATGCCCTAGAGAGGAAAGACATCTCGCTTACAGTTTCAAGCAAAGGGAAAGCAACATACACCTAATTTCCCCTTGCTGTATCTGCCAAAGCATATTACAGTAAGTGAAGGAGTCAGTCAGCTCAATTATTCGTGAATGCCTTTATTGGAAAATGACTACCCATCATGGCCTGCCAAAGGAATTACAGACACACAGAAGGATGCCATAGGCAGATATCAGAGGGGGGATTGCTAATGCAAGGAGACTGAAACAATCAAGTGGTTCATGTGAAACTACCTGGAGAGTGTTAATCATATAATCAGACCCCAGTAAGTAAGATTTTTAGGTGTAGTGATGTATATTTGCAGTGAAGAGCCTAAGGCACTATGCTATTAAAAAATTGCAGTATTATGAAGTCTGGAGTATAAGACACAGAACATTTAAATCCAATGAACTTTTATCGAAATGTCATTGTTATTGTTTAGATACTGAATGGTTATCAGCTTGTGGTACTACTATGTGGTGATGAACCATTAAAGAGTTGGTACCTAGCTAGAGAAGTCAGGCAATGGGGAATGTGCCTTTGATTGGTTATTAGAATCCTGGCCTCTCTGTTTCTCTTCCTTTGTTTCCCAAATACCATAAAGGGAGTACTCACGTTCACCATGAATGTTTGTATCCACACACCATGCCTCCATAAGCCCAATGTGACAAGAACAATCAATTATGCATTGAAACTTTTGAATCTTTGAGCTAAATTATGCATCTTTGAGTGAAATTCTAGGTTCAGACAATTTCTTGTATAGACCCACAGCTAGGGGGCAGTGGCCTTGGTAAGAGCGTCAGAGCAAAATGTTCAATCTTCTATTTATCTGTTATGTTGTTAAGTAATAGCTTTGCAGGTTGAACGAGTAACTTTAAAAATTCCTATGTAGGATTGGATTGGTGAAAAATCAGAATTAAAACTTGTGTTTGTGATTGCAATAAGGGAAGTCTTGTTGTACTATGGCTATTTTGTATTATATTAAAATGGGCTAATTCATGCCTGTGTTTATTTTGTTACTAGGAAAGAGAGATGCATATTACACATTGGGTGTTCTCTCCTGATTGCAGGAAAATGACCCTTAGAAATTCTCCTAGTCATAGAATTTCCTGAAAGTAGAGATTTTTCTATTTCACACATATAAAGAGAGTTCCCTACCTACCCTGCTGATAGGATCTGCTCTCAGAAACAACCTCCACCTGGGGCCATAGCAAAACCCTAAGTTCTTACTTCTGTGTCATTCTTTCTCCTCAGGGTCATTTCTCCTCATTCTCTGCTATCCTACCAACTTGTATTTAGGGCTTCTGTGTACGTCACATAAAGTGTTTCGTCTTTGTGGAGTTTGAATGCTATGCTACTGCCTCTTTTTAATAATTAAAGGAACAGAGATTCTGAATTCAGTCAGGCATGTCTACATGCCTACATCTCTCTATTATATTACCAGCCCCAGAATCTGAAGCTCACCCCTCCCCCACCCCAGGTCAGCAAACCCCCAGGTTCCTCACAGCACTGGAGTTACTGCCATAACTTGCTTTCATATCAGCCCCGAATCTAAACTCAGGTCCCCACGCTTGCTGAGCAAGCTATTTACCCATTGAGCCATCTCCCCACCCCCGCCCTAGGCAAATGTTTAAAGCTCACTCTGGATGCATATTCTGTGTTCATAAGGTAGTCTTAATTGCTACTGGACACTAATGATGGTACGTCGTGAAGAAAGTAAAAATTGAAGGAAGAAGAAGATTAAAAAGACAACTCGGTCTCATGATGAATATTTTCTACATTATAAAACCCCATAAAGTACACCATGCCTCTGACTGAGGAAAACCAGCCTGAAAAACAAATATTGTAAGTTCCTCTGATATTTTACAAACCACAGCAAAAAATAGTAATCAATGATTCCTAAGCATTGGTACCATGTGTGTGAATAGGTGAAAATGAGACGTTTCAAGGACTTTGGGACTGTTCTGTGTGAATATATGACACAGTATATAATTTGAAAAGTCCACAGCACTGCACAAGACGGTGAAGCAAACAGCAAACGTAACTTACTAATGCTTCCTGCACACTGACACCAGGTTAGCAGAGCCACCTCCCCAGTGTGAGTGTGGATAACAGGGGAGAGGAGAGGTGGTAGAAGCTCCATGCACTCTCTTCGCTTCCGCTCTAACCGCTGAACTGCTTTAAACACAGGACGGTTGGGTATGTCCGGATGTCAAAATTCACCCCGATTTTAGCATTCTTTAATAGTTTGCCTAATGTCTGAACTATCGTGAATACTCACGAATGGCTGTACATCCCGAACAAAGAACAAAGAGAAACAGCCTTGGGATACACTTCCATTTTTCCTCTGTTCACCGAAGACAGCATGCTCATGCCTTTAAGTTGTGGACAGATGGCGTGGTGACAGGCAGTGGGTATTCACATGTGCAGGACTGAATCTCATTACACCCTAACAAGAAGATCATAATGGAGACAATCACAAGCAAGCCTGGCTAATCACAGACAGGAAAGCTGATTTTAAGAACGGGGGCTGGGTGCAGGGACATTTTCATGCAATCTGAGCTCGGTGATGATGGATACCTCTCTCGTTATCTTTTATTTCCTTTGTTCCTTGAAGAGCTGAGTAAACCAGTGCAATTTGAAAGCTAATTACCAATTACAGTACAGTTATTTTTATTATTGTGCCTTCTCACAATATTTCTTCAGAGTGACCTTCTCTTTTACTTGCTTACAACTCCTATTATATTTCTTGAATAAAAATAAACATTTAAACCACTTTCTGCCCCTTTAGAGTAAATGCAATAAAAATAAAATAGCCCCACTGCCATGAACACACTCAGCCAATTTCAGTGTGTAGCAAATATGCAGACCTTGGCTTTGGTTTATAACATAAAATGAACAACAGAGGATAGGCTTCACCTCTAAGTGCCCCACAACACTAGCTAGCAATCTCATATATTTTATAAAATTCACTTAATCAAAAATAGGCACCCATGCAGAAACTTTGAAAGAAAAGCTGAAGAATATATATTCTTTATAAAAAATGATTGATTTTGACAATATTCGTGGGTATTTTCAAGTGGCAATGCTGATTCCCTTACTGTTCTGGGACAGGTGGGTTTTTAAGGGACTCTTATATAGACGAAAGATAATATGTTTGATAACAGGGAAGTGCAAATACTCTCAAGTGTCATGAATACAAGCGAAAGAAAATGAGTTAATGACCCTCAAGGGACTTACTGGGAAGATGAATGTCTCTGTGTAAATGTGTCTCCAGCAGGAAATCAGCGCTAATGAAGCCCAGAGGAGGATGGGTGGATCTTAAAGTCGGAGTATTCAGGGGAGTCTGCTGTACAGTGTGCTGAGGTGGGATGCGGATAGGACACAGGACACAGGACACAGGACACAGGACACAGGACACAGGAC
>JANHMN010000017.1:19207187-19226133 GCA_030674055.1 Rhabdomys pumilio
CTCCTTCTCCTTCTCCTTCTCCTTCTCCTTCTCCTTCTCCTTCTCCTCCCCCTTCCCCTCCCCCTCTCCCTTCCCCTCCTTCTCCTCTTTTCATTTATTTATTTTTTTTTTTTGCCCAAATCTTAGTAATCTTTGTGGCACTTATTGGATGTTTAGATTCATGAGGCTGAAGTGTACCATCTCTTCATCACATTTCATTCTTTTTTTTTTTTTAATTGGATATTTTATTTACATTTCAGATGCCAACCCCTTTCCCCATTTCCCCTCCCTAGAAAACCCCTCTCCCGTGCCCCCTTTTCCATTTATGCACCATGGAAGGGCAGAGCCACAGGTGTGAAGCTATTGTAAAAACATGCAGTCTGCTCTACCTCACCCAGGCCACCATGCTCCCTCTTCAGATGCCACATACTCTGGAGGGCCAGAATGCAAATGGAGGAACTGTTTAGACCCAAATTTCATCCATTTCTATCTAAAGTACAACTTAAACAAGGGGATGGCCCTTCAGGGTCTTCACAGTCAGAAATGCTTCTCTGGGAGTCTCTCCTGCCTGAACCCCACCTCATGTTCTTCTGTTCCCTTAAGCTTTAGAATTCGGGCTCACTCGTAAAAATCCCTCGAAAGCTAAACAGAAAAAGTCTCTCCAAAGACAAAGCTGCAGGCTTGCTGGGCACACCTGTGTATCTATGGCAGAATTACTAGAGTGCACATGCCAACATTTTAAATGATGCACTGCAAGAATGCTTTGAGAATGAAGAATAATTATAGGATGCAAAAATAACCAGCTATTGCAAAGAATGCTGTGGGACAAGTGGGTGTCTTAAAAGTACTCAAAACCTAGAATAAAAAAAAAAAACTGTCTTTAGTGAACACGATTTACAAAGGAATGGCTCATGGGGCTGAACATCTCTCAGCAGAAGCCTGATAGTTTCAGAGAGAAAGAATAAGTGGTAAACATATAGGAGAGAGTTTTGACATTCAGAAGAAAAGAGGCACAGAAATGAGGCAAAAGTAGGTAGGAAAAATACAAAACGTAAATGCTCATAAACGATGAAATGTGAAAGAACTTATATTGAAAATATAACAAAAGCCAGGCATGGTGCTGCACGCCTTTCATCCCAGTACTTGGGAGGCAGAGACAGGAGGATTACTGAGTTTGAGGCCAGCCTGGTCTACGGAGTGAGTTCCAGGACAGCCAGGGCTACACAGAGGAAACTTGTCTTGAACCTCCCCCCCCCAAAAAATACCCACCAAAAACACAAGGTGTGGGATATAAGGGGGGGAAGAGTGAGAGAGAGGAGAAAGTAATGAACGACAGACAGTTAGACAGGCAGGCAGGCAGACAGACAGACAGACAGACAGACAGACAGACAGACAGATAGAAAGAAAAATATGCAACAAGATACTAAATTAGAGAGAGAAAGAATCCCCCAGATACGTACTATAGAAGAAGGTAATATCGATGATGGCCAGTATTATCAGTTTTACACCTCTGTGCATGCTTGTGAGCGAGCAGTTGTGTATAGTACAGTGGGAAGCCTATGAACACACCAGTAAAGGACCGTCTGGATTATCTTAATGGATATGGGAAGATGAACTTAACTGTGGGCGGGACCACTCCCCGGACAGGGGATCCTGAACTACAGAGTGGAGCAAACAAGCTGCTTAGTAGCATGCACTCATGCATTGGTCTCTAACCCCTGTGGACTTGATGTGACCAGCTGCTGCAGCTCCTGCTTCTGTGACTCCCCTTCATGGAGGACTGTAACCTGAGCTGTGAGCCCAGAGTTCACTAAGTTGTCCTTCGTGCTTTATTGCAGCAAAGGTTGGGTGGGGGGTGTAAGACAATATTTAAAGCAACAAAGGAAAAACAGGTTCTTCGAAAGAAAAAAGGGGGAGGGGTCAGGTTGAGACCAAACTTTCGATTACAATGTCATATACATCAAGACATTTAAATAACTAATCTCTTGTGTGCTCCTCTCTTCTGCACACTCCTCTATCTTATTCTCCCTCCCCCTCCCCTGCTTGTCTCTTTCTGTGTCTGTCTCTATGTCTCCCTTCCTTCCTTGCCTCCTTCCTTCCTTCCTTCCTTCCTCCCTCCCTCCCTCCCTCCCTCCCTCCCTCTCTCCCTCCCTCTCTTCCACCCTCCTCTCCTTCCTTATTGGTGTGGGGATCAGAACCAGGGCCTGTGGATGGTAAGCAAGCATTATTATATGACTAAGTTACACCTCCCACCCCTCCTAGCCTTCAAAAAAACTGCTGTAAGATAGTGAAAGCAAATAAATTCACCTTACAAGTTTATAACTTCCTGAATTGTTGAGTTATAAAAAGGTTGTCATTAAACACTAACAATGAGTATCTCCAGCATCATAGGATTCACAGGTTTTGAAAAGAGTCCAGTAGAAATAACATTTCTAAAACATTAACAAAGGAGAGTCATGAACCAGGAAGGGGCTGCCAAGGACTGGTGGCTTTATAAGAAAGAAAAATGTAACAAATTATAATCTTACACAAAATTGTCATAGAACTGTGTGTGTGTGTGTGTGTGTGTGTGATGTGTGTGTCCATGTGCATGGGTGTGGAGAGAGGCGGGAGGAGAGAGGGGGGAGAATTAACAATGTAGTCAGAGATAACTGTTAGAAGCCAAAAACACCCTGGTCCATTCTGGTATCCTCAGGCTCCACCTGGATTTGCCTTTGACCGCTCATCTATCACTGACTCTCACTATTCTGTTAGGTGTTCTCTCCCTTCATTTGCACTCAGTCCCCAGTTAGTCTTTTCTCCACCCAGCAAACTGTACAGTTTTCATAACATAAACTGTATCTTATCATTCCCACCTTAAAACATGTGAAGGGGGCCAGATTTCATTTTAAACGAAACTATGTGCTTACCCTGACACCAAACTTTAGTGTCATGGAGTTCTTGTGACTTCTGTGGCCCCAGCTTTGTCTTGTCTTTTCTTTCCTCTTCTACCTTTCCTTCTCTTCAGCTCTCTTCTCCTTTCTTCCTTCTCAAATCACAGAGCTCCTTTGAAAATGCATCAGCTTCTAGGGTTAGAACTCTCTTCCCTCTTCCTTCCTTAATTCCTCCCTTCCTTCCATCCTTCCTTCCTTCTTCCCTCCCTCCCTCCCTCCCTCCCTCCCTCTTCCCTCCCTCCTTTCTTTCATGTCCTTGCTTGCTTGCTTGTAGTACTAGGGCTTGAACTCAGGGCTTCATGTATCCCAGGCAAGCACAACCCCACTGAACTATAGCCCAAGCCTTCTTTTCTTTTTATTTTGAGATAGGATCCACCAAGTTGCCCAGACTCATACTGGGGCCTGGAGGGGCTTTGACCTTACAATCCCCCTCCTCAGCCTCCTAGATAGTCTTGGAATACAATCCTGTGCCATCAGTCCCAATTTCTCATCATGGTTTTTTTTTTTTTTTTCTGCTTTAGCAAATGCCTTCATAGCAAGACAGTGAGAACACCGAGCCTCTTCCCCTGCAGCTCCTTGACCCGTGGTCACTGCTCTCCATCCCTCCTTTCTTAGCTTCTAAGGAAGTCTTTCTATCTCCCCCTTATCAGACCATTCCTGCTTGTTCCCTAGAACAACAGGTCGCTGCCTCAGTCACCATGTCCACCACTGAGAAGTGTGGCAAGCTCAAATGGACCATGTCATCTCTATGTCTCACTTTTCCCATATGACAAACGAAGATAAGGCGTATCCCTGTCGTGGGGATTTGGGGAGGGAGTGAGAGACCATGCATAGAGAATGTGTACTGGAAACCCATGCCTGGAATGTTCTAGGATCTAATCCAATGTGGTACCTATTTTAAATACATATTTATTATGAAACTATACAGTGTGAACATGTGTGGGAGGAGGGGAGAGACAGAGACAGGGAGACAGAGACTCAAAGGAGGTGGACTTTAAAACAATTATGTGATTTGACATGAACGTAACTATAAATCATGAGTTCCCTCATTAGGCGAGGGGGAGGAGCCTTGGAAGAGGCAGGATGGGTACAATAAATGGGCTCATGTTGCCCCCTAGTGACAGCAAAGGGTGAGTAATGAAGTAAGGTGTCAGGGATCTGGCTTATGTAGAAACACACACACACAGACACACACACACACACACACACACACACACACACACACACACACAGGCAGTATCTTGGGAGAAACAGCCACCTAGGTAACACAACAGTAAAAGCAAATTATGTTTTCAGAACTGTCACCATGTTAGATAAAGCCTGCAGGCTTTGCTGCAATTCTTCTTCTTTGTCTAGCCGTTACCTATGAGTTCGTTTAAACAAGAGCATAGCGTCTCTCTCTCCGCAACTACAAATGCACTCAGGACACCTCCTTCAGACAAAGAAGAAGCTGTTCACAGACACCTGAGATGGAAATAGAGTTCTGTCCAAATTTGAACTATGGCTCTTGAGGAAAGATTCATCATTTCAGATTCATTTGAAGAGAGTGAAAAATGTTCAGGCTATGACAGGGGTTAAATCTGAGCTGTTCAGCAGACCAGAGAAGGTCAGGGCACCCACATGGGAGGGCTGCACAGTCACAAGGCTCTTTGTTAAGCAAGAGGAATAAGGGAAGATCTGATGAACAGGGAGGGGTTTGTATATGGCTCCAGGAGTAACACCAACAGAGTCAGTTCACTTAGAAAACATCACGAGCCCAAGATGGCAACTTGAGTGTCCACACTCCTAAGCTGGATGGCACACTGGCTTTTTCCAAAATGACCTGATATGCTGAATAGGGTTTTATTTTCATCCATTTGACCCACGGTAGGGTCATCTGGGAAGAGAAGACTTCAGTTGAGAAAAACGCCACCACCAGATTTGCAAACAAATCTACGGAACATTTTCTTGATTAACGATTGATGGACCAAGCCAAGAGTGGGTTGTGCAGCCCCTAGACAAGTAGTCTTGGGTTCTATAAGAAAGCAGACCGAGGGAAACACTGTCTCTGCTTTAATTCCTGCCTTGAGTTCTTGCTTTGACTTGCCCTCGTGACTGACTGTAATGTGGAAGTGTAAGTCGATAACCCTTTCTGCCCTAAGTTCTTTCAGTCATGATGTTCTATCACAGCAATAGAAAGCAGACAAAGATACTTGAGGTTGCATCCTTTTTGGAAAACTTGCCCCCATCCTTCTTCTCTCCCTTCCTCCCTCCTTCTCTTTCTTCCTTCTTTACCTTCTCTTTTTCAGAGATACTCATGCTTATACTGTGGGAGGATCCTTCTTATCAGATAATAAAGCCCGAACAAAGCCCAGAGGTGGAGTGTACTTGATTATCTACAGAAGAGAATGAGTTTGGTGTTGGGATCTTCCAATTCATTCAGAAAAGATTGCTTGGGGATCTCTAAAATGTCTGTGCATCATTGTTTCTATAGCAATCAGATACATAAGAATAGGCAAGACAAATGAACCAGACAGAAGAATAATTTATATGGTCATTGCTCAGTCATAAAAATCATGAGGGCATTTGCAAGGGAGGGGATATTTATCTCTTGGCCTGCTTGCTGTTAATAAGGTCATTTGTTCTTATACATCTTTGCGACTCTGGGAACTGAATCACTACTAAAGTGTGGCATCTGAGGAGTCTCAGGATAGCGTGGCTTCAAGGGCAAGATGCAACGAGGACCACTGATTACACTATTGGGAAGACAGTGGTGCCTTCAGATGTCAGGGTTTCAAAATAAGATATAATACACTTACATTAATATGCTCTGTGTCTACCACTGTTTTGTGCTTGATGTCCTTGTCCTTTGCTCCAACCTTTGTCTTCCACTCTTTTTGGTCATCCGTGGTTTAACTGATCACTTTATATGATTTAATTTTCTTCCTATATTGACATATATGTTATGCTTTTGAAAAACATACCATGTTACTGGTTGCCCTGGAAGTCACAACTACTTTTTACAACTAATTTAAGTCTTTCAGAGAGTGTCAGAATAATTCATGGGTTATGAACTTGTTATGTCTTTGCTTTATGATAAAATAGTTGTAATTTCTCCCCTGGGTCTCATGCGTCACTGACGTTACTCACTTTAGCTGTACGTAAGCACACACACATATGCATTATAATGTACACTATGCAATTCAATACATTTTCCTGTTATTTTGGAGAGACTGTGGGATCACTTATGAATTTGAAACTTTCTACTTGCTCTCCTTTGTTCCTTGTTTTTGAGCTCAGTTCTCGATTTCCAAGCTTTGTTTCTAACTCGCTCCCTGAAGAACATCCCCTAACATTTCTTGCAAAGCAGATCTACAGCTGTATGGCTTCTTTCAATGTCTTTGTTTCTCCTTTGGTTCTGAGAGGTGACATTCTGTGATAGAATTCTGCTGTATGTCAACTTTCTTTCCCCACACTTCACTTTAAACCTTTGCTTTAGTCTCCCTTTATGTTATTTCTATGAAGAATTAAAATGTGGTTCTTGGGTCCTTGACAGATGAGCATAGCTTTGTTTATTCCTCTGCCTCTTCGCAGAGGTAGTCTTCATTTCTAGCATGTTTTCGTTCTCCTTCTCATTTCTAACCGTTTCCATTGGTTCTTTTTAACAGAAGGGCCATCTCTGCTTACATCACCTGTATGTCCTTGCTTGCGTCGTGTCTCTCTGTCCACTTGGGACCTTAGCATAATAACTACAATTGGGTTCTTTGGGACTGTTTCTGACTATTTTTCTGTTTCTTCCTGTTGTAGTTTTTATTTGTTTATTTTGATGGGTTTATAATTTGAACTATTTTTTTCCTTTTCAGCATTGCTTATTTCTTTTTACCTTGGGAGATAAGTGTGCTATATTACGTAAAAAGAATCGTAGCAACTATCCCTTTAAAGATTTTATGAGAAAGAGTAGGAGGCAGGGATACCATTTATAGCGCTGTGGTCAAGGCCAGGACTTAGGTGAGCCTGTGTCTTGTGGCTGTGACCATCACTATTGTCTTTCAGCTTTGTCCTTGTTAAGATGGATGGTGTCTTCAAACTTCTCAGTGCTGGATCTATTTTCAAAAAGCTCCTTAAGCAGTGCCTGGCATATAATATATAATTATATATCATATAATCTCAATAATGTGAGAATTGAAGTTAATCCAAAATAAAAAGATAACTGCATCCATGGAAACTCTGTTAAGAGTACCAAATAAACTTGCCAGTCCTGAGACAGACCATTAGAGAAGCCTCTGAAAATTGCAGAACCCTTGGCCATTTCTAGGCACCCCCACTAGAGGCAGAGTCTATTTTTGTTTTTTCCCTTCTTGATCCTTACCTATAGCACAATTGTTTCAACTTTCAACTTCTTCCATGTCCGAGCTACTGGATGCCTACAGGTGTCTGCTGAAAGCCTGGTTTGCTTGTCTGGAGGCAAAGTCAGTTGGTATGCTAACTTTCCCTTTCTTCTGCTTTGTTTCTCTCCCTGGGGAAGTCTGAGTGCACAGCAGGAATCAAGTGCCTACAACCTGGCTAAAGTTCTAATCTCTGGTATAAACTACCACAGAAAAACTTACTACACCAGACAAGTTATATAGCAAAGTCAAATGGCACCAGTGTCAGTGAGGTCATTGAATGTGCCAGGCTTGGTTTATACACTCTCTTCTGGAAGTATGTCCAATGTCCTCCTACAAAATACTTTGGGCTTTTCATTACAAGTTCCCTAAATCCACATACCATTTTTTTTCCCCACCAAGTAGTTCGTCTTGAATGATGACTGTCATCTGGCACTGCCAGATTTCCATTCCATTAATGGAAAAGCAAGGGTTCCTCCCATGCCTGAGTTTCTGTCTGCCTGCTGTGTTTATTGTTCAGTAGCCCTGAAAGCTGATGGACCCTCTAGTATTTACGTTTCTAGTCTGAAAAGTGGAAAATATAGCTCTTACCTCTTTTCACTTCAGGATGCTTATGTATCTATGTGGACAAAAAGAAATTAAGATTTTTTTTCAACTTGTGGTATGTAAGTAAGTATCAAGCCTTTTCACTTTCTCTCATCTGTGTATGTGTGCAATTGTGTGTGTGCAATTATGTGTGTATGTGCACTTGTGTGTCCATTTTATTCTTGAGTTTAGACTCCTTATCAATTTTTTTGTCATTATTTAGTGACACAAATACTTACATGTCTCATAAACCACTAAATAGGATTAAGTCTCTTGCTCTTTGCTGACCCCAGTTTTCCCTGCTATAAAATGGAACATAAAATAAATGTCTTTCAGTTCTAACACTTCATGACTCCATGAAGGAGGCCAGAGCAGAGGGCAAATCATGGCATTTGTCCTGCTGACTGGGAGGAATCAAAGGTTAGGAAAGACAGTTAGTTTTGCTCCCCTGAAAAATCAGACAAAATGAGCGAAACTAACAGAACACTTGTTAATAGGGCACTATTGCTAATAGTGTACTGTAGTGAAACCCTCAGACCTGCCTTTGCCCAGAATGAATCTGTGATGCCATGCAGTCTGACTATCTGGATAAGACACAACTCCTCTTTCTGCTACAGACAGAAACCTTCCAAGGTTGAGCCCCAGCTGCTTTGTGAATTCTGCTCACATGGCCAGATTGATTGCTGGTCCCCATTTAGCTCCTCTGTTGGGCTAGGAGGTGGGCCTACTGATTTTCTTTGTTTTCCTCCCCTCTAGTGTTCAACTTGGGAATTACATATCAGGTCTTCCAAAGACAAACTGTTAAACACACATTTCAAAAGGGTTACTACTATGTTTTATATAAACGTATATATTTTTTTTTTTGGTCTCGTTTAACAGTGTCATTAATCTCAAGTGGCTGTTTTGGGAGGCAGATGTTTTAGGATTTTAGAGAGAGAATTGGGATCCTGAAAGACACAGTGGACATTTGCACTGTGCTGATTTTATCAATGGGTTCTTTTTCACTTCAGCCAGACTTAACTGAGGTGGGTTAAAATTTTTCCTCCAAAATTAGCTCTTGCTACTGTTTGTCCATACTTCTTGCTTCATACTTCAGAATTCACCGATTTAATGCTGCTGCATCTTAGCTTCACAATTTGCTTATTTTCACAGCTGCTGGGATGTACAGCTGATGCCCCCTCCCTCCAGAAATAAAGCAGCATTATGATGATAATAATTTACATCTGAGATCAGATCATTCGTGCATCTGCCATGTGACCCATATACTGAGAAGCCAGTCAGTCAGATAAGCAGAGGGGAGGCCGTGCAGCTCTGTGTGGGGATTTTCTCTTTCATTTTCTCAGCTGTGATTCATACGGTTTTACTGATGTTTTCACCAAACTAAGACAACAATTTTATTTAGATGCACTTTAATAAAAACACATATAGTGACTGATTGGGACACCTCAGACTTTTAAAATTTTTATTTATGAAAATTTAAATAGTTTGCCATGGTGGTATGAACCTATACTGACTGTCTTAGGTAGCTGAGGCAGGAGGATAGATAGCCCAGAAGTTCTAGCCCCAACTAAGCAACAAAGAAAAGACCCTGTCTCTTAAAATAATGGTGAGTGGTGGGAGAATTTTTTTATTCTGCCACTGATTCTGAAAGCCTACTGCTACTAGAGTAGCATTGCAAGTACAATGCGCGGATATCCTTTAATCAGCTTGACTCCACAGAGACTGAGATTTGTTTTCTCCTGCTCCCTTTTCATTCATTTATTGTTACACATATGAAAAACAGTGAATGTTCATTTGGATAACAATAGCTATGCAGAAATGCAAAGAATAGTACAAATCACTTACTATTAAAATCTTTTACTCAGAAATTGAATACCTACTTTTCTGTTAACTAATATCAATGTGTACACACACACACACACACACACACAGAGTGAGGTATATATTAATTTAGGATATGCAACCTAATGATACATAACCTGGAGTTATTCTTCACTTATGTTTTTTCTTTCAATATTGTTTCAGCAGAGGGTCAAATGAGGTGAATATTTTTAGATCATTTGATGTGTTAACAAATTGCCCTGTAAAATTTTGAATTCATGTGATGCAATCATTTTAAAAACGTCTTCAACCTAATTTAGACAAGTTGTAACATTTTCGTGGGCTGTTGTCTGATTGACAGCAAGGTTTATCATGTTAAACCACTGGATATTTTTATTGTTTCTTATCTGTAGTAACAATTTACTTTCCTTGACAACTCTTGCTACCCAGATATTATTATTTATAGTTATTCATTATGTGTAAGGTACTGGATGTCACATACTAGCAATGACATCTAAAAAGATGAAGTAGAGAAATATAAAGGGAGATATGACCTACAAGTTCAACTGCTGCATGAGGGTTGGATGTCTTCACTCGTTTATTAATACATAATACAGCAGAAATAATGTGGTCTGGTGCATGGAATAATTAAAATCACTATGTTCCAATTATTGTTTAGTTTTTCTTGCATCAGAAATAAAAGTTAAATGTATACTTGACTCCTATTGCCTAATAATATTTATTTCCTTTTTGCCAGCTCCCATTTCTTTTTTTTACTTAAGTTAGAAAGAGCCTTTCACCCTTGCTCTTTACCCCAGGGTCTGGATTTTCCAGGAAGTTCCTTTTACAGGTGTCTGCTCATAATTAACTTGTATGACTTTTTGTATTCTCTTGTGTTCTTCCTTTCTTCTTGTGTTCAGCCTTCTCATAGAGGCCTCCAGAGGTCCGCTGGCATAGCATCTCTTTCTTCATAGCCCTTTCTGCCCTTTATTCTCAGGGCTGCTTCAATGCTTTTACTCATCCATGAGCGTTTCTAGGTTTTTGATTCAGACTGTAGTATTTCTTTATTAGATTTATGTTAGGTTTTTTTTGGTTGATGTGGTTATTGTGTTTTTTTTTTCTGCTGAAATATTCCTGTACAAATGGAATATGCATACGAGTAGTATTTGCCATTCGCCTCTATAGAATGTGGGTTTCCTTATATCAATCCTTGGATTGATTCAGTTTCCCTTGGATATTAGATGATGCATTTCCAAGGATTGCAATCTGAAGGGCTAACTGCAGAGATTAAATCAAGTTTTGATGTGTAGGAAGTCAGCAAGTTCATTACTATAGCAATGTCCTGTCCTGATTCTTGGGTCTTCTGATGACCTTAGATAGTTGGTGTGGTTTCTTTCTGAAGAGTATTGTAAAAAGTAACTTTTTTATATGACTAGATATCACCTTGGAAATGAATTCCTGAGTTACTGAGTGCTATAAGGTCTGACATCTCCTTTAGTCTTCACCCTCGACATGGGCCTCTCCACCACTCACAGAGTAAACACAGGGTGTTTCTAGCAGCCATTCCCAGTTTGTGGTCTTTTCATATATCCCCTCAATGATTTAGGATATCAAAGCTGTCTGGCAAAACCATACCCCAACTTACCTCTCACTCAGCTAGTCCTGTGTCCTCAACTTCTCTGGTACATCACTCCCTTGGGGAGGAGTCCACCCATTTGAGGAAGGAGGTAATCCATTTATTAATGACAGCAGCTCAGGTTTTCCCTCTTATATTGTAAGATCAGGTATTTGATGGTAGCAGATCATTGGCTCTTCCAGCTTTTCATAACAAAACTCAGAAACTAAATAGGTTTATAGATCTGGATCGATTGTTAGCTATATCTCTTGTACCTAAACTTTCTTCTTACTATGTAAAGGGTGTAAAGTAATATCTCTCACTAAAATGTTCACGGACAGACTAGATTTGGTAGTTAAGGATAGTTTCCAATGGCTCTTGTGTACCTCCTGTCTTGCCACTGTGAGGGTCTTGTTTATTGCCCTCTGTGTCCCAAAGCAATGCAAAAACACAGACCTGGGTTATGGATGGGGGTGTATGTAGCATCCATTTATACAACCATGCTTAAGTTTTTTTCATCTGCTTCCACAGGAAATCAACATGCTTTTATAGAAACTAAAAGCTATATAGGTGGAGATCAGGGTTCATGGTTTCAGAATGAATGCAATATACATTTATTAAAAAGTTAGTCCCTCTCTTTTTGGTGATGACACAGGGTTTTGAACCAGATGCTCCCCAGGCATGTGAGCATGGTTGATTTATATAGTGACACTTTGCTATTGTTAAGCCAAGCAGACAAATGGAGGTGTTATTTGCTTCAGAGTTTTATGCAGTGCTATTTAAAGGCATCTCTTTTGTCAGACTCCTTGACTCTTAGTTAGTAGATATTCAGTCTAGGAGTTAACATGTTGTTTTCAGTGTTAGATGTTTTTGACTTGCCTGGATGAGCTAAAAGAAAGATTCTATGATGCAATTAGGACACAGCTAATCTGTCATATGCCAGTGCAAAATTCTAGTCCTCACTGAACAGGGCCAGAAGTGTTTTCCATTGTAGCCTAAGAGATTATTTTGGCTTTTCTCATTATCCTATTTAACTTAATTTCCTAGATCAAATGTATAAAATGAGATGCTGTGATATACTGCCAAAAAAACACTGGCCAACCACAGATCAAACTGGCTCTCTGTGGTATGGAGGTCAAAATGCAGATGGAGCCTCCACACAGCTGCAGAAGAGGGAGGGCAGGCCAGCTGGCTTATCAGAGAACCTAAATGCCAAATTTCCTCCTGTATTAAAATATATATACAAGCCAAAGCCAGATGGTTTCTGCAGGAAAACTGTATGGGTGGGGACAGTAGTTGATGCTGTTGGACCCTGGTGAGGATGAGTGGCATCACTGGAGAACATCTATGCCCAGAGGTAAGGTCATGCTGGCATCCTCATCATCATGGAACTGAGTCTGGAGTAAAAGCCAAAGCACAAGAACACATTCAAGCAAAAAGACCAGCTATAAAAGCAGAATGGCCGTGATGTAGATAAACATACAATTTTTTTTTTGATCAGCAATAACAGTAGACAAAGGTTCTTCCCAGGACACATGGGACAATGGACCTCATCACAAAAGTTGGAAATGTGTGGGACCACCAAGGCCTTCCAAGAAGTATTTAACTCAGCTAGAAGTCGAGTAATATGATAGCCTCCTAAGAGAAGAATGAAAGCCAAGAAACTGGGCAATATTGACTTAATCCAAATCCATTTTGAGAGGACAATGGTTCCAGAAGACCATTTAAAGTGATCCAGGCTGCACTCAGAAAGTCACCATGTGGATGTGGATATGTTATCTGGAGAAATCATTTAAAAATATAGATTTCAGCACTGGCAAGAGCACTATATGGGTAAAAATGCTTGTCCTGCAAGCCTGACTTTGAGTCCTAGAGCCTACAGTGGAAGGAGAGAAACAGCTCTCTCAAATTATCCTTGACCTGGACTTTCATTCTATGCAACACATGTGCCCAACGCTCATATACACGTCATTCACACATGCACATACACACAGATATACTGTTAGACAATAAAAACAATAGATTTTATGAAAGACATCCTACTTTATAAAGTATAGGGTTCTGGGTTACAACTACACTAAACAAAGCAAGACGGTTTAGGCTCTGTGTGTGGTGTACTACATATGGTATTTATTTGTTCATGTGTGTACACTTGTGCTTATGGTTTTGTTTTTACTTGCCCATGTGTATACTTGTGTGTGTGTGTATGTCTGTGTGAGAGCTCTATCTATCTATCTATCTATCTATCTATCTATCTATCTATCTATCCATCATCTACCTATCTAATGTATTGTATATATCATTATATAAATGTAATATATATTTTATATATATTAATATTGCAGATGTCTAAACCTATAATTACTACTCTGTCCGTATAATGTTACTAGTGTGCATGCTTTCAGGTCTGACCAATTGGCACTGAATAACCAATTAGTCTTCCTGGGGAAGACTAGTTTGCTTCTCTCAGCATTTCTTAGTTGCCTGTAGTTATTTATCTAGTATTAAGGCCCCAAGGCTTTTCTGCATTACAGTTAGCACATTTATGGGTGCCCTTGTCCAGATCATGTTTAGGTAACCCCATTGTTGGGTGTTTTTTTTTTTAAGGGAAAAAGGATTTCTTCTGAGCATTTCAGTTATTTTTCTTATTTAATCTCTATTCTATTTAATCGCTATTTAATCTCTAATCATTCTTTTCTGCCTTATAGTTTTTCTATTTATTCTGTTGTTATTTCCTACCTAATTTAAATGTCATGTTTATGCTATGTTCATATAGAAAGGTGAATGAGAAGCTTGACTATAGAGAGATGTAAGGGTAACTTGTTTTATAGAGAGTCAAGCTTTTAAGTGTTTAGAATTTCTAGTATCCATTTCAATCTATCTTCAATTCAGTTAAAGAAACACCACAACTGTCATTTCTGCATATATCCAGAAATCAGAAACAACTGTATCTCTGCCTATAATTCCATGTTCATTTTACAATGGTCAGAAAAGAAAATGTTGTTGTAACCCTTTTCTCTTTTCCCAATATTGTCTACATAAGTGTGAAAAGATTGTTTTTCCTTCGGAAATATTTTGTTGCAGGAAGTGGGGTAGTAAATTAATCTAGCTACTGAAAAAAAAATAGTTGGTGTGGGTATAAAATATCCTTCATAAAATGCATTTGAGTTAGTTGCAACAATGACACTTTTATTTAAAGATTATCTTTCAAATGATTTAGAATAACTTCTGATTCTTGAAGAGCCTTATGATTATAAAGAATGAAAACTTTATCTTTTGGTAGTTGCATAAGTGTGCCATCTTTTGTTGGTTCATCTGCCAATGGAAAGCAGAGAGCTGAGGAAAGAAAGGTGTACATCTAGCTGGTGCCTAACTCTATCTTACAGATAGGGTCATCAGGTGTTAGGAATATTATCTAAACTTTCAAAAATTTTGGAGGAGGTTGTCTGCAAGATTGTAAGTGTTGACCTTATTTTAAAAGGTAGAAGTAACTAGGATTTATTTACTTAAGTCTTAAGCTCATCCATATGTAAAAGATGTCCATATGTAAAAGATCCAAAACTCTACTCATTAGCTATATAAAACAAGATTCTTAATGTTTCATCTTATAATGGTCTTATTACTAAAATAATTGCTCTTGTTGATGCAATGTTTTTTTTTTAAAAAAGAAGTTTATAAGGTACAAGTCCTTATTTCAAAACTTCAGATCATCTATAAGATGATAAAATATGTGCAAATATGCAGTGTAAGTAAAAATGCATGGTTTTAAGACTATACTCTGGGGCGTCTAGAAAACAGTTGTTCTAGTCTCTGCAATTATGCCTTTCCTCCATTCCAGTTGCTTCATCACTCAAAATGAAAGCAAAACATTAGACAATTTCTCTTTAAACTACTTTGCAAAATGTCTCACAAATCTTGGCTTAGGGAATTAAGTAATTTTTGAAATCTTGGTATTGCCATGCTGTATATATTTTCAGTTAGTCTATCCTGAGGGTTGAAAGTTAAGATCTTGAAAAAAGATTTATTTTCCTACTCAAAGGTCTCGATGCACCAATCCCCATGCAAAAAATACTTCTGTTACATAGTTCTGTGGCACCTTTTCCTGGTTTATTCTTTCCCATTGTCTATACATAGCATGTGTGCTTCAACAAGGAGTTTTATGGGACTATCTGTGAATAAAGTTGTATGGTTAGACATAAGACCCAAGTTAAGACAGACACACATGCCTTCTGACCTGAATTTTTCTCTTGTCTTTCCTGTCATTCTTCTGAAACCATCCTAGGATTTGGCTTGGCAGACACATGCAACGTGAACAGCAATTTTCTCTTCTTCATGTAGCATATGGTCCTGTGAGGTCAGAACTGCACAGCAGTGATCCCCAAACAGAATGTCCTGAAATTGCTTTCCTAATTGAAGCATCTGTCCTAATTAGCAACCCTGACTCCATGATCTTTCCAGGTCAGACATTTCAGTGTAACTTCTGTGTCAGAATTTGATTTTTTTCAAGGACCTCAGACTGTACAGTAATATCATAAAGTACCAGACATTCTGAGAAATCTTAATGAGCTATTGATATCCAGCTGACATGATCTCCAAAGCATTTCATAACTTCTTTCTTTAATAATATGTTTATTTATTCTTTGAGAATTTCATACAATGTATTTTGACCATTTTCATTCCCCTGCCCCAACACCTTCCAGATCCTTCTCCTACTGCCTACCCACTCAACTTTATTTCTCTCTTTCTCTTATAAATCAAACAAAGACACAAACAAAAAACAAAATAAAACACTATATAGTCCCGTTTGTGTTAGCTGACTACTACTAAGCATGGTGCTTGTTCAGGGATATGGTTAAGGGACTCACTGTCATTCCATTTAGGAAGACTGGCATTCCTTCTACCAGCAGCTGTAAATGGTCAATAGCTTCTTGGCTAGAGGTAGAACTTCAGGCCCATTCTAGGATCATTGTCTGGCTTGAGCTTGTGCAGGTTTTGGAAATGTTCTCACAGTCTCTCTCAGTTCATGGACACATCAGTCTCTGCTGTGTCTGGAAAACTCTATTCCACTAGGGCCAATCACCACCTCTAGTTTTTACAATCTCTCTACTCTCTCTTTTCTCCAACATAAATTCCTAGAACAGGGTTCTCTAGAGTCACAGAAATTATGGAATGTCTCTCCATATGGAGGGAATTTATTGTGATGACTTACAGTCAGTAGTCAACCTAACTCAACAATGAGCAGCTGTGTCTGGGAAGTCCAAGAATCTAATAGTTGCTCCATCCCATGAAGTTAGTTGTTTAAGTTGGTCTTCTGTAGAAGTAGGTTCCAACAGATGTGCTAGCAAGTAAATGCAAGCAGGTGAAGAAGAGTGAATCTTCTGTCTTCCAATGTCCTTGGAATTGTCCTGATGTAGGTCTCCAGCATAAGGTGTGCCCCAGATTAAAGGTGTGTACTATCACTCCTGGATCTGGGACTTGCTTTGTCTCAGGCTGACCTTGAACTCAGAGATCTTTTCACCTTGGTCTTCTGAGATTAAAGGATTGTACTACCTTGCCTGGGCCTATGCTTTTCATGGCCACTCCACTCACCTCCAGATCTTGATGCCAAGATCCAGGTCAGAAACTTGTGTCTTCCAGCCTCAAGATCTGGATCACAGGTGTGCCCTCCAAGTCTGGATTGCAGTTCATTCCAGAAATAGTCAAGTTGACAACCAGAAATACCCATTACAGGAGGATTAAATAGGGTGGAGAATAGGAGGTTAGGGAGAGGAGGGGAAATAGGGAGGAATAACAACACTAAAAGCCCTCTGAAAAATCCATATGGAAACTTACTACTGTAGAAGCTTCCTAAAATATGTAGATATATTTAAGGTGTTTAAATGGAGTTACCACATAATCAGGTAGCATTGGGGAAGAATATTCTAACTAGACATAATATGCTACCAAATTCCATAACATTTTACACTAGCAAATGATAACACCCTTTTTTTTTTTTTTAGTGGTTTTCTCCGTGTTGACCTTCCTTGGCATTTGAGTGAGAACTGTGCTGTCTGGCTGTTAATGAACGCTAACAACATATGGCTTCTGGAAATGTGCTCCAAGACCAAAAGAAAATACTGGACACCATCACAGTGTTGAATGCATTACTGACTCTGGGTGTTCAAATGAGTGAAGAATTGTATTCATTATATGTTGTGAAAGCCTGTGGTGAATCTGTGATTGCTGAAGGAAAGCAGACCAAGAATTTGGGAAACTCTGCATAGGCGAATAGTGGAAACAATTCTTTGTCAGAACAAATATGATCAGAGCAATCTGGATACTTTGTGGGTATACTTACAGCACAGGTATGGCATTGCTGAACGTATTAACATAGAATTGGGTTGTGACACTTCCCCACCTAATGAAATCACCTCACAATGTATATCGTAGAAGGTACCCCCTCCTTAAGTTTCGCATGACTAGTCACAGGAATAGTGTAAGTCAACATATGTCAATAATAGATGCCTTAAATGAAATGGGCAAGTTGCGAGGAAGCACCCAAGAATCAAAACAGCAACGAAAATATACATATCTGAATAAATTGAACAGCAATTAAAGAAACTTAGATGGTAAACATCCAAGAAAATATCATAGTTGAGGCTCCTTGGCCTGTAGATTCTACCAAACATTCAGAAACCAGTGTTTGTACACATCAGGCCAATTGAAAACACGCAAAGGCATCATTCAGATTCAGTATGTTTTGTGAGCAGGGACTCAATACTCTTAGCACATTCTAGAAAAGCAAGCCAGCAACATATGCCCAGGATCATGCACCACATTCATTTACAATGACGTTTTAAGCCTGAGAACTTCTTTTTACCGAAGGACTGAGAATAATGTCTCATTGGTCTTAAACCTTGAAGACCTTTCCTGTGGCTCAGGGGCCCTGATGATCATCTCGTTCTGTACCGTTACACAGTAGTTGATTTGATTCTATTTCAAACAGGATGACGAAGCATTCTTCTAGTCCGTGTATTATGGCTTAAAGCACTAAAACTTTCATCTAAGGTCCCCTAGGACCAGCAGCATGTGGAAACTTCTCAGAACTGCTAACTCATTTGACCCTGGAATCATTGAGATCATTGAGTCTGCACCCATAATTTGAACAAGAATCTTAATTCTGGAACACACATTAAAATCTGAGAAGTGTTGGCACTTTATAGTTATATGCTTCTCAAAAAGGGGTGTAGAATGTTAACACTCCTACCAAGCTCTGTAAGGTTCTTTCCTCTCAGACAAGAAACAACAAAAATCACACTGTGAATTTTGATTTAAAAACAAAAATTACACAATGGATCCTGTTCACCATCAGTGGTTCAAGTTGAAACGTGTTTTTGAAGTGAAAACACTGAAGTTTTGGACTGTTGGTATCATTGAAGTCCTTATTTGGGAACTGTCTGAAGGCCAGGAAAGTCCTGTGGTACAAACTCGGGAGACCATGGTCATCCACTCATTTCTGACATTGCCTACTGAAAATATTCTCACTGGTCCTCCAGATGGCGCTAGGACCACATAGTTTTTAAAGAACTCTGCAGTTACCAGCACATAGGAAAAATACCACAATATTCCTCTCTCTCTCTCTCTCTCTCTCTCTCTCTCTCTCTCTCTCT
>JANHMN010000017.1:19226143-19277610 GCA_030674055.1 Rhabdomys pumilio
AAAACCAAAATAAACAAGCAAAAGACAAGGAAGACAAGAACAAATGTCAAAGCAGAATGAAGCAAAAGTATCACAATACTTTTACAATTACAATACTTGTCATGGCCAACTACGCTATGCATTTGACCTGCTCTGAAGTGTGTTTGATATTGCAAGCCCCTTGAGGCCAGAGTGGCCAAGACTCACCCCTAAGAACCTCCAACAACCACACTCCACCTATAAGACATTTTAAATGCTGCAGAGCCCAGGCCCCCTCCCTCCAGAGACAGGCATCCAAGCTCCACCCTACGGAGTAAAAGCCCAAGCTCAGGGCTTGAAATCCCAATAATCCTAAACCCTGGGAATCTCCACCCTGGAAACCTCACCCCCAAGAAACCCTATATAAATCCTGTCTTCTGCTGTCACCCAAGCAGAGGCAGTCACCCTCCTGAGTTTTTTTCCTTCCCAGTAAATGAGGTTTGTTGTGCAGTGTGACTTTGCAGTATCTCTTGGCTCCTGATTGACTGCCAGGATACCTTTGGCTTCAGAACTGCAACACCTGCATTGGGAAAGCCTCTCTCCTCAGAGAAGTAACACTTCCTTTGGGGAAGCTTTTCCCCTTAGAGCTGTAACACAGAGAAACCCAGTGGGACTCCACAGGAGAAAAGTGATTTTCTCTCCACCAGCAGCTATCATTTGCTGAAACTTCATGGTTGGGGTGGGACTCTGTGTCTGCTTCTCCCTCTCAGTACTGGGACCCAGTTTGGCTTCAACATTTGTTTTTGTTTGAAAGCCATGTGGCTTGCATGAAGATCTGTATCTGTTACATTTTCCAGATGACTTTTATTTTATTTATCATTTTGTCTTCTTTGGTGGAATCGGCTGACACTTCAGTGTACATAAAAGAAATTGAAAACTAAATCATTTGAGCAGTGATTCCACTGAGAGGAGATGCTCATCTCTGATTCTCCTGTTTCTTTTAAGCAAGGACCCTCTGTTCCCAGAGAGGGTAAGGGTGGGAGGAACATGTTCAGTCTCTTCAATTTAATCCTTTTCTGTCTCTGTCAGCAGAGAGAGAATGGTTATTTTCTGATTGGTCACATTGGGTGGGAGATAGCCAATTGGCTTTTACATCTCAGTCCCTTTAAGATATTCTGCCACCTCGTGAATGTATGGTTTTTGAGAGCACATGTTGGGGGATGGTTCTCTGCTCTGTGTATTCAGTTGCTGATTTCTGTGCCTAGATCAGGTTAGTCCCGATACTAGAATTGTCATGGGTTTTGAACCATCTCCTGTATCTATGTTGTGTAAAGAACTCTCCCCAGTGATCTCTGATTGGTTAATAAAGAGCTGATCAACCTATGAACTGGGCAGAAAATTCATCACTTCAGATCCCAGTGGGGAGGGGCACAAAGAGAGACCCGAGATGTCGAGAAGAAGGGACCATGAGGCAGAAGATCCAGGAGGACTCATGATGAGCAAGTTGTCAAGGGATTCACCATGAGGACTTACATGTAGCAGAGCATGCCAGAGCAAGATGCAAACTGTAAATTGCACCAGACCTTTGGCTGGGAAATAGATAGCTTAGAGGGTTAGATAGAGGAATATTAAAGCTTGTTAATAAACTTAATAGGACCTTGTGTCAATTATTTGGGAGTTAAAATGGTAACAGATAAAGTTCATTCTTAAATTATTGGATACAGGCACAGGCTTCTGTTGATTGGTTCATCTTATCCAAATATTTCAAAAAGCTACACTGGGTTTTTGGTTTCCAGGTGGCAGACAACTTCAGCTTCAACTTCCGAGCCCTAGGTCTTAGATGCCTGGAGGCTTCTGTGGGCCATAGCTGATATGATAATTTGCAATCCAGCAAATGGTAAAATTAGGAGATGTACCCAGGACTTAGGATTTAGTGGAACAGAGGCAGAGAGAGGGACTTGAGAGGAGGGCCAGCAATGGGTTGGCTCAGAGGGTGAAGGCACTTGCAGCAAAGCCTGGGGGCTTGAGTTCGAGCTCAGGGCCTATAAGGTGGAAGGAAAGAACCAAACCTATACGTGCACGCTGTGGCATGTGCACTCTCAATCCAACAAACAATGAAACAACAAACCTAAAATTTAAACTGAGAGAAGGGAGACGTGGAGGAGAGGGTTGATTTAATTGTACACGTCTAAAGCTGGTGCATGTCATTGATCACAAGACCCAGTGCACAGAGCACTCTGGTTTTGTTAGTTCCTACAAAAACAACAATAAAAAATCCCATCCAATTAAAACTCAACCACAGATGGAAGTAGGTCAAGCAGAAAGCTGGAGATCAAGGGCTATCTTTATTTATCATTAAAGAGACTTCCTGGTGCTAAGCTAGTGGGCCTCAGGTGCAGATCAGGAATCTCTATAAAGTTCTCTAAAATGCCAAGTTTCTCCGCTTTGTCTCCTGTCCTTGCACCTGGGACCTTCAAACACAACAACAACAACAACAGGAGCAACAACAGCAAAAACCTTTCAGTCAAAAACCGGAGTCCAGAGCTTTGCAATAAAAGGGTGACAACATTGTGTCCGCGTTAAAACAATGTTTATTAACGTTCTGTCTGAGAGGGAAAATATGTTTCAAATGTTAACTAATTCAACTTCTTATAAATCTTGACAGGAAAAATAGCCAGTCTGTCACCACCACCACCCCCCCCCTCCTCCACCAGAGATGTTTTCCTGCAGGAAATGCTGAAATAAATTATCTTAGAATAATCAGTTATTTTGGTCAGGCCACTGGCAATATTCACACTGTACATTTTTTAACAGCAGCTCCAGGAGGAAAGATTTGAAGGTAGATGTAGTTTTTCCTGTGTCCTTCCTTTGGCAAAGCTTATCAGATGACCCCTTCAAGTCCTTGAACGCAGCACTTGGGTATTTTCCTTTACAACAAAAATACAGGGAGTGCAGAAGGCTCTACAAAAAGTTATCTGATTGAGCAGTTCACAGCAGCTGACCTGACCTTCCTCTCTCTGGCTTTGTTTTCTGAAGTTTCATTCAGTCACTGTGGTCAACTGTGATGGAGAACCACTTATTTCTCCCAAATTCCAGAGGTACCGCACCAGTTTAAATTTTTATTGTTTTCTTTTCATTCCTAAATTTAATTTCCACACTGTTCTGAGAAGCATGATACATAGTTTGTGATCCCTCTCTGTCCCTGCCTGGATACAAATCACCACTCTAATTAGCCTCTCAGCTCTGTATAAGCAACCTTCGTAGCCACCATTTAGTAGCCATCTTTGTCACGACAGTGACTGTTTTCAATTCTTGGATTCAAGCAGCTCTTCCTGGGCAGTCTGACAACACTCAGAGGCTGTGCCAATAACCTCAGTTCTTCATACAAGCTTTGTATTATCTAATATTGTAACAAGAAAGGAAGAACAGGAGGATGTAAAAGCATCAGCAGTTAAGAGCGCCTGGACTCTTGCAAGGACCCAGGTTCAGTTCTCAGTACCCAGGAGACACCCTGTGAGCATCTGTAACTCCAGTTCTAGGGAATCTGATAACTGTTTTCTGGTCCCTGCTGTGTACTGCATGCATGTGTTATCCAGACATATATGTAGTTAAAAGACTCATGCATGTTACATAAAATAAATAAATCTTAAAAATAGGAAAAAAACAGGACAATTAAATATTTTGAGGGATCACATCCATTCACACAACATTTACTAAAAGATACTGGCTATAACTGTTAGGTTTTATCATTATATATTGCACCCACACCATGAGGGTGAGATCTCCAGCACTGCCCCACTAGCTCACCCAGTGCAGCAGCTGGCAAGGGGCGGAGCTAGCTCTCATGCTCAGGGCTCGATTACCTGCTACCCCTTCCCCCAACCTGTGCAATCAGGGTGGCTCTATTATGCTGCCCAGGTCAGGTGCAGGGTCTGCTCTTCCAAGTGCTGCAGTGAGTGAAGGGCAGGGCCAGCTCTCTCGTCATGAGACCTGATTTCAGGGCCAGCTCTCTCTATTGCTGCAGGTGGCTAGGGTGTGCATCTCTCCCTTGTCCACGCCTCCACAGGACAAACAAGTGGCCTGGACAACTCTCCCAAGCTGAAACTTTCAGGGCCAGCTCACCTACAACTTCCTTCTCTCCAAAATCAGGGACAGCTTTACTGTGCTTCTTGGGTGAGGTATGGGGCCTGTTCTCCCAAGTACTGCAGCTGTTGAGGGGGTGGGCCAACTCTCCTGCTCTCTAGCCTTCAAGGCTAGCTTTCCAACAATGTACAAGTCATGTGTAGGGCAAGCTCTGTGCAGCCCTGAGACATCACCATGGCCCCAGGCAGCAGCTCAGACCAGGGATATCCACATGACCTTCAGTGGTAACAGACTCTTGTTACTACAAATGCTTTTGGTGGCAACATGGGCCAGAACCTCAGCCTAGCCTTAGGAGGCATCATTAGCTACTCATGTCAGGTTGTTTCTCACTACCCTCGAGTCTCCAGTTTCCCCTCTCTTCATTGTGCCCACATCCTTCTGCTTCTCTTTCATCTTTCATCTTTCCACCACTTAGTTGCTCATCTTAGTAGTACCCGGGGACTTTGAGTGTCTGGGGTCATCTCAGAAGTATTATATACCACCTGTGCCTGCATGGCACAGGACTAGGGCTCATATCCAGACTGCTCTGCCAGCCTGAACTGCATGAGGCCTAGAAAAGTATTGTCTCTGGCCCTTTAAAGTGTCTTACTCATGTCATAAAACCCAAAGTCAGCTATGGTTTTGTAATTGATGATAAGAACTTGTTCTGTTATTATACAGGGCTCATTGGACTAATGACTTCATAACTCAGTGTCTCAGTTACTTTTTTCCAATATCTTACCAAATTCCTGTGAGTGGAAAAATGCACACAGGGTCCAAATTTGATGAATGTAGGTGGACTCAGGTTTTAGCCACCTCTAAAATAGACTTGAGACATTTTGTTCTAAATCCTATTTTGGTGTTTTATTAAAAGTATTTTTCCATTCTCCTACCATTTTAGGCTTCAGAGATTTTACACAAAAGTTGAAAATTACCTTTTCTGAGTTTCAAACATCAATAAAATTCGTGAATATCAAATATAGTCAAAATTCAAATAATATTTCATGGGTTCAGTTAAGGGCATTCTGTTACAGAATCTAAAAAGTGGGTTCCAAGCCACATTTAAATAAATCAATATTAAACTATGATTTGGCAACGGCCTGAACCATGCCTACTCTAAGGGAAAGCATGGCTAAGATCTAGGCTACCTAAGTTCCCTCTCCAACTTTCATGACTCTTTCCATTTAGTTCTTTGTGGGCTTATTTTTCTTCTTTCACCTACCATTCTCTTGTTCTCAGTGAAGGATTTCTAATAAACTCCCCTCTGTTGGGGCAGGAATGCAGCTTTGTAGGTAAAGGCACTTGCTGCCAAGCTGGAGAACCTTAGTTCAATTCTAAAACTGCATATGGTTAAGCAAAGAACTGACTCCTGCTTAGTTTCCTTCTGACCTTCACATCTAAAATGTGTCAAATATATACATACACACACACACACACACACACACACACACACACACACACACACTACACAAACATACATGCACACACATGTAACATGTACACACATCCAGATACATATACACACGTATATACACATTAATGTAGTAAAGCAGTCCAACACAACAAATATCCACATTTAATATCATGTGATATTGGTTTTATCATGTATTAAATTCTACAAATCATTCATTCTGTCCTTTGTCAGCATCACTATATAGGAAGCAGGTACTTTGTAGGTAATGGATTCACTGCTGATGAGATTTGAACCACAAAACACAGACATCCTGACAAAATGAGGCTCTATCTAAGCATGGTGGAATGGTGCTTTCTGGTGTAGTTTTTATGTAGTGATGGGACTGGGACAGTGGCTTAGTGGGTACAATGTTTGTGAAAGCATTAAGCATTGAGTGGAAATTCCCAGCTCCCATCTGAAAGAGCATGGTGCACTTTTGTAATCCAGTGCAGGGAGGTCAGAGACAGGCAGTTCACTGGCCAGCCAGCCTAGCTGAATTCATGGGACCCAGGTTGAATAAGTGGCCTTGTGCCAAATACCATGATAGGATGCAACAGATGCAGATACCTAATACTGACCTCTGGTTTTCAGATGACTACATAGGTATGTGTGGCTCCCAAGTACACACATATAAACTGTCTTGATCACTGTCCCATTGCTGTGAAGGTGCATCATGACCTCAGCAACTCTTATAAAGGCAAGCATTTAATTAGGGACTGGCTTTCAGTTTCAGAGAATAGTCCATTATCGTCATGGTGGGAGAATGACACGAAACATCACAGATATGGTACTGAGAGCTATATCTTGATCCATAGGCGGTGAAAGAAGAGAGACTGGGGTTGGGGAGGGAGGGAAGGATTGTTAGAGGGAGTGACTCAGAGAAAGGGCAGTGAATGGGGTGTAAAGTGAATAAATAAATAAATAAATAAATAAACCTCAAACCTTACCCCCCACCAGTGACACACCTACTCCAACAGTGCTACACTTTCCAATCCTTCCCAGACAGCTCAGCAACCAGATATTAAGCATAGAAATATATAAGCCTATGGGGACAGTTCCACTCAAACTACCACATAAGCCATACCTACATGAAGACAAAGTTTTATGATTTAATAATTTTCTGATATTAAAAAAAATAAAAGTCTAAATTGAGAACCAGTGTCTTTCCTATAAATACCTGTCAGCATTCTTTTAAGGTCATAGGCAATGAGACAATGCACTTGCTAGCTGTGGCTGGGTTTGCTTCTCCACTTGTCTTCTCATAGTATCTTTCAGTGTTTCATGATCATTTTCAAATAATAGAGAATGCACTACTAAGGGCTTTAGTCAAGTTATTAGAAACTTCTTTGTTTCTTCATCTGTACTTTATGTTATTGGGGTTGATCACTCCCTCTCCAGTGGCCGTCATACACTTAAGCAGAATTATTGTTTACTTTTTCTTTGACCTTTGGATTTGGCAGACATTTGGATTATATTTGATTATCTTCATGGCTATACCTCTTATCTACATTACTCATGTACTTAATGAAACTACTGGTATTTTTTTCCAAAAAAAGAGAATTATTAATAAAAAAATTTAGCTCAGTGGATCTAGCATTTTCTGTCAGCTTGTTGTAAGGCTTGAATTGTGCTTTAACTGTTGCCGTCATTTGGTACAGCTGATGTAACTGGGAATAACATCTTTTTTTCCTTCACAATCTATTTTTGATGTCCAATATGCATCCCCATTCTCACAGGTAGTATGGATACACTAGATAGTCATCATGCAATTTACATATATCAGTTCAACTGCCACCACTGGAATGTAAATATGCTGTTATATGGTATATGTGTTTCAAATGAACTCTTTGACTTGCTTTAAATAGTTGACACAAAGTGTATTCCATCAAATAATATATATATTATATATGTATTATAAATAATATATATATGTGTGTGTGTGTGTGTGTGTGTGTGTGTGTTATACACACACACATGTATCTATCTCTAATGTATCATTCCACACAGCTTGTTTAAACAAATATTCAGATATCTCATTTGTTCCAGTAAGACATTTTGAGGAGTAATCTAACAACTGACAGATGAGGTCTTTTCATGAACATCCACCAAAGTCACAGTTGGGCATTAAATTTATCCAGTGACACACAGCTGCATTTCCCTGGATTAATCATATTATATATTTAAAATATTTTATTGGGTGATTCAGTCATGATATTATGTTATATATCACTGTCTTTCAAGCATCATAAAATTCATTTATGAATTCTAATGGTGTAATCTTTAACATTGTAAAGTTTTTACCCAGACCACCATAAAAGATCCTGCCAAGACCTTTGGCTACTTTTCTTGGGAGTAAAATCCTTTTCTCCTCTCACATCATCTTGTCTAAGGAGATTGTAGGTTTGTTTTCTGCACGCCTCTAAGTTTCTCTAAAGGACTCAGGAGAGAAGGCATGGGGGTTGGTATGCCACAGCTGCTCCAGTGTTTGGGGTAACCCACCCAGTCCGTGATAGTGGTCTCTTGTGCCTTTTGCAAATCCTACCTATATCCCCCGTTACCTTCTACCCTTATGAGCCATATAAAGAGGTCGCTTTATTTTACTCTAATATGTTTTGCCTGGAACATGTTATTCTCTTTCTTCTAACTCCAGTCTCTTATGTAACACCCCCATTCTCATAATTAACCCAAACTGACCATGACACAGCAGTCACACTTGGAATCCTCATCACGTTACCTACCTACCTTTAGCCAAATGTGAAGAAATGTTGCCAGTGTTCTTCTCAACATACGAATATCCTCAGTGGATGAATGTTGTTAGTCCAACGTGAGGAATGAGAATAAGCTTTGATTTATGCTTAAGGTTGCTTGGGCCCCTTCTTCTATCCATATTAATAAATGGGAAGTAAATTAGAGTGAACATCTGCAGCAGAGCTTTCACTGAGGTTCTTGCAGGTTCCGTTGGAGTACGTCCAGCAGGTGTTTTGAAAGCATCACTGTGAGGATAATTTACAACCCAAAACTCCATTCTATACTATGTTCAGAGATGATAAAATAGATGATATTACTTGTACTTGAAAACTACCGTTCAGTTTTCTGTTGGTGTTCTCCGTGTTCTAATTGTTCATGTTTGATAATCTAACCCTAAGTCTGCTGTTTCCTGCCCAAGAATGCCCATCTTTGAAATTGTTTTTTTTTTGTTGACAAAGGGTTAAACAGGCAATCCAGCCACTTTTAAGTCTCTCACTGGACTAGTTATCAGTGATACTCATGTAATAACTTGTTGCAACATGATTCTGCATTTGGGGTTTCTTTTTTAACAAGTTTTATACTTACTAAATGGCTTCAGACATTGATCTGGCCAAGGTCCAGGCAGCAGATGGGTTTGTACCAAAGGTTTTTTTTTTTTTTTTTTCTTTTCACTTTCCCTTAGAAGCAAAGTTTTAATCCTTTCACTTGTATATGCAGCCACTCCATCGACAGAGCATTTCATTCCAGTGAAGCCAAGACTGGCCATCATGCTCACTATAGTCCTTTGGAGACAAACTATATGAGATTGCCAGTGCTATCATGTGCTCGGTTCCTATTTTGGGGTAAGTTTCCCAGGTTCCGTGTGATCAAGTCTGCATAGACATAAAGTGATAAAAGTAATGTCTAGGGTCATAGAGATGGCTCAACAGTTAGGAACACTTGCTGCTTTTTTCAGAGACCCTGAGTTTGGTTCCCCGCCTCATACTGGGCAGTAAATAATTGCCTGTAAGTCCAGTTCAGTGGCATCTGATTATTTCTTCTGGACTCTTTGGACATCTGTGGTTCTCTCTCTCTCTCTCTCTCTCTCTCTCTCTCTCTCTCTCTCTCTCTCTCTCTGTCTCACACACACACACACACACACACACACACACACACACACACACACCAATGACAATAAATGAATCTGAAACCTATGTAATACCTAAAATAGCATGATCATCTTATTCTGAAACTTCTCATTTCAACAAAGAATTTTTCATTTTCGAACAGAATGCAGAGCTGTGGAGCTGAGTCCCAAATGATACTTCAAAAAAACAGTCCTGCATCTAAGGCCCAGAGAACACTGGGAAAGGGCAGCTGAGTGGAAAGACTGAAAGAGCCAGAAGACCAGAGACTTTGAAGTGAGATTGCATCTACTAGTAAAAATCAGATCTTATACTCAAAAAGTCTCATCACTCAAACATGAGTGGAATAAGGGCACTAATGAAAATGTCAGATTAGACTGGGAAAGCCCCATGAAGCCTCCACTATACACACACACACACAAAAACTACAAGCAGCTGAGTAAATCTGGGAGATGGAGAGGTGGTATTTGCAGAGCGGAGCATAGCCACACAGGTTGGTTGTCCAGTGCCAAAGGGGCAGCCCTGAAAACATGCATACAAGTAGCATTATATGGACTCAACAGGTTAATGTTAGGAATATGTATGTATATATAAATACACGAATGCATGAAATAACAATTGACTTCTTAAAATGCCATGGATTTGAAGGAGAGCAGGTAGAGGTATATCGAAGGGTTTGGAGGAAAGGAAGGGAAAGGAGAAACGATGACTCTCTCAAGACTAAACAAAGAAAACATGTGAAATGCTAAGTTTAGTGTTTGTAAAATTGTAAATAAATAAATAAATAAATAAATAAATAATAAATAAAGCAATGCTTTAGTAAGTATTGTCTACTGGCTATGATCAAAGCTTGAGTTTAGTATGTATTTCTCACTGATATCTGACCTTGACCTAGTGACTCCATCAACCTGTGGGAGAAATCAACAATTACACACATGGAAGGTGCACTTTTGTCCACCTGGACTCTCCATCTCCATTCTATTCTTTCCCTGTCTCGTCCTGCTGGATTTTATTCACCTCATCTGTCAGGCATGAATGACTTTTCTCATCATGGTAAGAAGACATGAAATAGTCTTTTGAAGTAAACCACTCCCTCTCTAAGTTGCTTTTTATGGTGAGAGATCCTCTTTCTGATAGGCCTGACCCTCAAACAGTGGGACCTTGCCAGTATGATTTGCTTGGGGACAGGTCACAGAGCTTGTTGAATATGTCAGGCCTGTCCTAGTGCCCTGCCCCCAATTGCAAGAGGCTATTCCTTCAGTCCACACACTTCCACAAATTCCCAGAACAGTACCACTCTCTGTGGAAACAAATGCTGAAACAGTAGCCACTGTGAATCGTTTGACATTCAAATACTCATATGCATAGAACCCTGCTTCCCTGATAGGCTGAGTTCTGGGGAGAGAAACCCATGTGTGCAAATAAGTATTTGTGTTAAAGGCAAGAAATTTAGATAAATACAATACGCATTTTCTCTTACTAAGAAATAAATGGCACTACCCAAGGTATGCCTTTAAAAGGTAATTAAATATAATTTTGTACAAGGTATACGATGAAGATAGTTTATAATGCCCTCTGGATTTCTGTTCATCAGAATAACTGATAGCCTTGAAACACACTGTACTGTTGCTCTCTGATGAGACTGGGGACTAGAGAGACAGAATCGTAGATGAAAAAGCTTTACTGGCTGCAAGGCATGAAATAGAAGCTCCAGATTTTTGTCTGATAGAGCCAGCAAGAATTTAAACTGGCAACCAGATTAGGATGGTAGATCTTTGATCCAATTAATTAATTAGTTAATTCTCTTCTCTCTCTCTCTCTCTCTCTCTGTCTCTCTCTCTCTCTCTCTCTCTGTGTGTGTGTGTGTGTGTGTGTGTGTGTGTGTGTCTGCCTGTGATGGTGAGGGTCTGGAGGTCAGAGAGCAGTGTGGGAGTCAGTACTGTCTTTTCATGATGTGGATCCCAGGGACTACACTAAGGCTGAAGGGAAGTTCTTTTACCTACTGACTCACCTCACCTACCTGAGCAGCAGATCTTTTGTCTTTGTGTTAGTAAAAATAAGTTGAGATTGTTTTAATTAGAGAAGGGCTTTCTTGGATTGACCCAGCTGCCTCTATTTCCTATCATGTTAAAGGGGATGAGAAAAATAACTCACACAATTTGGAAACAAGTGACAGATACCCAACAGGATATAAATTCTCTCTTTCACATCCATTCATACTCTCTGCTCTTTCATCTCAGGACTAGATACAAATCAAACTCAGGTGAAAATCATTTTAAAAATCAATATTTCAGCCAATACACATAAACTCACTGTTTTAGGGTTTCTATTGCTGTGATGAACAACATAAACGAAAAGCCAATTGGTGAGGAAAAGGGTATGTTTGGTTTACATTTCCATATTGTTGTCCACCATTAAAGGAAATCAGGACACTCAAGCAAGGGTGAAACCTGGAAGCAGGAGCTGATGCAGAGCCCATGAAAGGGTGCTGCTTACTGGCTTGCTCTTCATAGCTTGCTTAGCATGCTTTCTTATAGAACCTAGGACCTGAAAAGCCCAGGGATGACACCACCCACGGTGAGCTGGGCTTCCCCTATGGATTACTAATTAAGAAAATATTCTATACCTGGATCTTATGGAAACATTTTCTCAATTGCAGTTCCTTCCTTTCAGACAACTCTACATTGTGTCAAGTTGACATGAAATCATCCAGCCCATTCACCCTGATGACTGTTTCTGGAAATTTTTAGTAGTCACCGTTGACTAGCACACTCGGTCCTTTGTGAAATGTTCTCTCTGTGTGTACACATTCCCTGAATATTCCTGTCTACAGGAACAACCATGTCCTTTAAAGAAAAAATAAACTAAGTTACATTTATTTGTTTATTTGTATACATGCTCTTTCTGTGTGTCTCTGTTTCTCTGTCTCTGTGTGTATATCTGTGTGTGTATTTGTTTGTGAGAGAGAGAAAGAGAGAGAGAGACAGAGAAACAGAGACAGAGAAAGAGAGAGGGGGAGGGAGAGAGGCAGAGAGAGAGAGAGAGAGAGAGAGAGAGAGAGAGAGATATCTGTGTAGGTCAGAGGACAACATTCAGGGAGTTGGCTCTTTGTTCATCATGTGGGACCTAAGGACTTAGCTTAGGTCATCAGGCTTAGTGACAGTCACCTATATCCACTGAACCATCTTGTCTACCTCAAACCTTTCCTCTAAACAGAGATCATACTTTTAATTTGTTGTTTGAAAATATCTATATCAGTATTGTGGCTGCTTTATGAAAATTACATATAAGGGCATTGACCAGTTCTGCTTGTAACACAGCCATAAATAGCCAATAGATATTAGAGGCACTGTGATGTGTCCTGCCCCTTAGAGAACAATAACAGAAATTAGGTTGTAGAACCATTTAATTAGGCCTTTATCCCTGTGTCCTCTCTACTTTGTGCACAGAAACAACTTACACTGGACCAAAGGTCATCTCTTAATTAGTAGGTAGCCAGACCAAAAAAAAAAAATAAATAACTCAGGGAGACATCTTTAAAGAACCAGGTAACAAAATAGCAGCTAAGCTCTTAATTGCAAATTTTTGTTAGTCCCTGCTCTTACATTCAGACCAAATTCAAGAGCATCCTCCATGGCTAACTCACAATGACTAAGCGTAGCTAAGCAACTCTCTGCAATCTGGCCGATAAGGTAGCTTTAAAATTCATTATTTGAAACTGCAGCTTTTGTACCTAATAATATGTTGACTTGTGGAGGGGCTTGGTTCCTTTAAAGTAACAAATATTAGAGAAGAAGAAAAGGGAGTTTGAATATTTGGATATTTGGCATTTTCTTTAGCTTCTCAATCTGGACAGGAGCATGCTGCCTCAGCTTCCTCCCTAGGAATGCTAAGGAAAATCAAGTCCCCTATAAACCTGCTCTGGTTTCAGAGCATGTGTTGTTTCTTCCAGGGTCCCTCTACCCAGCAACAGCCACTCCCCTAAATTATATGCTCTCTCTCCCTTACTAAGTCAGACCCTCCAATAAGATTGGCTATGGATAAGAGACTTCCTGTGGTGAAATTCTTACAGATAGAAAACGTAACCTCAAACATGTGAGGCAAATGTTGTAGAGGCTTCCTCAAAGGCCACAACTATAGCACATGCCAAAGTCCCATGCCAAGCATTATAGTTACTCATTTTAGAAGTAAAATCTGTGAGGCTAAGTTACCCTGCTGGACCCAGCTATAATGTACAATTCTTTGGCACACTAGGCTCATGTCCTCCACATGTTCAGTCAAACTACCTTGGACAAAATTGTCAGTGTATTTTGAACCCCACAGCTACAATGACCTATACATTAGCTTGCTGTCTCTATATCACTAAGGAGCCATTTAACCCATATGAAACCTAAGCAATATAGCATTATAGCTAATAATAAGAGACCTGGATTTGAATTGCTCTTCCATTACAATCCTATGAGACTGAAAAGATACTTAACTTGGTTATGTCACCATTTCTCTCCTTTCCAGTGTAATAAACACAGGGTCTGCTTTACAGCATTGAGGAAAGCAATAAATGATATAATTCAGGTAAAATTGTTAACACAGGCCCTAACAAATACCACCAGCTTGATTTTATCTGTCAATAAAAATCATCGAACTAATCAGGCTTTTAGTTTCCGGGATGCAGGCTGCAATCCCAAGTGTCGCATCACATTGAGGGAGTTATTAGCCTTCAATTAGCTGGCATTTCAGATAGCTGGCAACAGCTGCTGAAGTGAAATGCAGGCGAGAAGTGCAGAGACAGGAAGCTGGGAGCCATATGTCTGCCACTCTACCTCCCTCGCAATCACTCATGGCTTTCTAATTTTCTTCCACCTGAAGAGGACTCATGGGGTAAGTTTCTTGCCTCATGTCTTGCCTTCAAGTTCATTCAAAGAGAAACAATCTTTGAATTGAGTCAATCTTTGAATGAACCCCAGAATCTCCAATGAGGAGAACAGATGGGATGTCTTTCTTTCTCCTCTTGTCTAAGTTTATATTGATTGCTGCTCAGCTGAAACAACACATTTGTTTTTTAATCCTTGATATTCTCTCTCAAAATGTTTCTACAGGCCCGTGAAGACTCACTGCACCCAGCGGCTCTTATTTAAAGATAGGAAATGGGTAGCTCATTTCATTTCTAGGTAGGCTTCTGAAATTTAGTGTTGACCATAGAGATCCCTCCTGATTTCACCTGGGTAGTGGTCCAGACCCAATCTCATCTTACATCTATTGTCACTTTTCAGTTCTGGAGCTATTGGTGTGGTATGGATGGCTGCAGAGGCCAAGAACTATCTCTGCTGTCAATATTCACCTATTGTTTTGAATTTCTTAAAAAGTGGAAGCCTATCTTCAAGTCAAAACTATGAAGACTGTAAGGAATAAGCCAACGCCAGAGGCTTGAGCTCATCATGGAAAAGATGATGAGTAACTTAACCTTAAGAGGGTCTGTTTAAGAGAAAACGAGCAGATGAGATTCAGTTTTAACTTCTTGGGAGTAGAAATTCTGGATCAAAGTACCCAAATGGAGTATATAAGTTTATCTCTTACTATCTATATAATAAATTACTTGGCATATGATTTACAGTGGACAGAATGAAGAGTGGCTACATCTTCACAGGTTTCATGTAAGTCAGACAAAGAAGAAAACAGAGAACAGAAGACATGGAATTAAATTAGTAACTATTTATTAAATCAGAAATTCATTTTCTGACCTTTAAGTAGAATATAGCAAAGTTAAACAAATTTTAACCTAATGTTCCATTCACTATTTATTCTGAGCGTGTGACACATCTTCATTATGAAATCCCATTATATCTTAGGGAACTTATTATTTTTATACTTCCTGTTAAAGTGAATGCTCACCTTTGTGTGGAAACTGCAGAAAATTTTTTAACACTTAGATTTCTTTTAGGAAATGTGAACCTATTTATGGTGCATGAGCAACCATGAAAGTCTGTATGATGGATCATTCTACATCCAATAAGTATTTCTGGATTGCTACTTTGTTCCAAAAATATATTTATGTGAGGAAGCTATGAGAAGATATTTCTCAGGAGACATCTGTCTGTTATCAAACAAATAACAAAAGTAGAGTTTTAGGTAGTTATTTTGTGTTGCAGGAGTTATATTGTAGGCCACAAGATGGTTCAGTGGGTAACAGGACTGTCTGTGTAAGCATGAGGGTCTGGATTTGGATCCTCAGCTCCCATGTAAAGTCTGAACGTGGCTGTGGCTGCCTGTAATTCCTGTTTGGTGGGAGAAGAGACAGGAGGATGTTAAGGCTTGACATCTATCTAGTGTAGCCAAAAATAGAGAGACCCGGTCTTCAGTGAACAGTTTGGAGACTGACAGAGAAGGATACCAAGTGCCTCTGTCCTCTATCAGTAGGCACATAGCATGCCTGCACTCTCTTGCACACGTGCACATGCGTGTGTACACACACACACACACACACACACACACACACACACACACACTTTGCACCATACATATTATCAAGACAATTTTTTAAGTGCTCATCTTATTCATGAGTCTGATTTCTAAAATGTTAAAATGTAGTAGTTGATGTGTATTGTTTTACAGAGAAATACATAGAGAAATATGCATATGTGTGTGTCATATATATATGTATATATATATATATATATATATGATAGATTAAAAATAAAACTTTTGAAATTTATTTATAGCTTCAGAATATTAAAAGTACTGTTTTGGTAGCTTGTTGTTTAGTTGTATATTTCTAGAGGCCAATACAAAGAAGACATAGAAAGCTAATTCATCAACTTATGGAAAACACGTAACTAAAAGACAAAACAATGTTTTCCATGAGTTGGCAGCATGAGGCTAAAGTCAGCCATAACATGATCTCAAGGAATGATATCTCAATTGAAAAAAAATCTGTATGTTTATCAAAATCATGTTAGAAAGTTTTATGTGAGAGGAATGGATACATAAAATGTGGTACATTCACACAATGGAGTATTACTCAGCTATTAAAAATAATGAATTTGAGAAAATCTTAGGTAAATGGATGGAACTAGAAAATATCATTCTGAGTGAGGTAACCCAATCACAAAAGAACATATATGGTATTTACTCACTGATATGCAGATATTAGCCCAAAAGCTTGAAATAGCCAAGATTCAACTAACAGATCATATGAAGCTCATGAAGAAGAAAGACGAAGTGTGGATGCCTTGGCCCTACTTGGAAGGAGTGACAGAATGCTCAAAGGAGCAAATATGGCGACAAAGTGTGGGACAGAAAGTCAAGGAGGGGCCGTCTGGAGACCACTCTACCTTGGTACCGGTCCCATGTGCAGTCACCAAAGATAGACGCTGATATGGATGTCAGGAAGTGCATGCGGACAGGAGCCTGATGTAGCTGTCTCCTCAGAGGTCTGCCAGAGCCTGACATATCCAGAGGTGAATGCTCGCAGCTACCCATTGATCTGACCAAGTGTTCCCAATGGAGAAGTTAGAGGACTGAAGGAGCTGAAAGGGTTGGGGCCCCAAGAGGAGAGCAACAGTGCCAACCAACCAGAGCTCCCCAGGGTCTAAGCCACCAGCCTGGGAGCACAAAGGGAGGCACCCATGTCTTCAGCTGTATACTTAGGGGAGGATGGCCTTATCAGGCATGGGTGGGAGAGGAGATCCTTGGTCCCATGAAGGCTGAACACCAATCGGGGAGGAATTCAAGGGTGGGGAGGGGAGAGAGGAGTGTGGAGTAGGTGAGGTCACACCCTTGTGGAGGCAGGAGGAGGGGATGGGATAGGGGGTTCCTGGGTGGTGTGGGGAATGGGGTGAGGGGATAAAATCTGAAATGTAAACATAATATCCAATAAAAAAATTTAAAAAAAGAAAGTTTTATGTGAGTGATAAAGACATTTATTTGATAAAGCATAGGTATGAAGAAGTACAACCATGATAGGAATGTTGTTCTTAGAGTTAAATCCTGGCCATGACCTCTCCAAAGATGGTAGATATTAGAAAAATTCTTAACGTGCCTTGCCTGTGTTTTCACAATCAAATAAAGATTGGGATTATTCTAGAGCTAATGTGATCCATGCAACCATTGTGAAGACAAAGAATCACTTCTGATAAGATGCTTCATGATGTAAAGAGGCATATTGACGGTGCTGAATGTGTACTGGCTGTGAGTCTTGATGCCAGCTCCAACAGAAGTGCAGGTAGACATGTAAGGGAGACAACAGCATTAGAAGTAACAGCAGGAACAGTATGTGCTGCAGGAGACCATGGAAACGAACAGAAGAGATGATCCAAAGCCTCTCTTTAAATTCTCTGTAGACATGCCAAGGGAAACAGCATACTGTTGCCTCATGAGAGGATTGCATTTGATTTGCAGAAGTGCCTCAGGTATAATGGTCCACATGAATAAACGCTGGCAATTAATGATGAAAGAGAACCCCTAAATAATTAAACTCTGATTTTTCAACTAAGTGATAGCAATTATGGAAAGGATGATATCAGTCTTGCCATGGTGGCTCCAGCAGGGAAATGCTTATCTCCCCAAAAAACATTTTTTGTTCCCTTTTCAGAAACAGGATGTGACTGGATATTCTCCAGAATGACAAATCGTATGTTCTTATTTCACTGCTATTGATCTCTGCCTTGAACACAAAGTTTAGCTTTGTTTGCATTATAGCATTTCATTGAAACCCAAAATAGTACAAGTGTCTTACACATACTTCTAACATTTTGGAGCCCAAATAGTGAGATGATATTTTGCAAGTCCATATTTTCATGTCACAAAGACCTAGACCAACTGCAGCCAGATAACATGACTTTTAATTTAACAATGCCTTCCAAGAAATTGAAATATATTAGATGCCAAATATAGTTTCCAAAGGAAAGGTTGTGTCATTGAATCTGAAGGTATTGGAGGAGAGATCTGTACTTTTCATAACCACCTCCAGAACTTGCTTTCTTTGAGTCAATCAAATAATAATTTAAAAAAAATCATTTCCTGTAAGATTTATTTTACATTCAATGATAAAATATTGTCTATTATGATACTGTAATTTGGTTAAGGGTTTTCTTTAATCATCAGAAAATGAATTCTTCAGATCAAGGATCTTGTCCTAACCAATTTTGAGTTTTAATAACCTTACCAAAATTATATCTACATTCCCCAATTCTGAATCTGGAGACTCTTTCCTTCCCACCCCCCCTTGCTTTTCATCAGCTTTCATTATTAATATTGAATATTTTATTATTCAATATTATTATTATATTTCATCAGTATAAAATTATGAAGCCAGAAAAGGTGTACTCTTCAAATTTAGATGCCTCACACCATCAAAGTCAAGAGCCTGTAGGAATTTAGGGTAAAAACCCAGCGATATATTGGCAGAGCTATAATGACTATAATGAGTGTGAGAAGGATGTCTCTGATTTTTGTGTACACTCTTGGGGCTTTTCCTTCTGTTGGGTTGCCTTCTTTAACTTCAATATTGTGGTGGTTTTGTTTTTAATTTTAAAAATCTTATTATATTTTATTTTGTCATGTTTGATCGTAATCTTTCAGCATCTTGTTCTTTTCTCATGAGAGACAGAAAGGAAGTAGATCTGGATGGGGATGGAAGATGAAGAAAAATTGGGAGGAGTAAAGGGAAGGAAACTATAATCAGGATACATTGTATGAGGAAAATTTATTTTCAATAAAAAGGGGAAAAAAAGGAAAAGTGCTACTAAAATCTTGACTGTTTTTAAATGGCCCAATAATAATTTAATACTGAATAAAATAAGGATGGAAAGACTGCCAATCCTTCAAGACAAGCTAATTCCTGGTTAAGTACTAATTGGAGGTAAATAGTAACAAGTATACCAGCTGGTGATTTCCAGAATTCCACTCACCCTAGAGCCACATTTCCCAGAAAAGCCCAAATTTCTAAACACAGAATCAAATGCAGAAGAGGATATAGAACTCAGCCCTTGTAGTTGAATTTATAATAATCAGAAAAACAGAATGAGTATGGACAATGGAATTAGAGATAAAACAGAACTGCAGACCAGAACAGATAACAAAACCAACAGAAAGGTACCTGAGAAGCCCTTGTTCTGGAGATGCTTATGTCTGCAGTTTAAGGTCAGTCCTCATTGCAGGAGGTGATCAGGTGTTTGTCAGTTCAGTCCTAGTTTCTAGGATAGGGTACATAGAAGAAGAGGAGAGTGCAGGTTAACACAGTGTGAGGAACTTTCCTTTCCTAGTGCCTGGAAGCTAGGAACTTGCTTCAGGAGGCAAGAGAAATTTTCCTTCCTTTCCCTCCCCCCCCCCCCCTCTCCCTCCCTCTCTCCTTCTCTCCCTCCTTCCCTTACTCCCTTCCACCCTCCTCCCCTCACTCCCTCCCTCTGTCCTTCCTTCACTCTCTCCCTCCCTCACCTATCTACCTTCTTTCCTCCCTCCCTCTCTCTCCCTCTTTCTTCTCTTTTCTATCCTCCTTTTTTCCCTTTCATTCTTTACACCCTTCTCTTTTCAAAAATAATATAGAGTGCTGGAGAGAACCTTCAATGCTTAAAACTCATGTTGCTTTTACACAACACCTGAATTCAGTTCCCAGCACTCACATGATATCTCACAACTATCAACTCCAGTTCCAGATCTATGACCTATTCCTGAACTCCTCAGCACCAGGCACACAGTCTTTTCACATACTCTACTCTCTTAAAGAGCCCAGGATCGTGATCCCAGGGGTGACACCACTCACAACGGCTGAGTTCTCTCATATCATTTACTAACTAAGAAAGTGCCCTAGGCTTGTCTATAGAACATGTTACAGAAGCAGTTTCTCAGCTGTGGTTCTTTTCTCCCAAATGGCTCTGGCTTGTGTCAAGTTGACATAAAAACCAGTCAGTGCTACTTGTCCTTTGCCAACTCGACACACAAATACATGACTTGTTAAGAGGTAATCTTTCCTTTCTTGTTGTCCTCAAGGTCACACACTAATAACATCACAACATGATGCATTTTACAAATTTGAATAGTCCCACAGTCTTTACAAATTCAAAGACTCTAAGAAATCAGTCTCTGTAGAACCCAAAAAATCTCTCTGAAAGTTCAGTGTCTCTCAACTGTGGGTGTCTGTAAAATCTTAATAGGTTAAATCCTATTTTTTTTTTTTAAATTTCAAGTGGATGGAATAGGGTGCAGTCATAATCTGAACAAAGCAAAATGAAACTCCAACAGCATAAATAACTTGGTGTTAAATGTCACATATTTACCTACAATCTTCTGGGTTCCTTCAAAGTTCTGGGGTCTCCTCTCTGGCTCTGCTGTCTGCAGCACACAAGGCTTCTCTGCTAGGCTCAGGCCATCTCTACTCTATGGCTATTGCTGTTCTTGATGGTCACCCCATGGCAGTTGTATATCTGAAATCTTCTGCTGCAAATAGGTTGAATTTCCTCTTCAGGATTCATCCTTATCATTCTACCAAGCTTCAACTTCTCTACATGACTCCTTAAGTCCTGGGGCTGCAAGTGCTACTGAGGCTGCACCAATGGCTTCTGGTCTCTCCCAGAACCTAGCTTCAGCTGCTTTTTATGAACCCTTCATGTCTTCAAAACCAGTACCACCTGAGTGACTCTTACAAATGACCAACTTCAGCTTCCAGCACACGGTACAGTCCTGGCTACCTCTTAGAACACAGGTTCTGAGTGTTGACCCTGCGGAAATACTTCCTAGCAGATTTAACCTCAGTGATGCTGCTTCTTCTTCATCACTTTTAATTTCAAAGCCTGAGCTGGCCAGCATCAATTATCCCAACAAAGCAAAGCTTGCAATTTTATAATTCTGGTATCTTGTTAATTGTAGCTAATTCTTCAGTACCCACTGACTGTAACCAAAATAACCAAGCAACTGCCTGATAGGGTCTTTAAGTGAGTCTCAGACTTTCCTGTGGAATGTCATTGGAAATGTCAATGGACATTCCTATGGAATGTCAAGGCAGGCCTCCATCATCCCTATTTCTTTTAACATTCTTATCTTTCAAGCTCCCACAGAACAGCTCACCATACTCTACACTCAATGGTGTTTCTAGCCCAAAGTTTCAAAGTCCTTTCATAATCCTCCGTCAAAACAGTACCATCTGGCCTAACTCTGCAATATTGTATTCTGTCTTAGTTTGAATTTTTATTACTACGACAAAACACCATGGCCAAATTATGTTGTGGAGGAAAGTGTTTATCTTGCTTACATTTCCCTGTAACAGCCTCTGTGGTTTAAATATGCTTGGCTCAGGGAGTGGCACCATTAGGGGGTGTGGCCTTGTTGGAGTAGGTGTAGCCTTGTTGGAGGAAGTATGTCACTGTGAGGTTGGGCTCAATTTGAGACTTTCCTCCTAGCTGCCTGGGGGGACAGTCTTCTCCTGATTGCTCTCAGATCAAGATGTTAAACTCTCAGCTTCTCCAGCACCATACCTGCCTGAACACTGCCTTGCGTCCCACCAAGATGATAATGGTCTGAACCTCAGAACCTGTAAGCCAGCCCCAATTAAATGCCTTTCCTCATAAGAGCTGCCTTGGTCATGGTGTCTCTTCACAGCAAGGAAACCCTAAGACATAGTCCATCACACAAGCAGGGCAGAAAACTGGAGGCAGGAGCTAATGCAGAGGCCATGGAGGGATGCTGCTTACTGACTTGCTCCTTATGGTTTGCTCAGCCACTTTACCTATATTTTTTTTCACTTTGAAGTGTAACCTTCTTTCTATATAACTGTTCTTTGATACATACATCCCTGTGAGCATAAGACACATATGAAGCTGCAAGGAGTCTTAGGCATCACAGTTTAGTAAGCAAGATGCATGCAGAAACCGTTGATTATTTTGAGGCCACTGATTGAGACTTTCCAGATTTTTTCTCCTGCTGACCTTAAAGACAACCTCAAGAGGAATGACCAAGGCCTAGTTTTTGGCAGGGAGAGATTTGCATCTGCTAGGTCTATTGAGATCATTTTTTTCCCCAAACCTTAAACATACTCTATCAGTTGGTATACTTGAATTATATTGTTGCTGTACAGTTCATCAGACATTCATCATCACATGCTCTGCAAATTCAAAGTGTGATGTGGACTTTGATCTGCTAAAATCTAGCTTTCTGGAGTGAGGAGGGCATCCTTCCAGGGGCCCTGGTGAAAGTCTGTCTTTTATCTTTTCAAGGTCTAATCGGTGCAGAAACTCCTGTCTTCTGGATGCTTCTGTCTAATTTATTTCCTTCTCTACAAGGCCTTACCTGCCTGTTGAATCTCCCTGTTTACCATGCATAAGAAAGAAGATCTCAGTAGATCTAAGATTCAGGATATTCCAACGTAAACCCTTCTCCTCAGGTGTGTTAGCATACACTGCATTGTTTGCCATGTGTGGGGTGGTTTGAATAAGAATGGCTCCTATAGCTTCATGTATTTGAATGTTTGGCCCATAGAGAGTGGCATTATTAAAAGGTGTGGCCTTGTTAGAGGACTGTGGGAGTGGGATTTGAGGTCTCATATGCTCAAGTTAGGCCTCATGTGGCATTCACTTCTGCTATATGTAGATTAAGATACAGAACTCTCAGCTAGCTCTCCAGCATCTTGTCTGCCTGCATGTCACCATGTTTCCTATCATAAGCCAGCCCCAACTAAATTTTGTCTTTTGTGAGATGCTGTGGTCATGGATGCTTTTATGAAGATGCTTCAGAGCCATTGAAACCCTAAGACGCCATGTCAGGTGGTATTCACAGATTCATTGTATTAGAAAGTGGACATATCTTTTATGGGGTTGGCATTCATTTCTTTTCAATTGGTAATTGCATAGGTAGTTTTGACGTCAAGTTTGATTCAGATAGCACTCAAGCACTTAGCTTAACAGATTTGGAAGAGGGCAAAGAGACTACCCAGGTAGAAATGTGGAAAGTGAAATTAGCCAGGAAGAAGAACAGCAGGCACTCCTGCTCAGAGACAAGGAGAGAAACTAATCGAGGACGCTGCTGTTACAGTTTGATCTAAAGTATCCAAAGGCCATGCACTAAAGGCTCAGTGGCTAGCTGATGGATTATGTTGTGTCTCATCTCCTTGGTGTAGTAATCCACTAATGGGTTCAAAATTTAATGGACCTGCAAGAAGCTGCAGAAGCTGTAGAAGTGTGGACTAGAGGAAGTACATCAAGGACTATGTGTTCTGGGAAGCAGAGGATCCAGACATGTGAGAACCATTTTTATCTCTCCCACACAATGATTCTTTTCTTCTGTCTTTAAAAACTCAATTTACAATCTGGGTTGATCAAACATAGACAACAAAACTCAAATAGGGAAGGGTGGGTTTCTAGCTCAGTGAGGGTAGGTTTTGAAAGATGAGAAGAAAGAACATCCATCCCTTTGCACTTTCCCTGGGAAGTAACAATTTGTAGGCTTAGGTCACTGAATTTGGAATCTGATTTTGTGTGACCTCAACATTTGACATTTTGCCCTTCTGAAAAGCCATAAAGTAATTTGTTTTCCTGTTAGGTTGGCTCAGCTTTGACTTGTCTTGATCCTGGTTGTTTGTATGTCCCTTCCATATATAGCTACTCACTGACTAGCTACTAAGCCCATAAAGCCCTCAGATAGAATATATGTGTTAGGTATAAGCTGTATAACCATGAGCTTGTTGTCCAAACTCTCCAAGCCTTCCTGTCTAAAATGGAGACTTTAATATTATTCATGGTGTATACTGAAAGAGCTAACACAACTAATGTGTTCAGTGTGGAAGCTGGAAAACACACTTTTATAAGACCATGTATCATTTTTATTGTTATCATTCTTCTCCATTTGCCTGAGGTATCTCAAAAGCAAGTGGTGAATATGAGCTAGACTGCATTCTGATCTAAATCACTTTCACTCCAACAGAAGATCAGGGAAGGGAACCACTCCTCCCAGCAATGTAGACTCTAAGTATAATGGGCATCTGCTTGTGAGGCTGGACCACTAGGTGGGTGGGGGTCTATTGGGTATGAAAATGGATTTCTGACTATGTATGATGACAAGAGGTGTTGCTTGGGGATTCTGTAAAGTGAAAGAATCTCAGATGCCAAGCTTCACATAATTACCATTACCCAAGGTTTTTGTTTGTTTGTTTGTTTACTGTAGTTAGAGTTAAATATTTTGTTAAGGAAAGGGTTAGTGATTAGTTAACTCGTGTCATCATCCTTTAAAGAAACAAAGAAGCACAAAGCACCATTATTAAAATGCCTTTAATCAAAGTGCCCATCTGTTATGCTTTCTTAGGAAAAAAAAGACCTCTAAAACAAAATCTTTCAAGGAGATGTGTCAGGAAAACACAAAGGAATGCTGATCCTATTATCAAGCAACTGTGTGTTCTCAAGCAACTACTGAAATCAATTCTGAACCAAGCAGTGACCACACAATGGGTTACAACCCATTCTGATGGGAAATCCACAGGAATTCCTTTCAATAAACAACAAAGATGTGTAGTTAAGAAATCCATATTAAACGGACTATTCATGTTTCATATGAGAAGGAATTATTTTCAAAAAAATTTACTTTATTGGAGATATTTGCATCATGACACGTAAATGATTTTTCTTGTAGTAAAGAACAAACTTACCATCTGCCAACTGGTGACTTACTGCAGAAACTGTCAGAACGATAATAATTTCTCATTTACAAAACACAGTTAGAAGGAAAACCTAAGTTGTGTAATGACTATAATATTTTAAATGGATAAAAAGTTTATTAGCTCTTTCTCTTCACCTAAGAAACATCACTTTTCTTTGCTGTTACAGACTTTAGTCGCTTGATTGTTAATGTGTACAGTTTAAGATATTTGACAAGTGCATATGCTTCCAAAGATACAAACACAAAATGATGACTATATCACCATCCCAATGCTTCTTGTAATCTTTCCTACTCTACCTTTTCAGGAAACCAACTTCCAGTTTCCTATGAAAGAAAATGAGGTTGCATTTTCCAGAGTTGAAGTATAGAGAGAATTATGTGACATGTACTCTGTCTGTGCATTTGGCTTTTCCTACTCAAAACTTAGCTGTGTACCATGTGTGTTTACTCATTCTTACTCTCAGATCTATACTGTCGTGTAAACAGATGTTGGCTATTCTTGGTTGTCAACTGAATTACATCTGGGATTAGCTAAAACCCAAGCAGCTAGGTGCACCCGTGAGAGATTTTATTTTTTCTTAATTAAATCATTTGAGATCTTTTGAGGATGCAAAGATACATCTTTAAATTGGGCCATGCCTTCTGCTGGCAGCCTATTTAAGGAACATGGAAAAAGAGTGTTTTGGCTCCTTTCTTGCTTGTTCTTGATCTCACTGGCAAATCCATTCCTTCATTGGCATTAGAGCCTAAGTAATTAGGATTCTGAAGTTTACTGAAGACCACCCGAGCCTTGTGGATGGAACAACTTTCTGGATATTCCATTGATAGAATATATTTGTATTCATTCTATAAGTCCTGTTCCTCTAGAGAGCTCTGCCCAATACAAGATAAACAGTTTGTGACCTGCTCATCTATTACTGGGAACTTGGTTTATTCTTTTACTCTTTTGACTTTTAAAGATGAAACTGCAATGAACATCTGTATGTCTTACATAAAAGTGTATATAAGATATAAAGGCCAAAAGGTCTTTGTTTGATCAATAAGTATAAATTGAGTAGTTTAAGACTAGAATAAAGCATGACTACCTGTCTGGTACAATGCTAGTTTCAAGAGTGACCTGAATGGCTGGCAAGATTGCTTAGATGGTGAAGTGCTTGATAGGCAAACATGAAGACTGGCTTGTAAATTTCAAGCACATACTCCTGGAAGCTCTCTGGCCAACCAGTTTAGTTAAGTTGGAAAACTCTACGTTCAGTGAGAGACCCTTGAAAGATCAACTGGAGATTGTTAAAAAAAAATTGGTTTGATGTGTGGTTTCTACATTCATAACCAAATATACCTGTACACACATGTTCATCCATCCATCCACCATGAAAATCAATCTTTGCCATTAATTTTAACTTCATTTTTATCTAACTATAAATTAAAGTGAAGTAAGACATAACACAGATGTCCCTTATACAACTCATTCAGTAATAGTAATATTTAAAAATTATGGTAATAGGTCAAACTGGTAACCTGAAATTCCAATGGCTTGCATGGCTTTGTGGAGATCTCACTTCACCTGTGTTTGTACATAGTTTGCTATAATGTTACTATTTCTGTAGATTAATGGGAGCAGAATTTAGTTACTGTCAAACGTCAGCATAAGGACCCCTCTTGCTGGTATATACTAGCTATAGCCATCTCCCTTTGTCCCCGCTGCTTAACCTCTAAGACTTACAGATTTCACCATTTATGATATTGTTATTTTGTTGTCTATTTTGTACCTTCAAAATTCCTGTTTATATCTTCCTGTATCCTGTCCTAGGAAACGTCTTTTGTCTCAGATGACATGCTAAAAGCGTTACAGATTCAAGAAGATATTTTGTTAAAGGTTCATTTTTATAACTTTTAAATTGTGTGTGTGTGTGTGTGTGTGTGTGTGTGTGTGTGCGTGTGCGTGCGCGTGCGCGCACGCACATGCACATGCACATGCACATATGGGTACAGGTAAATGGAGTTGAAAGTAGGGTCTCAGATTCTGGAGCTAGAATTACAGGTAGTCATGAGCCAACCACTGTAGAAGCTGGGAGCCAAGCTTGGGTCCTCTAGAAGATCAGCAAGTGCTCTTAACTACTGAGACATCTCTTCAGCCCAGGGCGTGGACATTTTTGATTTATGGAATCTACACGGTTTTCTTGGTGTCTCCTTTATATCACTTAGGTGTGGGATGATGGTGTTTTTGTGCACTGTTGGAAACAACTCTCTATCACTTGATTTTTAAAATCTGTGCCTTCATAAATTCCAAACTGGATCATGATGTTCCATAAAGTAGGCCATGGCTTGTTGCCTAAAATGTACTTCACTTTGGAGCGCAGTCTCACCCACACCTTACAGCTTGGATGCACATGTATTTGTTTCATAAAAATAAAACTATCACTATGTGACATGCTTCGTACTTGGCTGGGAATCAAGATCTCAGAATCAGCTGCAACACACATTTGCATCCCTCTGAGTAAAACTTACATGTGGGGATCATGAATAATGAAGGTTAATGTCAAGACCCATCTAACCCAGCAAACCACCTGAGGTGGATTGATTTTCAAAACTAATGTCTAATTTTCTCAAATGTAATTAAGTAAGAATGTAATGACAGTTTTCCCGAGAACACCACTGTTCATTGATGTTCCCTACTAGAAATGGATGTGTCTCCATTCTTTACACCCTGAGTACCTTGAAATATCAAAGAAATCAAAGGGGAGTTGAAGGGGTCCAGGCATCCATAATATACCATACTCCCCAAAATTATGAAGTATTTTGTAATTAATTGAGAATTTATCCACTTGTTTGAGAAAGAAAAGTTCTCGTACAGTCTGTCTATACTATGTACCCATGCAAGTACCAATTCCACCCATTTGATTATGCAAGTGAAGCGTCTGCTGTTGTGTCAAATACCCAAGAGGAATCACTTGAGAGGAAGCAATTCATATTCGGCTGAGGGCTTTTGTTCCTGTTGAACTTGCGCATTGCTTTGGGCTGTGGTGTGGGGAGGCAGAACATTATGGCAGCAGGGGTGTGAAAAAGCAAAGGTACTCATCTCATAGAATCAGAAAAGTAAGTGAGAAAGACAGAAGAGGCAGCAGACAAGAGATCCTTTAATAGCATACCACAATGACTTGTCCCCTCCAACAAGATTATATCTCCATTAGCTAAGGACGAACATTCAAAACATGAGCCCCTGTGTGGGGGTATTTCATATTGAGATTGCAATACAAAATTAGAAGCAGGAGAGGGCATGCAGATAGAAAGAGACAGACAGACAGAGAATACAGAGAAACAGAAACAGACACAGAGAAGCAGAGATTAGCTCACATGGTTGTGAAGTCTTAGTTGGTGAATCTAGAATATGATGGAGGAACAGTTAACCACAGCCAGGATAAACCTGAAATTCTACCCCAAGACCATCTTATGTGAAGCCAAATGCTGTCCACTATGCAATCAAGGGAGAGCTGATGTTGACTGATTCGGGCGGGGCATTCAAAAGAGAGTTGCTAAAACATTATTTCTCTTTTTTTGGGGAGGCCTCACTAGTTTCTCTCACATGTATATTTAAATAAAGTCCACCTATATTATGGTGAGCCACAAATTTAAATGCAAATATCATCTGTAAGCAGCTTTATAAAACACATCTAGAATAATGCTGAATATTGTTATTCAACCAAATTGTTATCAAACCAAACGTTTGATACCTTTGATCCAACCATCATGACACATCAATGAATGATATAAGCTGAACTGTCATAATGATATTTATATTTTTCTTAATGGATAAGTTTCCTCAGGCCACTGTACTGTAAAAAACACAGAGAACAACCTGTCTTGCATATTTTGGAACTTACTGGATTCAGCATGTCCATTGGCCATGTATTTTTAACCAATTACTTTGCTATATCCTGACAATTGCATTCAGGCCTGTCATTGTTAAATGATGGAAGTCACTTTAAATTCAGGTCTCCAAGTATCAACTAGACAATCAACAAAGCCCTAAAATTTTACTTTCTCTGGTGTTTGATTGTGACTAGGTTTTAGTCACAGACCACTGCAACATCAAATGTGTGAATTCTTCTTTCTTCACACCAATCAACTCAATGTCAAGTGTGTGTTCTATAATTCAATTAAAAGTTGACACTATCAGGATGGTGTTGACATAAGATTTTGCAACTTACCAGCTCAGTTCGCCAGACTACCAGCATTAGAAATACAATTGAAAATCCAGGGCTTTGTGTGTGTGTGTGTGTGTGTGAGAGAGAGAGAGAGAGAGAGAGAGAGAGAGAGAGAGAGTGTGTGTGTGTGTGTAAAGTCAATGTTAAAAAAAAATCAAACTCCTGTTCCCCACAATCCCCAGTGCTGAGATTTACAGACACATGCTGCTCTATGCAGCTTTTTATGTGCTATGAATCTGAACTCAATTCCCAGGGCTTTTGTGATAAGCACTAATTAACTACCTCTTCAAGAGTTGATAGTTTCACATAATAGCTCACAAAATTCAGAGAAATAGGGGTCTTACAATTATTGATTTTTTTAAAATAAAGGTTGCAACTCTGATTCAGTCAAATGCAAGAGACACCCAGAGCAAGGTACAGGTGAAAAAGCATGGGGCTTCCATGCTCTGTTAGTGAGCTACTCTCTAGGACTTTATGCATTCATAACCAAAGAAAATTCATGAAGCTAACTGTTAGTCCTTACAGTTTCCTAGCATATGCAGGACTGATCACACCATTAGGCATTGCTTAGTGAGTCTATCTTTATGCTCCAGTCACTTTCCTCTCTCTGAAGGTCAGGAATGGAGCTCAAAGTTTCTACTCTTTAATAGATTGCGCCCAAGTAAGTCTTCTCAAAATCAAAATCGTTCCTGTCTGAAAGAACTGCAGGGACAGAAATGGAGAAGAGCCTGAGGAAAAAGAGGTCCAGTGACAGGCCCAAAGTGGGATCCAGCTCAAGGGGAAGACCCCAAGGCTTGACATTATTACTTAAGCTATGGAGTGCTCACAAAAAGGACCTATCATGACTGCCAAAAGACCCAACAAGCAGCTGAAAGAAGCAGATGCAGATATGTACACCCAACCAATGGACAGAAGCTGTGACCCCTGTGGTTGAATTAGGGAAAAGCTGGAAGAAGCTGAGGAGGAGGGAGATCCAGTAGGAGGACCAGAAGTCTCAACCTGGACCCCTGAGATCTCTCAGATACTGGACCACCAACTAGGCCGCATACACCAGCTGGTATGAGGTCCCCAACACATATAAAGCAGAGGACTGCCGAGTCTGGGTTCAGTTAGAGAAGATGCACCTAACCCTCAAGAGTCTGGAGTCCCCAGGGAGTGAGAAGGTCTGGTGGGATGGGGGTTGGGAGGGTGGGTACATCCTCATGGAGACAGAGGTTGGGGAGGAGGTATGGGATGGGGAAGAGTCAGGGGGTAGACTGAGAAGGGGATAAAATCTGGAGTGTAAAAAAAAGAAGAGATTAAATAAAATTTAAAAAAATGCTTTAAGCATAAAATTGTTTCTTATTTGTAGTTATGGGATATTTAAAAATTATTCCATTAGGATAGAGAGGTAGTTCAATGGTAGAGATTCGATGCTTGCTAAGAACACTGTTTAGTCGTTCTAAGTCTTAACAATAACTTTCATTTATTGTTATGATTTATTATTTAAAATAATATATTTATATATGTATACATACATGCACACATGCATACATATATATTCTTTGAAAGATTAATATTTCAAAGTGTGTGTTTTTCATTAATCATTGTAAAAATGTAGAAACTTCAATAATTCCTAACCACTTTGTGAAAATAGAATACATGTTTTTCTTCCAATGTTGTCTGGGTTTGAGGTCAACTTACTAATACACCTTGGAAAATAACAATTAGTTTTGATGAGGCAGAACACTTCATTGCTAAAACTGCTCATTTGCATGCTAGATCTCCTCATTTCATAAACTATTTTAAATTGAGAATGTATCATGATAATATGCTAGAATTTAAATAATGAATTATTCAAATGCTTGTCGCTGTCTTTTTTTTTTCTTTCTTCTCACCCCTTACAACAAGACACTGGTTAAAAACTTACAGCTATCTGTAGTCTGATTACAAAAGAATAAACACTCCCCAGTAATTGACATCAAACAGGCCAAGACCAGACACCTGAATCCCTGTTTCCTCCAGAAGTTGTTTATTTTCCATCATTGTCACCAAGAACTGTCACCTAATAAATGTGCATAATGGGAGATTTGAGAATCATTGGAGCATGAAGAAGTATTTTCATAGCTGCAGAAATGGAATTAATTGTGCCTCTGCTCTATTCTATTGAAGAAAAGTCCCTTAGAGATATTCCCCAGGCAATCCTCCATAGTACAAACTTTTCTGTCATTTCCAAATTTCCTCACCATTCTTACACACACATACTTTCTCCTCATAATATCTTGAAATCTAGATGTTTATTTTGCATTATTTCCAAGGTAGAATTTTAATCTTTGAATATTTCTATTAATAGTATCATTTACTAATATTGAGAGTTTTGCTAGTAGCAGTCCATGAGCCACTCAGGAGCTTGTTAAACATATAGATTCTCAGACTCTATCTCCATTTACTGAACCAGAATTTCTCCTTAATGAATTCCCAGGGGAGTCATGTACCCAGTGAGACTTGAGAAACACTGTATGAGACATTGACATGGATGGGCCATTAAATAATAACTTATAAGGTCAAGAACATTTATAAGCTGTGTGGGGTCAGGTACAAGACATTGAGGGCCCAGGATGAGGAAAAATGAGGAGCTCAATTCTCCTCAGTTGACGATATCCTCCCATAGGAGACAGATGCTCATTTTTCTCCTTATCTGTCTTTGGAACACTGTTATAATCCAGGCAACGCCAGACATTGTCTCCAGGCCTTAGGATACATTGTCTACAGTCACTTATAATTAGGCTGGCTGTTTCCTAACAGGTAGATGCATTACTTGAAGACATGACACTGTTTTTAAACATCCTTCACATAACTGTTTTATTGAGAGTAAACCCCAGTTAATACACATTGAAAGGCAGAAAAGACAAAGTTAGGGAGGCTGGAAGCCTAACAGGCAGGAAGGGAAAGGCCATGGAAAGTTTCTTTTAGACAGAGAACTTTATAAAACTTCTGGTCAAGATAACTATGAAAGTGACCCCAGAGAACACTCAAATACTCCAGAAGCAGCATGCTTTCATGTGGCATGCTGTTTTCTCTGTACTGATCTTATGAGACAGGTAGCAACATTTAAGTTATTTAAAGAGGCGTTCAAGGCAGATTCTGGAGCATCTCATCCCATCCTGCAAACACAGCTGATTGTGGGATCCAGGGATCTTCTAGCAGGGGCTTGCTGTACCACACTTCATCATGACATTGAGCTTCTAGCTGTGTATCATGGGAAAGGACTCATACTTCCAGCAGCAACATCATAAACTCCTCATTTTCATCTTGCTGTCAAGAAGCTTTATATTTTCCTATACTTATTACTCGAAGACAGAAACTGTGTCTATTTTATTCTATTGTCTTTATTTTTTTCCTGTGTGTGTATGTACCTCTCTCTCTCTCTCTCTCTCTCTCTCTCTCTGTGTGTGTGTGTGTGTGTGTGTGTGAAGGCCAAGATCAACTTTGAGCATCCTCTTTAATTATTTTTACCTAATTTTTAAATTTTTTATTTCATATATATGTGTTCATGCAATAGCTAAAGATGTTAAGAACCGAACCTAGGTCTTCTGTAACAGTAAAAAGTGCTCTTAACCACTGAGCCATCTCTCCATGCCCTCTATTTAGTATTTAGGGTCTCATTAAACTTGGACTTCTCTGGTTTGGATAGACTGTCTGGTCAGCAAGCCCTGGTAACCCACTTGTCTCTGACCCTCAGTGCTGGGGTTAGAGGTGCACTATTCCATGCCTAGTGTTTAAGTGGGTGCTGGGGAACCCAACCTCAAATCCTTATGATTATGCAGTAATTGCTTTGCCCACCATGCCATCTCTTAAATGATCTTAAACAGATATGAATGATCTTACTCAGCATCCTGCTTAGTTTCAAATGATATATGCTGACTTCCTCCCCGTTGAGAACGTTCTGGAAATTTACCGTTACCTCAGGAATTGTTATCATGTTAATGCATTACTCACACTTTTGATCAATGTGTCATTTACTTCTCAGTGCATGACAAACTGCTAAAAGGAAAGAACACAGGGCAGATGCTGTGAGCTCCTTGGAGGCTTCCTTGAATGTGGGTGCAGACCTGATAATTGAGGATTTTCACTATAATAATTTCCACAATGTACTCATTTGCTTACTTCAGTTTTTTTTTTCAGCCTTTAGTTCTCTTCTGGGTCACATGAGTTAAATATCACATTTAATTAAAAATCTTACTTATCAAGATAAAATCACCCATCTAGAGAGTTAACTCCACTGGTAAAGTGCTTGCTCATAAGCATGAGGACCTGAGTTAGATCCCCAGAACTGACATTAAAATGCTAGGTATGGTATTGTGTGCCTGCACACCCAGCAGTGAGACAGCAGAGAAGGATGGTCCCTTAGAGTCAGTCTAGCCTAACTGGTGAGCTCTAGGCCAATGGGAGACTGCATGTCAAATGAAGTGGGAGAACACTCCCGAGAACACCAGCAAAGGGTGATCTCTGTCCTCCACATGCATGCTCCTACCTACACACCAGCACCTACACACACACACACACACACACACACACACACACACACACACGCACACACGAGAGAGAGAGAGAGAGAGAGAGAGAGAGAGAGAGAGAGAGAGAGAGATGTGATTACATTTCTAGCTTATTTCTTATGTTGTGCTACTATATTATTAGCTGGAGTTCTACACAAAGAGAAAATTATTAGGTTTAGAAAGAGATGTATCATAAAGCACAGGAGGTAGTTGAGATTTCTGCAGATTGTACCTGGACTCCTAAGAAAGCCAGCAAGGTGTTTCAAGTACCTGAGATGCACAGAGTGAATGGTAGTCTAGGTTTGATAACCTGGTAACTAAGAAATATACCACATGCTGTTGTTGTGGGAATGTTTAATAATGTTACACCATTCCTATAAAAATGGATTCATACATACATATATACATATATACATATATACATATATACATATATACATATATACGTATATACGTATATACGTATATACGTATATACATATATACATATATACATATATACATATATACATATATACATATACATATGCATATACATATACATGTTTTACTTTTTAACTATACATCAAAAATATTGGTGACCAACAGAGGTAAGTATGTCAATCTGGCCTGCATCCTACATAATCATTTACAAACTATTCTACATCTTTGTGATGTGTCAGAAACACTAAGTTCAAAATACTTCTGCGTGCCATTCTCCTCTCATTTTAACCAGGTTGGTTAAATATATGAAAACACATACCTTTTTGCTCACTTCTAATTGAAGGGAAAAAAACCCACATATCTTAATAAAAACTGACATTTACACTCTATTGGGAATTATTAACCTGAGTGTAAATGTATTCTTTTGAATGGCATATTTAATTTAGAAATGAAGTCTTTGGCACTGAGTGGATTTTGAAATTGAAATAAACATTTGACCCCCAATCCTTCAAGGGAAGAAAGTACAACCTGGACTGCTGTTTATCAATGAGACCTGTGACATGGGTCATTGGCATCAAACCTTATAATTGTTTTGAAAGAAAATATAATTATTTCTCTTCTGAGTTTATCAGCTGATGTCTGTCAGAACAGAGATATAAAACTCAGATAAAATTTCTCTTTGAATATTAATGTCTGTCTCTTTCAGTTACAGTACAGGGTTTTGAAAATAGCAAGCCAATCCCACTGCAATTTGTGTTGGACTGATTATATGCTTTGCCACCCAGTGTACGGCTTTTAAAACTTTTTATGTGGGTGGTATATACTAAATATTTTTTTAAAATATAAAATGGCTTGTCTTGGCTTACTTTGTTATTTCCAGAAATTTCATAAAAGAGAACATGTTTGAGTATTTTGATGTTTAATCTAAGAAGTAGTTTATGAAATATCTAGCTTATTTTCTGGGATGGCATTATTTAAACGGTGTTAAACAGTAATAGAGCATGTATTCACACACAGTATAGAATTCTATAGAATACTTTTTGTGTTGTTATTAAATCCTTTTAAGGAGGTGGTGAGCTGGGAATTTTCCATATTTATTTCATTATAGAAAGAGGGAAGGGTCTATTCATGAGAATGCTGGATTTTAAAAATGTATACAGCACTGAAAAGACACAGATTAAATGCAAATATTTGAAATGGAGATTAGGAATTCTATTAGGTCTCAAAATATGAAATAAATTAAAGAGAAAAATATGCTAGTGTCTCCCATTTATCACCAACTCGAGTGTACGTGAGTGTTTCCAGAGAGATCTAACTGAAAAGACTCATCCTGAATGTGAGTTGCACCATCTCATGGACTAGGGTTCCAGACTAAATGAAAAAAATAAATGGAAAATGGCATCTGAGGAGCGGCATTCATTTGTGTCTACTTCCCAAGTGCTGACACAATGTGCCCGCTTGCCTCATACTCCTGTGGCACGCCTCTCCTGCCACACTCCTTCTCAATCATGGTGGACTGTACCCTCAAGCAGAGCCAAAACAAACCCTTCCATATTTAAGTTGCTCTTCTTAGGTACTTACTCATAACAATGAGGAAAGAAGTACAGAGTCCATCCAATTTCACTATTTTTGCTACCAAGTGGTTTTTGCAAAGCAAGAAATAAAGTACACTATTCAATATAAGTTACTTGATCTTTCAAAAGCTAACAATTACACGTGAAATTTGAATTTGATCTTTAGTTTTTCTTCTCAATTTCTCTGTGTACTTACTTAAAAATTTAGTTGACATTAGGGAGAAATCTGGCAGGGCAATTTATTAGTCTTTGAATAGACCCTAAACCAGGTATCCCTCATAGGTAAGTCATGGCCAATATTGCAGCATATCAAAACCTGGCTGCTTTTCCCGACTTCAAACCAGATGATGGCGGTGACTAGAGAGCATCACCTACAGGAAAGATTTTACATGAGCGATCACAGTGGTTGACCAGAGGGAGTGACTGGAGGGCGTGTTTCCAGAGAGGAGGAGAAAAGTAAGAAATCTCCCAAACTGTCATTAAGGTTCGGTAAAAACCATCTGCTGTCATCCCTCTAAATCGCAAGGAAGTCAACTCCCTTAGTCGGCACTATGGTAACTGGTTGACATCAGGAAACAGCAAAGGATAGTTTTACAGACTATTTCCACCACAAATGATTAAACTTAGCACAATGTATCTGCATAGCAAGGCAACTGCTGACAGCCTGGGTACCTCCAAGCCCCTGACAGAGTCATGCCAAGGTCTGAATGTTCCTGAGCCTGGGTACCAACATGGGCATCTGCAGACCTGAGCGACAGCTGATTCGCTTCAGTTACCATAGTCATTTTGCACAAAGTATTTTTAAAAAGTCAAGTGAACCAAGCTGGTTACCTCCACACATTTCTTTTTTCTTTGTATTTTCTAAAATTTTCCCAAATGATGCCTTTTTTAAACTTGTGGACAACTCTTAGACATCATAAGAGAAATGAAAGTTTTTGATAATGAAAAAAGTTTTTCTAGGCATTTAAAACTTCAAAACATATACTGTGGGATAAATGCTTAATAAAATATGTATATTTATTTGATAAAAACATAACTTACTTGAAGAGAAAGATTAACCTTTAAGTCAAACAACAAAGGCATTTTAAAGTCACCTTCTATTCTCAAAATATAGATAAATGCTGTCCTTGTTTGAGCAAGTGTGCTCATGTCCAAGTTCCCAGCAGAAACAAAGGATTGAACTGGATAATCTGAGAAAAAAGAATGAAATGTTATGAATATGGCTGATTTCAATGGCCACCCTAATTAATTTTAGCTAGGAATTCAGACTTTAAATTCACTTTCCTATGGGTTGCCCTCCTCCTCAACGTCTACTTTTGAGACTCAAAAATGTACATTTAGATAGATCGTTGTATGGGATTGGTAGACAGACCCTTCTAAATTATTTCTGGCATTGAAAATCTATGGTGACTCAATGAATTTAGGAAGTAAACTGTGTTTGACTCAAAATAAATTATATGTAGGATTCGATGCTTTAAATAGTACTTCCCAGTGTTATCAAAAACTTACAGTGTAAGTTTGTTTTATGTCTATGGCATCTGTTCTACTAGTCATGGCGACAGCAAATGCTATGCCAACAAAATCAGGGAGTACTGGATACTATAAGTCAAGTGCAGGAGATCAAGAATATTCTGCTCATTTTGATTACATTTCCCCTGAACTCTCTATAAAGAATCATCATAATGAGAAAAGTAACACATTTTTGAAAGAGTTAAATAGAAGGAATATAGCACCCCATTCACTGTACCATTTAAGAAACTCAGCTTCTCTTTCACCTCCTATACCAAATTTGTATATATTTTGTCTTCTACTGTTTTTAATGCTGAGTTCATGTTATTGTTTCTTGGTGTTCTTTGTGTGTGATAATTTTATATTGATAGTTGGACCAGAAAGAATTTCATTTTTAACATGTAGACTTCAAGGACAACAGAATGCAGCCAGTTAGTCTGAGCTCAGAAATAGATCTTTATAAGAATTTCTTCTATTTATCTAGGAGCTGATTGAAAAAAAAAAACTAAGTACTATATTGATAGAAAAGAATTTATACCAACCAAAGAGCACACATGGGCTGGACCAAAAGCTGCCTTGTTTGGCCTCAGTGAGAGAGAATGAGCCTAATCCTGCAGAGACTTGATGGACCAGGGTGGGGTGATACATGGAGGGGGCACCCTCTTAGAGGTGAAAGAGAGGGGGTATGGGGGAGGAGTCCTGTGAGGGGAAATCTGGAAGGGGAACAGCATTTGGGGCATAAATAAATTAATTAATGTTAAAAACTGAACATTTATCATCACACAGACACTTCTTTCAGAAGAGCACGTGTAAGTGCAAACACTTATATTTTTGTCTGCTCTCTGCTGTGACCATATCCATGGGTAATTTCTAACAAGTCAGCATGAAAGGAAATTAACTAGAGGAAATATTAACTGAATATTAGCCGAATATTAACCGAAGTGTAGGTTGCTATGAGTAGAGAGATGTAAAGCTTCACACCCAGTCTCCCCACTTCAGGGATTGTGAATGAACTAATCTTTCCAGGATGAAGACCTACATACATAGTCTCTGGTTGCCAGACTTCCACTTTAAATGAAGCCATGCCCATTGAAAGTGACCAGTTCAAAGTGGGTCTTTGAAGTCTAGACAGGCTTTACAGAAAAGGTGATGGCCATCAGTATTTTCTACATGAGGCAGCTAATTCTCTCACTGGTGTGTTCGGGATGTTTATTATAGCTTATGTGTTAGAACCTTGGCCCTCATTGTAGTGGTGAGAAATAGGGTCCTTAGGTGATCGCACGCTGTGCTCCAAAGGAATTGTGGGATCTCAGTCACTTCCTTGCTTTTGAGTTCAAGTTACACTGCATTCTTCTGCATCCAGTTCCACCATCTACCATGGAGCTTTTGCTAGAGCTCCTTCTACGTAGCTTGAACTTTCAGCCTTAAAACCATGAGCCACATTCTCAATTATTTACTGTCTCTTTTGCAAAGATTTTTATATAGACCTCTATCACTCTCAGTATTGGGCTATTCCAATTCAGGATCATCAAAGCAATGTTCTGTATTACATGATTAGGGGAAAATAGCATGCTTGGGATTGGGAGCTGGTTTTCCAATTCACTTCACCAGCCAAGCTCGCTCTGCAGCTAGTCTAAATGAAGCTGATTATCACATTCTTAGCTCCGATATTTGCAAACTTCACTTCAGCTGAGAACGTTGATAAATGTGACCTCAGTCGAAATAAGACATTCACTTTCTCTTTTGGATAGATCTAGGCTAGCGTGTTATGAAACTGGGGAATTGTATAGACGCCTGGATACAAGGTTTCACCTTATAACCTGAACTGTCTGTGAACTCAAGCTTGACACAGTGTGAGCGTACGCATTCATGGGTGTGTACACTCTTCAACTTGTCTCAGAGTAGGAGAGTAAGATTTGTAATGTATAACATACTCGTGGCCTTAATAAAGTACTGTGCTGCTTCCCTGGGAAATTAACCTACACAGTGGAGATAAAGTTCTGAGTGCTTTACAAAGAAAGCCTACTTGACGTTTTGTGGACCCTTCCAACTTGGAATCGAAATAGTCAAATTAAGATGAACTGCAGAGGCAGCAAGGAAAACAAGTAAGTCTGCAGATTAAAATCATGCCGTGTAACAGTAGGAGGGGAGAGGGAAATCTGAGAGAAGCCTTCTCGGTGAGATTCTCTAAGGACATTTCAAACCCACGTAGAATATTTGCATTTGGCAGGACTCATCCGTTGTATTCATTGCAGTGAATGGTTCTAGAAAAAATAAACCAATGTTCTATGGAAGAATTAGCAAAGCCTTCTGGATCCATAGCTGGCTGTGGAGTCTGACAGCGTGGCTCTGGTCCCAGTGCAGCTGAGCAGTTATTCTGTGTCCCTGGGCACAATGGGATAATAACAACACTAATCTCACAGGGCAGTTGAGAGGATTAGTGCCTTAATATATATACAGTTCTGAGAGTGATGCTCTGACTGCTTTAAGCATCCTCAAATCATTGAGTATTATAAGATTAACATAGCCCAAGTCATTAGTTTTCTGTGTCAGCTTAGGCTTTCTCTGGCATAAGACTAGAGAACTAAAATTCTTGTTTAATAAAACAATACATCCTTAATATAGAATTTCTGTGAATTATATCAATGGATGACCTTTAAAATGTCAAAAGACAGCCTATTAATAAAGCTAGATTTTTGCATTAGAATGCATTGTTGCCTCTGCAGTGTCACAGATAGGGGAGACAGATGGGACATTTACAGGCTTAGCAAATTTAGGCTTCAGTGGAGTAGGATGTGTTTTTCAAGAAGGGAACTTTGTGTTGGATAAAAATGGAAATCTATTAGTTTGGGATGGATGGGATTGCTGGCACAAGACTGTCAGCATGGTGTAGATGAATAAACTGTGCTTTGGCACTCGTGCTGTTGGTCTATTGTTTCAGGTGAACAGCTTTGCGGGGGGTTTACTATTCTAAAATTCATTGGCTTATAGTCATTTCTTTCGCTGATAAACATTTCTTGTGATAAGTGAAGAATAAAATTCTGCTGATTTAGATGATCTGGGTTTTTGTTGTTGTTTGGTTTTTTGGTTTTTGTTTATTTGTTTGTTTGTTTGTTTGTTTGTGGTCCTTGGGATTATGTCCTGTGGATGCAGCTTGCAAATGAAGAGAAAAACCAAAGCCATTCATAGTGTTAAAACTCTGTTACACTATTTTGACAAACTGTCACTTAGGCAGTATTTGTATAGTTACTTTCTTCAGATTTAGTGTGTGTGTGTGTGTGTGTGTGTGTATGCGTGTGTGCAACACATTTGATCACTGATGCCTGAGGAGGCTAGAAGAGGATGTTGTATTCTCTGGAGTAGGAATCAAACTCATGTTTCCTAGAACAGCTACAAGGACTCTAACCACTGAGCAATCTCTCCAGCCCCCTAGTTACTTTTCTTATTGCTGTGACCAAATACATGACAAAAGGCCATTTAGTTGGGGTTTCATTGCTGGGAATGACCACAACAACTCTTTTTTTTTTTTTAAATTAATTTATTTTATGTATGTGAATACACTGTCTCTCTTCAGACACACCAGAAGAGGGCATCAGATCCCATTACAGATGGTCATGAGCCACCATGTGGTTGCTGGGAATTGAACTCAGGACCTCTGGAAGAGCAGTCAGTGCTCTTAACCACTGAGCCATCTCTCCAGCCCCAAAAGGCCATTTAAAGAAGGGTGTTTTTATTTTGGCTTATCACTTCACAGGTCAAACTCCATCATGGATGGGAAGAAGAGTCAGTTATCAGGCAAGGCTTATTGGCAGGGGCAGATGGCTGATGTTCACACTGCATCTGCAGCCAGGAAGCAGCAAAGAGGACATGGGTGAGGCTATAAAACCCAAAGGTTAATTCCCAATTGCCAGCTTCCTCTAATGGTTCTGACAGCACTCCTACCTGAGGACCATGTATTCAAATCAGGAGATTACATGTTACACTTCACACTCTTATGTATTGTGGTGACTTCTGGGCTGTTATGGACAAATGTCTTCTGGTTTTAAATAGGATACCACTTGCAACAGATCCAATTCTACTGGTCTTGCTTGGTGATCAATGAGTTTGATTGAAATTACTGACAAGAGCATGATCAACTAACAAACGGCTGTACCACTGAAAAAAAAAATCACTCCCTCCCTGAGCAGCTGCTAACCATGTTTTTTTCATGGCAATGGCAACAAACTCTTTAGCTCCTTCTCTTCACCATGACAGAAAGTTAATGAGTCCATGCAGTCACAGTTCTCTTATGGGTAGTGGTACCGGATGGCAGTTTAAGCAAACAATAGCCATGTTTTCTGCACAGCCTGGAGAATGTTCTGTGACAACTGTAATTTAGATTTCAAGTGAGCGAGCTTGTTTAAAGAAAAAACACATGTAAAGCAAAAATAAAATTACAAACAACATGTATTATATAGAAGCAACAGAGAGGTATCAAACATCATAAAAGCAGCTAGCAGTGACCAAAGTAGTCATCAAATCCCAGGCTCACTTGAGTAGAGAAAAAAATAGCATGCTGATTGAGAGTGTCTCCTTTTGTGAACTTCCCAACCCCACCACGGGGGATTTTATACCATGGAGAATGTAACAGTAACCTTTGGTGAGAATGGTTTACCATTTAGCCCTTCTAAAGGATATTGTGTTTCTAACTCTCTTCGTTGTTTACTATTTCCCCCCTGTTTTACAGAACCAAGGGACCAGTTTGACTTAGGATAGAGGTCTTTTGAAAAACTCAACATAGATATGCTGGATTCTGAGAAAGGAAGGGCCTCACTCTCACAGACAGTTTTTTTTTAACAAATTTAAATAGCACATGACAATTTCTCTATAAAAAGTGCATCATGCCATGACATGCCAAGAGAACAGCATCCCTCAACAATATGGAAATGAGCTAATTGTCCATCAGTTGGATATATAGAGAGAATAAGATGTACAAACAGTGCACTTTGACAAAGCCATCAAGGTATGTTCTTACCTTAATAATAATTACTGTGCTGTCAAAAATTGCAACCCCAAGATGAGTTTTGAAGTAGATTTTATCATTTTTAATGTGTTTTTGACTCACCTTTGAAACTCAAATATGTGTCTAAATAGAGTATGTTTCTTTTGCGTGCCCAAACTCCACTATGTGCAGGACATTGAATGTATTGCCACTCCTGATATCAAGGGCCAGACTTGCTTTCCCCCACACAGAAGTCAATAGAATCTCTGAGGAACAAACTGCTTATCTGTCCTTTCCATTTTCTCTACTACTGGACCAACAAATGGCTGTGAGAGGGTGGGTAAGCCATATGGTTCTTAAGAGTAAAATGTTTTCATAAGATCCAAACAACATTAAATCATAAACAACATTAATCTCATAGGCTCCTTTTGGGAATTATTTAACACAATTTATATAGTGGGACCACAGAATCCATACAAATAACAATTAATAAATTTATGTTTTCGTGTGTAAAAAAGGTATCTCTATACCTAGAAGTTTTGACATTTAATGCTGTCTTGCAAAGTAGTGAGTTATTTTGAGGACTACCTACAGAATATAAATTTTTTATTTTATCAAACTTTTTAAGTTATTAGGAAACACAAATGAAGAATCCTGTACTCTATTTTAATGGCCTGAGATAAAATTAGTCCATTTTAAAATCCATACCAATGGTGGTATAAATTCTCTAGCTTATTAAAAGTGGCAGGTGACACATGAATACTCCGGCATGTTTATACCAAACTTCAGAAACAAAGAAAGAAATTGGAGGGAGTTTCTGATAGGAGACTGTCCACCAATGGCAAAGCAGAAATTTATACCATTTGGAGAAATAGGGTGTAGATGGAGAAAAAGGGGTAGATGGAGATTATTTTTAAATGAATGGACACTGGAGTCGCCCTTTGAGCAGATATATCAGTGTTTGCACTGGTGGAGAATAACTGTGCTGGGCTTGAGCTGGGAAGGAACAGGTTAAATGGAGCAGACAGAACATAGGAAGATGTGAATATGGTAAAATCAGAGCTCCAGCTTACAAAGCAGCAATGCCACTCCCTTGGTAACTTTATGACACCTGACAGGATCTGAGTTGATCTCCTGTGATGATGAAGATGGAAGTGGCCACCCAGAAAAAATAATGTGGAAATTCGAGAATCTGAGAAAATCTGAGTGAATAGACTTCCCTCACAGAAAACCAAGTTTAAAATTCTAGTTCAAAATCTAAAATGTGCTTCTGTATAGATGCTCTCACATACACAGAGACACCCCATAGACAGAGATGAATCTCTCTCACACACACAAAGACACACTTGCACACAGACATTCCTGCATTCTCTCTCTCTCTCTCTCTCTCTCTTTCTCTCTCTCTCACACACACACACACACACGGAGGGAGAGAAAGAGAGAGAGAGAGAGAGAGGGAGAGAGAAAGAGAACTACTCCCACACAGATATTTACAAGGAGGTATACACGTTGAGTCCAAGTGCTTCAGTGAACTGATGACAACTTTCTTTGCTAACAAGGATGTGTTATGTGTTTTACAAAAACACATCATCTTCTTCCAGAGCCAATGGATCAACTGCCAGGAAATGGTTGTGCTTAGCACCCATAGTTCTAAAAATGAAAAGACAAAGAAATAAGGAAGAAAGGAATGAAGGAAAAAAGAAAAGAAAGAAAGGTGTGAGAGAGAGGGAAAGATAAAGAGACAGAGAGAGGAAAGGCAGAGATTCTGTGGTCTGGTTTGATGGGATTTCCATCAAATCTGCTTGTTGTTCTATAGGTGACAGTTTTATAACACTGATTTTTTTTTTTGTAAAATACTCACATTGAAATCACTTCTGCATCACTGCATGCACTGTCAGGACACCTTCTTGACTAGGGCAAATGGTTCAAATAATTACTCAGTCGTTTTTATGTATGTGTAGGTTATCTTGTCCCCTCTTAATGATTGTATAGGCAATCTTGTCCCTAGGGTTGATGAGTATGTCTGGATTGACTTGCTGGTCTTGGAACAGATGAAATGTTTGCCATTCAGAAAAAGTAAAGGTATGGAAACCCCATGTAGGTTAGTGATCAGAAAACAAAGGGAAGCAGGCATAACACCTCATGGGAGCTATACAGAGGGAGCCCGGGGACAGATAATGGTGGGCAACATTAACACAGTAATAAAAGGTAATAGGGAAAATGGTGCTACAAGATCCTCCTGGCATACAAATGATATACTGCTTTTGTTGTTCCTTGTTCCTTTGAGAGACTTTGCAGTAATTTTAGCCTTAATGGATTCCTTTCTGCTTTGCATATTCTTCTTTATAGAATGTCTTAGCTCTATACATGGCCATGCTGCTTTGGAAGAAGAAAGCTGTGACAGTTGATGTGGATTCAGGATCTTCATCACCTAGCAAATTAACATCTCAAATCACTTGTGAAGAGTTATCTGGATTAGGGAAGCCTCTGTGCACAATTGAGAGGGCTTATCTACATGAGGTTAGTTGAGATAGGAAGACCCACCTTAATAGTGGGCAGCGCAGCACCATTCCCTATGCTGGATTCTTGACTGAATGAAAAGAAGAAAGCTAGCCAAGTGTGAGCATTCATATTCCCTTTTTGCTGACGACATGTCATGTGACTAGTTGCTTCAAGCTCCTCACACCTTGTCATGATGGACCGACCCTTGCATGGTGAGCCAAAAAACCTTTTTCTCCATTATTTTTTCTTGTCCTGCTGTGGTTGTAGTCACTAGAAAAGTGTGCAGTATGGAAGACAAGATCCAGCGACGTGTAGAGAGGCCCGTGTTCCAGAGCACATGCGTCCCTGGCAGGGTTCTCAGTTGTTGCTGTGGGTTCCACTCATGTCTGGCACCATTTTAAAATGATTTTCACACTAATAAGAGAGCCCTTAAGTTGCTCCGGCTCTTTGAAATTATGTTTATTTTATTCTGCCTCTCTGCAGAATATTAATTAAACTTTGGCCTTAAGAAACTCTGACCAAATACATAATTTAAGGAAACAACCCGTTAGCTTCTCTTTGCCTACAGTGCTGCCTCTCTCGGGCCTTTTTCACAGCTCGGCATAGAAGCACATGAAATTCGTGGAGATTCGGCTTAATGTGTTTTCTGCTGTGCTGGGCTCCTCTGAAGCTACTTCTTAAGAATAATAGATACAAATTTCACTTTGTTCATGAGATTCAGATAAACCTACTTTGTGCAATAAGGAGATCTGTGCAATGGGAAATAAACTCTATTTATCTCTTGGCCACTTGTCTTTAAGTCAAGTTCATTACAAAGGTTATTTTTCTGCATTTTTATGGGGCTACTATACTAATACTTTAATATTAAAAAGTATTTAAGCCTTTATCAAGTGAGTGACTTTACCTCTGATGATCTAATGAGTTTAAACAGAATGGGCTTATTTATTTATTTATTTATTTATTTATTTATTTATCTATCTATTTATTTTGGCTATGCAAATTTACTTCAGTTTTCATTGTCTATGCTGAGCTAATATTTACCTGATGTTGAGATTAATGCATTTATTCTTCTTATCCAAGAGAAGATGCTGCTTAATAAAATTTACCTTAAGTTTTGAGACTACTAACTGCCAAAATAAAGATGCAAGGCATTCAAAGAGGCTCACCATGAAAAAGAAATACAGCAGGGTTTCCAGAGAGCCAACAAAGCTTTTGGCTAATTGTGAAGCCCAACAAAAGACTGTCACATAGTGTATTGCTACTTTCAGGACAACCCAAGTAGATAACAGCTGTTTTCAAACATAAACTATTAAATAAAATAATAACCCTGAGCTCTGTAGCCCTGGCTATCAAGCAAATGTGCACTGGAGGGGAATATTCACTCAGATTGTTGTCCCCTGAGTCCATGAGTCAGAACTTCCAGCATGGTACCCAAAAGTACATCACAGGCAAATTCTCTGGAGATGCTAAAGGCTCAGATCTGTGTCCGCTGTTTGAGAATCAATGCTCTTTGTGAGTTCAATACAAGCCATTGCCTTATAAGCTTTAATATCCTAGATTGCTTTGGTATCTCAACACTGTATAAAAATAGTAAGTGAACTTGATGGAAGAGCACAGTGTAGCCAATTCTACCCTGCTCTGCACAGAGCCAAGACAGCGATATTTCAAGCACTTGTAAAATGCCTTTCTGAATAAGAAAAATATAGGTAAATTAATCCAACAAAGATATTTTCTTGGCTTCCTACTAGTTTTAATGTTCTCCAGGCATAGATCTTAAGTCATTGATGTAGTTTCTGAATGGAAATGTCTACAGAAAAAAACAAATACTAATTATTGAAACTATCATATCCATGTGTGTTGAGAACTACAGCTATCATGAGACCCTCTCTTCCTCCTCTTCCTCCTCCTCCTCCTCCTTCTCCCTCTTTCTTCTCTCTCTTCTCCTCCTCCTCCTCCTCCTTCTCCCTCTTTCTTCTCTCTCTTCTCCTCCTCCTCTTCCTCCTTCTCTTTCTCCTTCTTCTCTCTCTCTCCTCCTCCTCCTCCTTCTCCTCTTCCTCCTTCCTCTTCTTCTCCTTCCTTTACCTGTTTTATTAAGAATCTCACCACAAACTGAAACTTCAATGGAATCAATTGAATATCACCTACAAATGCTATGGAGAGATTATAAATAATGGTTTTTATCTTCAAATCAAAGTTATATTTTTGTTCTATGCTGATGAACATTCATTGTTACAGAGCATATGGAATGCAACTACTGAGAACTGAAATGAACTTATGAATAAAATGTTTCTGAATTTCAGTACTTGCAGGAACACACACACACACACACACACACATATATATATATAATTTAAAATATGGCTGTTACATCTGCACATTAAATAACATCATTTTGGAACATTAAAGTAAACTGTAAAATTATTTTTTGTCTGAGGATTTTGTTGCTGTAGTTTTACTAGGACTTTTGAAACTGTCTAGGGGCTTCCTGTCATCCTTCTGTTCTGGAATAAACATCACTTCTTAACCTATCTCAATCAAAGCTTTTCACACATTTTGCTAAAAGTTGGCACCGCTTTTCAACATAACATTGACACATCTGCCAGTCCTGGCTTCAGCAATGCAGTGTGTGGGATTTAGCACACAGCCTTTCATCTATCAGAGGCAGGAGGGCTGATAGTTTGACTTGAGTCATTATGTAGTAGCTTATCAGTTCAAGAAAATGTCTTCTGAGTGGTTATCTTATCCTTGACTTTCCTCTCTTATTTATAAATCATGATCCTTAAGATGATATGATACTTAGAAAGACCATTTCAAATATTTATTAAACCAGTGAGTAAAGTTGATAATGCTGGAAGTTCCTAGAACTTCATAGCAGAGATGTGTCATTTACAAATAAATGAGAAACACTATTTTCCATTTGTCTGTGTGACTACAGCACTGGAAGTTAAAAATGAATTGAGCTATTTATTGTACGATGTCTTTAATAGTCATTCCTAACAGAAAGTTCATAGGTAATATATACATCTGTTACTTTTGTGCTTACAAGTTTTATTTCATTTACTCATTGACTGTGGGTGAGAGCGAGTGTGTGCTCTCAGGTGTGAATCAGCCATACCACAGGCATGAAGACTAGAGAGTAACTTTTTCTAGGGTTAGTCCTCTTCATGTGAATCTTGCACAGGTTGCAAGACTTACTTAGCAAGTACCCTTACCTGCTTATCCATCTCACCAGCCCTATTTTGATGAGTTAAACATAATCAGCTCATTTCCTGCTATTCAAGGCTACAGAAATGTATCTTCTATTTGGAAAAATATTGTTATACTACTCTTAGATGCCATCGAATAAATATCAAATAAATATCCAAGAGTCAGAAATGGGTTACTTTTCAAATTGCTGATCAGTGAGGTCTCCAATTATTACAGGTTACTGCTATTCCTCTTCTTCTAGCCTACTCTCCAGAACCTGTTGGCAAGAACTCGATTGCTTAAGACAATGCAGACTTCAGTCATAAACTACAAAGCAATCAACTTGGTTTTGAGCTGAATGTTTTAGGCCTATTGGTGTGCTTTCATGGTTCTATAAGATGTACACTACCAGAGGAGAAAAGTAATTACTAGTCTTATCCACTTGTGGAGCCATTAGTTATAATAATGAGGGATCTGGAAAAAAAATGACTACTGGTTCAATAACAGATGAGTGTTATGGGAGTAACCAGCCATGTCTGTTATTATGTTTAAATCCTGCTCAACAAGACAGAACTAATGTCTTGCAACGGGACAAAGAAACTATGGCTAGATGGGTCATTTTTCTTAGGGGAGAGCCTATTACTATTACTCTGCTAAATGGACATAGTATTAAAGTGACTCCTAAACACATTGCTGTACTTGTAGATAAGTGAATTTCTCAGCCCTTGTCAGAGAGGCTTTTATTTGCAAAAGATGGTAATTAACATAGATGCAGATAATTGGTCATCACACAGAGAATAAAAGATTTCAGATTGCCCAGACTTAATGAGGACATCTACATCATATACCCTCTTCCCATGGCTTAGAGGTCATTCCTGATAAGAAAGCAGAGGTACTGTAAGAGCCATAGGGAGTGATTCTCTCTATAATGAAAACAGTGTTTTCAGACACAACCAGGCAGTTGTACCTATAAATTCATAGTGGCTATGACTGCTTCCACAAGACCTGCATAAGCCAATAAAAACTGTCCCATTATAGATGAAGGGTAGTGAGAAAATTCCAATCCTGAGAGGGAGTATCACCCCTCCTCAAAGATTTCCTCATGAACGGCCAGTCACATTCCATTAGATGTTCCTACATACATGAACATACAGGTAGAACTAAGGAACTAAGTGAAGAGAGAAAGAGAGAGAGAGAGAGAGAGAGAGAGAGAGAGAGAGAGAGAGAGAGAGAGCATGAGAATTTCAGAAGGAACAGTAGTGAAGGATTAGGGAGAAACTGGAGGTTGAGTTTGATAGGAATGCATTAGATACAAGTATTAAATTATCAACCATTCAAAAAGTAAAATAAAATATCTAGTAAAAACAAATTTTAAAAGATGCCTGATAGTATTGGGAGAGCTATGAACAAGAGAATGTGGGATTTATACCCCTATGTGGGGTATCTGTATCATATCTCCTTCTTCCAAGCCTCAAGGATAATTCCAGAAGGTGCAGACTGTTAGAGCCATATGTGGTGGATGACTGCAAGGGGACAGTGTCTTCTGGTCACAGCAGGACCATTGTGTACATAAACTCACAGCATGTACATGTACAAGATCTGTGCAAGCTCAAATGAGACAATTCCCAAAAGAAGGTGTAAAGTCCCACCCTTAGCCCAGGAGCTACTAGCAATTGCATTAGTACTTTGAGAATTTTATATACTGTGTACAGATCATGTTCACTTTTCTCTTCCCACCTTTTTCCAGATAAATATTCCCTTCTCTACCCATTCAACAACTTTGCTACCTTATTCATCTGTCTGTCTGTCTGTCTGTCTTTCTGTCTTTCTGTCTGTCTGTCTGTTTTTGCATATTGAGTTGAATCTGTGCTATCAATATACTTCATATATGTGGCCTTCCCCTTGAGCATTGTCGTCTTGCCAGGGGCTAGACTCTTAAAGAAAACTAACTGTCTTTTTAATTTTTTAAAATTAAATAGCCAAATTAACCAGACAATAAAACTGAATAGGTGAGATTTAACGTTTTCAGATAAATATTAAGGAACTTTTAAAAAATCTTTCTACTTTTGAACATGTTAAAGTCATTTAAAGAAAATACAAAAGTGTAAGCAAAAAGAAAAATCATCTCTCATATTTAACCCACATAAAAATGAAAATGCCGGAGGGAAAGCAATAGAAATATCTACACAATGATGCATTACATACTTGTTTTTCTCTCAAACAAAGCATTTTAGAAACAGATTTACTAGCAAAATATTATCAAGTATAATGTTTCTCTACTGGAAGGCTCACAGCACAGATATTTGTCAGTTAGCTGCCATCTGCAGTATTTTTTTTAACATATTTTGGATCAATCCTGGATATTCAAAACTCAGTTGTCTCCTGATACTGAACCAGACAATGTATACTGTTTTTCACTTTTCAGCTTCTTATTTTTCCTTTGATTCTTCTTATTTTCCCATTGTGGATTGATCTTAAATGCTATCAGCGCGCTGGTACAGACCATTAGCATCCCTTTGAGGATGACTGCTTCATTAAAACAAGACATAGACACTGTTAATAGGCTACATTCTTCTTCAGCTGTATACTCTGTTTTTAAGCACAGATGTATTCCTTTTTGCTGGGCTCTTGTTTCTTTGTTGTGTGTGTTTGTTTTGCTACTTGTGTGTGTGTGTGTGTTTGCAGGTTTGTGAGCATGCATGTGTTAGTGAAGACCAATTTTGACACAATGTCTTCACCAATTCCCCTCTGCTTTAATTTACTGAGGTAGAGTCTCACACATACACCAGCAGTCCTGCACATTCTAACCAGTCAGACTGTTGAAGGGGTCCCATGTTTCTGATTTCAGGGTACTAAGAATACAGTTGAATGCAACTGTGGCCTAGCTTCTGGGGATGCAAACTCAGGTCCTCATATTTCAGGGCAAGCATTTTATCCACACAGTAATCATCCCACCCACTAGGCTTTAATTTTTCACCCTTTCCCAAAACTGTGTCAGCCCTAGAGCTATACTATGGGTAATTCTCTTCATCAAATAATAGATATTGTTCCAAACCAGAAGGACTAAGCATCCTGAACTGTGATGTGTTGAATGGGGAGACCAGGGATGAGATAAAGAAGATGAGAAATAAAGAAGACAAAAGCAATGTTTGGGACTAGGAGGTCTTGCATAAGCTGATCACTTATGTCAAGCCAGTTTATTAAGAATTAAAGCATCATATAGACTTTTTCAGGGGTAAAATGACAATGGTCAGCAGAGAGCTACATCAGACAAAGAGAACATGGGATACCTCATACACAGATACCTAGGAACTGATAATCAGAGATCAGGGGGAAGAATCTGGTCCCCTAAAGCTACAACCTTGACTCTTCTGAGGAGGACCCACTCCAGCCTTCAGCTGGCCTTGCCAAGTGCACTCCTGGACAATGAAAAAGAACCAAAGCTCCCATCGTCCTTTCATCAGGGCCTCTGAGAAACTCCTGGGTGAGTCTGGCTCTCCATAATATATGAAAT
>JANHMN010000017.1:19286342-19300653 GCA_030674055.1 Rhabdomys pumilio
CACACACACACACACACACACACACACACACACACACACACACACACCACAATCAATTTAGGAAATGGTGCACACAATAAACACTTTGGCTATGCTGATATAATCGTGCAGCCATGTGCATGTCCATGCTCATGTGAGGTATATGTAACATTTTTACATACGATTTTTGCCTCAAGAAGGCAACCCCATTATCTCAGACCATCCCAGTATCTTAACCATCTCTCTCACAGCACTGGTAATCAAAAAGAACCAGTCAACCTGTCTTGGAACTATGCCAAAAACACAGCTAGGATCATGGGCAGAACTCAGAACCCCTCAGCTGCCCTCTGAAGCCAGGAACTGTGTTTGGACAGGTAATTAAAGACTTAAATCTTCTTTGCTTCCACCACAACACATTTATTCTCCTAGAAAAACATTTTAAGGATGAAAAAGATTTAAGTAGACAATGGCCTCAAGCCATAAAAACAAAAACAAAACAAAAGAAAAAAAATAATCCTTTCAAAAGTAAAAAGTGAAAAGTCCTTTTGTGAGTAGAAAGGAAGTTAGAAACATGGGCACAGTGCTTACATTTTCAGTTAGTCCCACTTAGATCAAGCTTCAAGATCTAGTCGAGGTGGCTGTCCCTTCCATGGGATTCATTTTGTACTATGTCCCCAGAGCAGGTAAAGACTAAGAGGAGAAAGGACAAGTTTCCCACTACAGGTAAATGACACTTCTGATTGCCCTGACTACTGACATTACGTGTTACATACGCTAAATATTTTTGTTATTCAGTTAATGAGCAGAAAAAAAACAAGACATAGTAACCAATTTTAAATCTATGTTCTAAACGAAGGTGAACAGTTTCAATTAGCTTGATGGCAGATTGAGCTTGCTTTTAAAACTTAAAATCATAAGTTATTATATAGTCATCACACATAGTAACTACAGTGGCACCAGTCCACCTGTCAGCTTAATTTCTGAATTTCTATAGCTCCTCATTTGTTACACTGGAGCAAGACCTTGCGTATTCTACTATTAATAATGGCACTCGAGCACACTTTTCATGCTGTCTTGTTATCCAGAGGAAGCAATGGGGCCAAAATGTCTGTATCCAAAGGGAATAAATGTTGCTAGAATTTATAGCTCTAGGGAGAAGTTGATAATAGGCTTTAGCTTTTGTTCCCAGCCTGATAATGTCCTGTACCAATGCATGGTGCCACGGGCAGCACGGGGCAGCACGGAGCATGGAACAGTGGAGGACACTGAGCGTGCTACAGTTGTGTCTTCTCCCCAGCTGGTCCACATGCTCTCCTGAGTGTGTGGCTTTGCTGAAGGAGTTAAATGGGGATAGGTGATAAGAAGGTTTTATGATTATTTCAGCAATTTAATATTTTAAATCATCTCGTAACTAAAAGTAATATCTATTTATTATTTGAAATTTGGAAAATACCCTAAATGTCTGTATCCTTAGTATTTTCTTAATTGAGAATTCATGAAAGCCTGAATTTTAAAGTGTAGCGGTTGCACAAACCACTTCTTACTGTGTGTCCTCTCCAGCACAGATTTCTATGTATAGTAGAAATAGAAGGAGGCTGCACTGCATCCTGAGATCTTTCCTCAAGTTGAGGGGAGGGGAACAGGGGCCTCAGCGATGATTTCCTCTACAGCTCCCTGGGACTTCCTCTTCCTCATTCTCACTGTGCACCACATAGCGATTTCGAAGCCGATCTCTTTCCTAGATGATCCTGACTCCGTTTTCCAAGTCCTTCCTTAGTCTTTCTTCTCTTAAGACATTCGCTGCCACTTCACTGCTACTCCCTCTAACTCTGTACTTACCATAACTCTTGCAGATTTCCAGTGCAGTGCTTTCTCTTGACCCACACTCCTCCGGGGAGCCTGTGGTTTCTGCTGCAGAGTCTCTTCTTCCCATATCCTAGATGCCTTGTCATTACTCGCGCGTGCATCCCACTCTGTGTCTGCTTCTCCATTTATCCCCATTTAATCCCTCTAGTGTCTCAAAGTCAGTAATTCTTGGCTTCCTAATGAGCCCCCTGTCTTTAATCCTTTCTTTCTACACTGTCCATCACCTGCCATGCCTTACTACTTATTCAGCTTGAATTCTCTCTATGTAAGCATACCTTTCTTATGTAGATATTGATTCATTGGGTAGTTATGTCAGGGGCATCTCTGTCTATACACTAAAGGCCTGGAATCAGCCATAGGCCTGAAGATAGCAGTAGGCCTAACATGCCTGCCTGCTAGCACAAAGTCTTGGGTCTCTGTGGAAAAACACTAGAACAGATGGCTTGAAGCTATTGTAAACAAGCAGCTTTGGTGGACAGTTGCCAGGCTCTAGTCATAGACCTTGTAGATAGGTGACCTTGGTAGATAGTACCAACTTAGATTAGGACAAGTGAATCATAGGCGGAGTCATAGTGGCCTGTCCCCTGAACCTTCACCCAGCTGACACACTGTTCTGGAAGATATCTGTACTCCCCCTGAACACCTGTGCTCCTGCGTCATCCCCTTCCCCACATCCTGCCTTTTTGTGTATATAACCCCTGTGTGAAAAAGTAAAATTTGCAATCTGATCAGCCTATAGACGGGTCATCATTCTTTGCGTCTTTGCCTGCTACCCCCTGCTCTCTTTCAGGTGATCTCCCCAGACCCCTGTTTAATGTCCTGCTGGACAGGATATAGTTATATGGAGCAAAAGTAAAGCGGTTCAAAGAATTATGCTAAGGATTCAGGACATGTCAATTAACAGATGTCCCAGTACTAATTCCACTTCTATTAAAAATAAGAATATCAATTGGATAAGCAAGATGATGTTAAATTGTTCAGGTGGTGATTCTAAGATGAAAAATAAGGCAGATACATACTATGTCAGTATGGTTGGGGAAAATCCTACACCCAAGAACTTGGAAGAGAAAGAGAAGTGGGAAGATCAGGGATCCACAGAGATACAAGCAGAAGAATCAGTAGGCATGATATCCTGAAGTGGGAGCAAGCTTAGAGTATGTTGTGAGGGCAGAGATATATGGCATGGGCAGTGGAATTAGAGGTTAGTAGTAATTAGAGAGCTGGACACAGGGTTTCTGGAATGACACTGGCCTGGAAATGGTACAGAGTTAGCTTTTGCAATTAAGACTTCGAATATACACACAAATCCCTGCCATTTGTCACGATTTTAATCATTTGAGTCACCCAGAGTCCTGGCTATGTGTGTCTTTGTCTACACTGTCTGCAGCTCCACAGCTGAGAACAGCTAGAATCTTCTGTCCACCACAGTGTCTGGTCTCGGCTCACTTTCAGTGAGCTCTTAAAGTCCCTGTGCGCTAATTTCTTCTCTCCACATCTCTCACGTGCCCCATCCTACACAGACATTTTCATACTGTCTTTAGATCATTCAAATACCTAATTCGTTTTCTTCTTTGTAAGCTAAGTACTTCCTCACAGGGAAACATGGATGCTATGGCCTTCAAGTACAGCCAGACAAGTAGATGAGTTGGTAGATAGTAAGAAAATGTTCTTTTACTTTTCTTCACTTTTCCCAATCAGTTGGCAAAGAAGTTTGATTTTTTTTATTTCTCTTAATTAAAGAGAAGTCATATTTGTCGTTGAGAACAATACTGGTGATGGAGATGAGATAGTTAAGGGGTTAAATACCAGGATAACATTGGTCTTACCTTTAAGTTCTCTTGAGCACAAATGAACTGTTCCTCCCTCTTATACAGAATATGGGCATGACTGCTTAATCAGGAAGCAGCCAGCTGTTAGCAACAGAGAATTCTTCAACCTCCATGGGTAGGATAATAGTAAATAATCACTTTACTCCAATTCAATATGAATCACTATTCCAAGAGGAGACGCCATGGAGGTCATTAAGGGTTGCACAGGACTAATCTGTGCAGTTTTGATTCAGTCTTGGCTTTGCTCTCACCTCAGCTGCTGAGACTCAAGATTCACGCCTAAAATATTAGAACAACCTGGGGTTTTCTTGGCACAGAGTAAGTGGCTGACACATATAAATGAGCTGTCATGGAGTAGGGTGTGGAATAAGTCTTCAATAGTAAATCATGTTCAGCAAAAATGTATTGCTCTGGCCATACTCAGTTGGGCAATTGAAGATTATGCCCGCTGACTTTCACACTACTCTGTTTCTGTTTCAAAGTTCTTTCACCAACTCAAAGTCAATGCATTGACTTTGGGTCCAGTACTATTCCCTAAACCTTTTGTTCCTTAAGCTGATGTCTTAACTTATAGAAACTGGATAGCAAGAACAGCACTGGGCGTGTGACCTGACTCAACTTAGCAATTTCCTGACTTCATGGCAATTTCCATTGTTATGAAGAGACACCATGACTATGGCAACTCATATAAAAGAAAATATCTAGTGAGGCTGGCTTATAGTTCAGAGATTTAGTCTGTTATCATCATGGTGGGAATCATGGTGTCATGTATGCAGGCATGGAGCTGAGAGTTCTACATCTGGATTGGCAGGTAGCAGGAAGATAGATTGAGACACACTGGCCCTGGCTTGATATCTGAGAGCTCAAAGCCTGTCCCAGTGACATACTTTCTCCAACAAGTCCACACCTCCTAATAGTGCCATTCCCTATGAGCATATGGGAGCCACTTTTTTTTCAAACCAACACACTCCTACATGCACACATGTGTTCCCACATTGACATCTGCTGGGTTTGTTCCAGGCCACCCATCCTGCAGTGGCATGCAAATTCCATTGCACTGTTCTCTCATGATTCTCACCAATAATTTATGTATACTTGATGTTTTTTCTTACTTCTCTTGTGAATTTGTTATTGCACCCAGTAGATATTCTCCAAAAGATGCTGGAAAACATATCTACTTGTATTCACCCCCTGTACTGCCTTTTAATCCAGTCTTCTCTGTTTCCTAGGTTTCCACATCAGCCTCCTGATTAGTGCCGCTGCTGTCTTGCTCTATCTGTAAGTTTCTAATTCACCACACTGAAGTCACACTAATCTTCATTAACTATGAATAAAGCATGTTATCCTGAAGCTTAACACCTCCAAATTATGCCTTGTTCCCTATAGTCCAAATGATGAATTTCTTTAGTTTATAGTTAAAGCCATCTGTAACCTTATGTTTTCCCACCCATTCACTTTGTTCCCGGAAACAACACATCTGAGACTTAATATTTCATGAACAATGCCTAGGCCAAAAGCTTTGCTTGTTCCCGACTAGCTCACAACCTAATTACCCATTTATTCTATTCTAAGTCATGCCAAGTAGTTGATTACCTAGTCCTCAGTTTTATGTGACCTTCTTCTGCTTCTGGGGTGAATCTCCCCAGGACTGATTTGATTCCCAGAAATCCTCTCTCTGTACTGGAATTCCTACCTCCCTATTTCCTGCCTAAGCTGATAGAACAACAACATTTTTTTTTAATTGACAGGTAAAGTTTCTAGATAGCACAAGAGATTCTCTCTATATTAGTCAATAAAAAGTCCTACATGGCCTAGATTGTGTTTATGTCTCTGACTCCATAAAGCATTTTATTTAATTTGATACTGTGCAATAGACTTTCAACTTTATTTACTTTTCCTGATGCATCCCCAACTACTCTAGGACTCTTTGTTATATAACTTAACCATTTTTCATATCGATTAAACATGACAACTTTGTTATTAGTTAAACTGCTAAATTCTCTTGAGTTTGTATTTGCCCCTTTTCTTTTGTCCCATTGCTCTGTCTATTCAACTGATAAGCCTTTAACTGTGGTAAAATTTAATATGTTTCACTACTTGATTATATGAGCCCTCAATCTTTCACAAAATGATCTTGATTATTTAACGCCATTTCTTTTTCAATTTGAGCTTTTGGATCCTTTTATAGTTTGTCAAGACACACTCCATTATCTTTCTAAATGGTTTTACATTATGAATATGCATTTTTTTAAAAAAGTCATATTTTGCAATGTTTTCTTCCTTTAATAAAGCTGCATTGTCTTCATTTTTTTCCAGTCTTCTTAAATGATCTTCCATTTTTTTCCAGTCTGATTCACACTAAACCTCCGCAATTAATTTGTATTCATTATTTTGCCTCTAGTTTCAACTTTTCAAGATTAAAACCATAAAAGAAAAGGCAGCTTTACACAAAGGCACTTGCAGTTTGCTAAAACAAAGCTAGAGTTGTCTTCATCATGACATTACAGGGTGCCTGAAAATGCCTGGCAGCTCCACTAGAAATCACATTTGTTTGATTATAAATTATTACCGTGAAAACAGGCTGCTCCCAAGACAGGCTGCAAGGGAAGAATATATTCCATGCCTTATCTAGGCTCCATGCTACTGATTTTGCTTAGCTTGGTGTGCATGTCATTCAACTACCAAGTCCAGCTTCCTCAAATTTCTCTACTTGGCTTACACATGTTCCATTTTTATATTTAAAATGATAAAGTATCTCTATGGATTTACCATATGCAAATTTTACTAAAATATATTAAATATGCATGATTATGTATATAAGGTAGGTTGATGATATTTATCTTCATTACCACCTCTCATCTCCTTCTTATCCTCACTGAACTCTTCCCTCTTCCCAGTGTGTCTCCTTTGTACTTTCATGTCATTTTGGGGTAGGTCAATGCATTTAATTAAGGTTAATTATAAAAACATGGCTGAGAGATTAATTTCAGGAGCTGGATACTTGCCAGTAGCTACACTACTGAGGAAAATATTTCTCTAGCCTCAAGCAACTCTATTATAAATTTCTCTGGAAGGAGAGGGGGCCTCGAGAACTTGTTGTCTATCTGTGATATAATATTAATGGGCCCACTCTTATGCAGGACCTTGGAGGCAATCACAGCTGCTGAAAACACAGTGATCATGTCTTGCCCCCGAGGCAGCTTTCCAGAACTCTACCACCCTTCCAGTTCTTACATTCCTTCCTGTCACTCTTCAGCACTATTCAGCATTTTTATCGGTACCCCAAGAGGGGTAAACATTCAATACTCACTTATTTTCAGCACTTTGGCCAGCCATGCACCTCCAAAGAACCTGTTACTCACTGTGAAAAAAAAAAAAAAAAGAATCTCTGAGAAGCATTGACCATAGCACTAATCAGTGAGCCACAGTGTAATTATTTAGAAGGCCAGTTTACAGGTACAACACAATCATTTATCTGACTCCTTCTTTTAAGGATATCTGAATTAACATTCAGGATCAAATTAGATAATCCAAGACAATCTACTCATTTTCAAGTCCTTAACTCAATCACTATCAGGTCACCTTTGGCATATAAAATAATAGCCAAAGTATATAGAGATTAAAGCTTTATACTTATTCAATGTACTATAATCATGTCCTGCAAACGTTGATTTAAAAATGTGAAGAGGCAGTGTCATAAGCTTAACTGGAAATTAAATATTATTGTCACAAATTAAAAGTAAGTCAATTTAACTGTGTTCTGGTTAGTACTTTGTCAATTTGAAGTATGCTTTAGTCAATTGGGAAGAGGAAGCCTCAGCTAAGGAACTTTCTCTATCAGATTGGCCTATAGGCAAGTGTGGGGACCATTTTCTTGATTAATGTTTGGAGTGGGAGACCAGCCCACTGTGGGTAATGCCAACCTGAGCTTGCTATCCTGGACTGTATAAGAAAGAAGGCTGAAAAAGAAATGGGGGAAAGGCCAGTAAGCAGCATTTTTCCACAGGCTCAGCTTCCATTGCTCTCCTGACATGCCTTCTTGATGGACTAAAAGTTGTAAGCTGAAAGAAACCTTTTTTTTCTGCAAGTTGGTTTTGGTAAGTGTTTTTATCACAATCACAATAAACATATCTAGAATAATAGGTTACATGAAGTCACCACTTCAATACCAATCCTTCTAAAGTTTAAGGAAACTGCTAAAATGTTTGAATGTATCAGTAGAAATGGTTGCTATGCTAAGAAATCAAAACTTTAATACCACAGGACTCAGTGTGGGCTTTTTTTTGCATGTCCAGACAGTCTTGTACAGTTTATTCAGAAACTTCACAGCACATATAATAGTCAGCAGAACACAGCCAACTGCACCATGAAGCATGGCTGCCATCCAAAGCTCAGCTCCAACTTTGTAATTATTGGGTCACTGGAAGGCTCTCTACCATTACAGGGTGCATAGAAAAGTGGCTTCTCACTGGCAGTCTTTGTGGTGATGAAAAAACCAGAAGGGCCTCTGCTTAAATGTTGCTCAGTCACTTCTAGAGGCTTTGGGCACATGGAGTGAGGCAGGTTACTAAAGAGCTTTTATATTTTTTGCTTACTGACTCATGTGGGCACGGATTAAGCAAGGAAGAGGAGGGTTCCTGGGGCTCCTGGAGGTGAACTGACAATAGCCTTATAAAAGAGATATGGAGAAAGGAATATGCATTTCATATTTTCCCAAAAGAAACGATAGAAAAAAATAATTATAATTCCATGATCCTCTTGTACATGCCAGCTTTGTCTATGGGATTGGAAGAATTGGTAGAAGTCTGTGGTCCTAAAGATGGCAGAGAGGTAGCTGGCCCAATCTGTAATCACTATGGAGTGACTCCTCTTGGAATTTCAAATCTCTGAGGATTAAGAAAAGAGGATATTTAATGGTGTCACATGTTGCATGTACCATGATGTTCTGTGCCATGGGCATAGCCTACCTTAGAGCAAGATCACTGTGAACAGAGCCTAACATGAACACAGTCTACCACAGACAGAGCCTGCCATGGATACATCCTTTTGTGAACATAGCCAACTGTGAACACAGCCCACCATGTCCACAGTGTAGAATGGACACATTTCTTTGTGAACATAGGTCACTGGGTAAAACCCCCTAACCCTTCATATTTGGTAATATCCTGGGATATTCAAGCAACATGGTAGAAAAGAAGTGATCTCTACACAGCAACACAACTGGAGTTGCACAATAGCCAATTCCCAATGTGGAAGTTTAAAAGAGTTTTGTTTCATTTTATTTTGTTCTATTTTATATTTTTAGGACACCATAAAACCAACAATATAACATAGTTGTTTCTTCTTTCAGTATTGTGCTTATACATAAAATGTAGGCATTTGTTTTCTCCTGCTATACCAGAATTCACAAAGAAAAACTTTTGACTCATAGTTCTTTGGGCTAGACAGCACAATATATGTCTGATGAGGATGCTTTTGCTGCCCTTACCGTGGTAGAGACATGGGACAGTGAGCAAGAAGGGATAGCTGTCCTTTATAAGAAACCAGCACTATTAGCACAAATAAGGGCTGCGTTCAATTCTCAGCAGCTACTCAATAATAAATTCATACATAGGAAAAATGTGTAATATAGAGACTTTCCTGGAGATTCTTATTTATTAAATTCCCAAAGTTATAAGGAATATATTATTTAAATAAATGTTCATGTTAGTTGCTATTCAATATGTATCAAGTAAAAAAAAAAAAAAACTCACGCTTGTCATGACATTAATCCCTTCACATAGATAGAGCCATCATGACCTAATCCCCTCTTCAACCCACTGCCAACCTTGTTGCACTTGGAATTGAGTTTCCAAAACATAAACTTGAAGGAAGAAATTCAAGCCATAGCAGCAGGTAACAGACATTGAAGAACTGAGGCTCAGAATGACCATAATTTAAAAACCCTATCTTCACAAAGACATATCTTGTAATTCCTAGTAAATACATTTCAATAAACTTTAAGTTCATTAAAATGACTCCTGGTTTAAATAAAAAGGCAGACACCACCATAGTTCACACAATTTCTTTTTCCTTCTGTATAAAGGGAGTGGTAATTTTACATCCAGCCACTTTGCTAAAGTTGTTTATCAGCTGTAGAGTTCTCTGGTGGAGGTTTTGGGTCACTTAAGTATACTATCATATCATCTTCAGATAGTCATATTTTGACTTCTTTCTTTTCAATTTGTATCCCTTTAACCTCCTTTTGTTTTCTAACTGCTCTGGCTAAGACTTCAAGTACTATATTAAATAGGAAGAGAGTGGGCAGCCTTGTCTAGTCCCAGATTTTAATGGAATTGTTTCAAGTTTCTCTCCATTTAGTTTGATGTTGGCTACTGGTTTGCTGTATATTGTTTTTACTATATTTAGGTATGGGCCTTGAAACCCCATTGTTTCTAAGACATTTATCATGAAAAGATGTTGAATTTTGTCAAATGCTTTCTTAGCATCTAATGAAATGATCATATGGATTTTTTTCTTTGAATTTGTTTATATAGTGGATTACATTGATGGATTTTTGTATATTGAACCATCCCTGCATTTCTGAGATGAAACCTACTTAATCATGATGGATGATTGTTTTGATGTGTTCTTGGATTCAGTTTGCAAGAATTTTATTGAGCATTTTGCATCAATATTCATAAGGGAAATTGGTCTGAAGTTCTCTTTCTTTGTTGAGTCTTTGTGTGGTTTACGTATAAGCATAATTATGGCTTCATAGAACAAATAGGGTAGTGTTCCTTCTGTTTCTATTTTGTGGAATAGTTTGAAGAGTATTGGTATTAGGTCTGATAGAATAGTGCACTAAACCCATCTGGTCCTGGGCTTTTTTTGTGGTGGGGAGACTGTTAATGACTGCTTCTTTTCTTTAGGAGTTATGGGACTGTTTAGATGGTTAATCTGATCTTGATTTAACTTTGGTACCTGGTATCTGTTTAGAACATTGTCCATTTCCTCCAGATTTTCCAGTTTTGTTGAGTATAGGCTTTTGTAGTAGGATCTGATTATGTTTTGGATTTCCTTGGTTTCTTTGATAATTTGGACACTGTCTCTGTGCCCTCTGGTTAGTCTGGCTAAAAGTTTATCTATCTTGTTGATTTTCTCAAAGAACCAGCTCCTGGTTTTGTTGATTCTTTGTATAGTTCTTTTTGTTTCTACTTGGTTGATTTCAGCCCTGAGTTTGATTATTTCCTGCCACCTGCCACACTTGGGTGTATTTGCTTCTAGACCAAAGTGTAGATGCTTCAGTCCTTCTTACAAGGGGGAACAAAATATGCATTGGAGGAAATACAGAGATAAAATGTGGAGCAGAGACTAAAGGAAAGACTATCCAGAGACTGCCCCACCTGGGGATCTATACCATATACAGACACAAGACCCAGACACTATTGTGGATGCCAAGATGTTCTTGTTGAAAGGAGCCTGACATAGCTGTCTCCTGAGAGGCTGTTCCAGAGCCTTGACAAATACAGAGGCAGATGCTTGAAGCCGACCATTGGATTAAGCATGGGTTTCCCAATGGAAGAGTTAGAAAAAGGACTGAAGGACCTGAAGATGTTTGCATTCCATAGGAAGAACAACACTATCAACCAATCAGACCCCCCCCCAAGAGCTCTCAGGAATTAAACCACCAACCAAAGATTACACATGGAGGGACCCATGTCTCTAGCTACATATGTAGCAGAGGATGGCCTTGTTGGACATCAATGGGAGATGCCCTTGGTCCTGGAAATGCTCGATGCCCCAGTGTAGGAGAATTCCATGATGGGGAGGCTTGAGTGGGTCGGTGAGCACTCTCATAGAAGCAGGAAAAGGGAGGATGGGATAGGGGGTTTCTGGAGGGGAAAATGGAAAGGGGGATAACATTTAAAATGTAAATAAAGAAAATATCCAATAAAAAATACCAAAAAATAAATATATAAAGGCAATGGTGTTTGTGTTTGTTTTCTCAATGTTGTATAAACAGCTATTGAGGGACACTCACAGGCCACCTGTAGTCTTGTTTTTCTTCTGGTATGGGATGGTGGCAGGGCTAGGTGACTTTCACTTTGTGCCACATATCAGCACCAACATCTGTAACTAGAGAAAGTGAATTGCTGCATAAGACTCCCAGAACCCAAAGGCAATTGATTCATTCTTTTTATTTCAGGAAAAGAATTCAATTCTATTTCAGAGTTTAGACTGGACATGACAACCACAAGATGCTATAAAGCAAATAGAAACAGTGTTCTTTCTGTTGAGTCACTCTGGACATGCTTTTCTGTCCTGAATTAGGGACCATGGAGATGTGCTCAGAATAGCTGGGAACATAGAGGTGTCGTTCTTAGCAGAGTTCACACTGGCAATTGTTTTTACCATATAATGAGCCTCAATACTAGGTCCCACTGAGGAGTATGGCTCCTGATTAAAATTCTGGATGTGCTTTTTCAGGCCTAACTAGGGGTAATCAAAAAGGCCCTAGTTGGCTGGCCTCCAGCAGAGACTGTGAAGCTGTTGTTCAGCTCCAGGCTGTCATACAGCCGTTGCACTTGCACTGAGTGAAGGGAAGGCAGAAGAGAACCACAGCTGAGCAGCCATGCTCTTGCACTGGCTTGCATACCCTTATTTCAGGTTCTCTGTGTCCACTGTATCTGAGGCCCTGGGAAAAAGACATCTTCAGTTACCTCTGCTGCCTGATGAGGGTAGAGTAACAAACCTCGGAGACACTTTTGCCTCAGTCTTTTTTTCCATTTCAAATGCTCTCCAAATCACCTTTTCTCACTTATTCATGCACAATTCTAAAGATCCATAAACCTAATGAGTATTTTTGCTCATGTTCCTTGGAGTCAGTGACCCTGTGTCTGTGTTGGAGTATTGTTCCAGGGGAGGATATGAAAGAGAGACTTGGTAGATGCTCGGGCTGTAAAGTTTTGTACACACCACTGTAGTGAGTACATGATTAACACTTTAATTGTATCTATCTCAACACTCCTGCCCAACTCACCTCAGCTCCCGATACCCATTCCAGGCTTACAAGGAGCAGCTGTCAGACACAAGATGCTATACAGTACGTAGAAATTGGGTTGAAGTTCAAGTCCCTTCTGTTAAGTCATGTTGGATATGCTTTTCTGTCCTGATTCAGGGATCACTGCTGTGTGCTCAGAATAGCTGGGAATGTGTGAGTTCCATTCTTAGCAGTGCTCCCATAGACATCTAATGGCACTCTCAATAAACAACACAGTTAAATGTCTATGAGCTGCATCCAAAGCCCTGGAGCTCCTTGTTGTTGAGTAGAAGCATCAAAGGTCAGATGAAGAACTTAGAGCAGCCCCAGTCTGTCAAGATCCACAACCACACTGCTAAGCACTGCTGAATTTTGTATCTTGAGGCACAGGACTATGTTAGTGTTAGAGGTCAGTCAGTGTGTCAGAACTATCGTGATGTGATTGTGTTATGAAATGAACTCACAAGTGTCTAAGAAGTTGGAACAATAAGGATGTGCACTAAGTACAGCATGTTAGAGGAAAGAGATGCTGAAGCAGGGTGTTATGGGTAAGTGGGAGTCTATTGGAGGCCTCGCTATCAGTTAGAACATCGTTATTTATGCTATCATGAGATTTGTTCCATCACTTCCTGGGTCACATAGAGCCTTGTCAGCCTTTTGTTTAAAACAGTAAACAAGTTTCTAACAGCATGTATTTTATCCTCTGTGTGTGTGTGTGTGTGTGTGTGTGTGTGTGTGTGTGTGTGTGTATTGCTTGTGTGCTAGAATATTCTGTATTTTGCCCATTTATTTTGCTTTTTACCGTGATGTCAGGTATGTAGTGGACTATGAGTTCTGCTTTCACAGCTCCACCTAACGAAGTGTGAGACTCAGTCGATAAAGAATTCAAGGGATTCTTGGGACTTCATAAACTTTGAGATTCTGTCTTAGTTTGTGTTTTATTGCAGTGAAAAACTACCAATGCTTACAAAGGAAAACACTTAATTGGGGCTGGCTTACAGTTTCAGAGGTGTCTTAGTTACAATTTTACAGACTCCATGACTAAGGCAACTCTTATAAGAACATCATTTAATTGTGGCTTGCTTACAGGGTCAGTTCATTATTATCAAGGTATGGCAGCATCCAGGCAGGCATGGTACAGGTGGAGCTGAGGGTTCTTACACCTTCAACTGAAGACTGCTAGGAAAAAACTGGCTCTCACATGGTTAGGACAAGGGTCTCATTAACCACTTCCACAGTAACATACTCCTCCAACAAGGCTACACCTACTTGACAAGGTCACACCGTCTAATAGTGCCACTTCATGGTCTAAGCATATTCAAACCACACTAAACCACAAGAGGTTTAGTCTATTAATTTCTTGGCAGGAAACATGGTAGTATTCAGACAGAACTGAGAGTTCTACATCTTGATCCACAGGCAGTAGAAGGAGACTGTTCCACAATGGGTATTGTTTGAGTGTATGATACCATAAAGCCCATCTCTACAGTGACATACTTCCAGTGACAACAAGGCCACACCTCCTAATAGTGCCACTCGCTATGGACGAAGCATGCAAACACATGAATCTCTGGGGACTGTTCTTATTCAAACCACACAGATTCTGTATATTATT
>JANHMN010000017.1:19300663-19323447 GCA_030674055.1 Rhabdomys pumilio
TTGCCATGCCTGCCTCTTTCTCATCATGATGGATGCTTATGCGCTTGGAACCTTAAGGGCAAATAATACAATGTTTATCAGAGCAACAGAAAAGTAACTCAAGAGAATTTGTGGAGCAAGCTGGCTGGGTGAGCTAGCTGCATCAGTGAACTCTGAGTTCAGATGAGAGACCTTGCCTCTAGGAATAAGGAGGAGAGTAATCAAGGAAGATGGTTAAGCACATCTGTGTGCATGCATGTGCAAGCACATGCGCATGCACACAAACACAAAGCACATGTAAACATGCATACGTGCACATCACACATATGCACATGAGGAAAGAAAAAGAGCAAAGTAAATCCAAATCTCTACCTCCATTTAATTTTGAAAAATATAAAAGATGCATATATCCTTTTGTTAAGTCCTCCACTCTGCATCTAAAGATAGATAATTTGCCCGGGGTGGGATTTCATAATTTTTTAAGTCTTCCTTGCTGCTTCATTGCATTTATTATGATCTTTAGATATGAAGTTGATGAGACAATATGATTATATTATGAGTTATAATTAAAGCTCCCAGGAGAATGATCAAGTAGTGAGACATGACCCATATCTTTTCTTCTCCTTCTCCTTTTCCTTCTTTTCTTCTCAGCTTTAAGGTTTGAGAGGGGAAAAACATTGAAAGAGGGAAGTCTGATTAATTTTGGCTCAATCTGCATAACTTAACTCTTGTGTTATCTCTGGAAATGGGGTGTTTTACAGAAGTTTTATTTGTACAGATGAGACTCAGGCACCGGAGTCTTCTGTGAAGCCAATGGTATGAGAATGTTCCCCAACTTTGCGTGCTCACACAATATTCTTAATGTAGAGTGGAGCTAATCAGAAATGTTATCACATACCTTGCTATGGGTATATGCTATGACATATACATATATATATATATATATTTGGTTTCTCGAGACTGGATTTCTCTGTATAGCCTGGGCTGTCCTGGAGACCAGGCTGGCCTCGAACTCAGAAATCCGCCTGCCTCTGCCTCCCAAGTGCTGGGATTAAAGGTGTGTGCCACCACAGCCCAGGGATATATTTTTATAGGAAAAAATGTTGGGTTTGTAAAGGGTACTTTTTAATTTTTTGCTTTGGACTCAGACATGGTATCCTCAGCACCTCCTTTGGTCTCTTGTGTGGACTTGGAGTCCTTGCTAGAAAGATCTCTTGCTCCACACTGTCCTTGGTAGTCTCAGGCTTTCTGGGCCACCTCTGCATTCTCTTTGGTGTGTGTGTGTGTGTGTGTGTGTGTGTGTGTGTGTGTGTGTGTGCACGCGCATGCGTGTGGTGTCCATGTAGCTTGTTCTGTGGTTCCCTTGTTACTTCCTTGCAGGGTAGACAAGGCTGGCCCAGCGGATCATAACTTAGAAAAAGAAGGTCCTGAAACCCATTACTTTCCCAACAATTTTATATCATAGTTGTTGGCATCTTTTCTCCTAAAATCAGTTTTCCAAGTAATGTCACAATACCTTAGGAGTTTTCACAGTATCAGTACTATACAATAAATCCTGCATAGCTCTTTGGTTATCACTCCATGAAAGGATGCATTGACAACAAGAACCACAGAGCCAGCAAGTACCATGGAAATAAATTTATTTTGTGAAGTCTCCTTTTGGTTGCTTGAATTTTTTTTCTGGCTGCTTTATGTAGAGAATACAGGGCAGTCTTCTATTTCAACATTTAAATTTATAAACAGTTTTTTAATATTTTATTCTATGAAAGCTTCGACATATATATATATATATATATATATATATATATATTTGCATTTGCCACTACTTCCCAACAACTTCATGTATTCTTGTTAATGTTATTGGTAGCATCTCAACAAAAATATCTAGCTGATATTGTCCCTATGTGCATGGTCATCCACTGGGGCATTAGCTACTTACCAGTGACCATATTCTAAAAGGAAAGCACCTCTTCCTTGACAGTCATCAGTTACCATTGGCTCTATTTTTCAAATGAAAACACAGATCCATAAACTGTCTAACAAGTTTTGCAGTCAATAAGAATATGTGGTTAGAGGGCTTAGGGTAGATTTCTGTTCCCCTTTTCATTGGTAATGTGAACAAGTTCAGCAATACCTCATCTCAACAGGGACAGTAAAGTATATCCAAGATATTTACAGCAGAAGCTTTGTGTGTATCATTAGAAACAGAATAATTTACTGCAGAAACTTTCTCTTCACTTATGGCACATATTTTAGTATACTAAAATATTCAATGTTCATTTGAAAGGTTTTTAGCATCATCTGCTTCCAAAAACATCAGAAAAATGAAAGGAGATTTAAAAGCAAGAAATCAGGCCAAACACCGATGTATAAGGAAGAGTCACAGATGGTTTTCCAGGTATGAAAGTGTGGCATCTGTGAGCTCACATGTGCCTCTCTCTATCTTTTGGGTTCTATTATGAAGTTTCCAGTATGAGGAATCTTTAATACACTTTTTGTTTACTCTTTCCTCAAAAAAAAAAAAAAGGAATTACATCCCATGTTCTGCCACCCTCATAAAGCAAGTTTTAAAATTCATTTCTATATCCCTATTGATACTATGAGGATATTTGAAGATCGTCATTTTTCTTAAGAGTAACATGGAAAATTTCAAACAAAAGTTGCTTGGCTTTGTTTATGAGATATGAGGAACAAGCTTACTATATTGAAACACTTGCTCCCTGCACCATCCCACCATCTCAGCAAACACTTTAAGTGACAGATATAACAGCACACACCCAATTAACCAGCTGCATATTAAAATTGCAACAGACTTTCATAAAGCTTTTGTATATAAGAGTCACAATCTCTCCAGAAGGACTTAGACTGAAGGATGCATCTGGGTCTCTCTCTTCTGTCTCATTCTGGGTCAGAATGCAAACTTCTATTTTCTCACTTGGAAGTAATGTCCTGTCTCAGCCCTTTCTTATACTGGCACCATGGTTTCTAGTTTAACTTTTTGATCTGTTAGACTTGTTCCCTCTGGGATGGATGGATGGCCATTGAACCTATTAAGAAAGTATTCAAACTCTATTTTGCTTGTAGTAACCCCCTTGTAACTATCCACTATCTGGTGTCCTAAGCTTTACAGCAGGGATTTGGTACATGTCCATCTGATTCCTTCTACTGGGTCACAAATTGAAACTCCTTTTCATGCAGTGTCCAGGAACTTATGTTGTACTTATCTGTTGGTTTCCTTTCTGTCTCACTTTAGGCTCAGATTTTGTCTAGAAGCTTCCTTTTTTTACTCACTAAGTTCTTTTGTAGGCACTAATATCAGCATGATTACCATAAAACATATTAAATATTAGTAACATTCAAAGCACATTCTCTGACCTTATGGAGATGAAAATATAGCAATAATTATGGCAACTGATATTCCAGGTGGTAACGTACTAGACTTAGATAAAGTATGTCTTAGCTAGGTAGAAGGAAGAGACTAAACTAGCTAGGTGTTACATGAGAAAAGAATGATTCACACATCTAATTTTATGGAAGCAAACCATTCACATAATAGAGTTGGGAGAAATGCCATTGAAGCAAAATTAAAGGCAGAATTTTACCTAACATCAGAGGTCAAGCAAATGAGGGTGTATTTTATCTCAAATACACTAATACAATAATGAAAAATTATTAAAGGTTTGAGGAGAGCAATGTGTATAGAGTTTAAGTTAACCATAATCATAAGACCAAAGGTTATTTATTTAGTATGAATTGAACACAAACATGACTCCAAATTGATAGTCTTAGAAAAAGAAATAGAAGCTCTCAGTACATTTCATGCAAACCTTACGCTGCTGTGGATGGCAAGGCAGCATACAAATTACCATAACACAACATTCTCAGTGATGCAGAAAATGTATGAATACATTTTCCTCAGTTAAGAGAAGAAGAGGTGATTTATTTTGCTTAGGAAGCTGTCTATCAGGAAATGCAATTAGAATCATGATTCTTAAACATAACCAAGGAAGAGAAGGATGTGATTTCAAGTGAAAAGAAAAGTAGGGCCAATGATAAATAATTCCAGACTTCCAGGAAATCCCGAGTAAGATGGGAACCATAAGGAAAGAACTGTGACTCCCTGCACCAAAATGTGACTCTATAACACATTAAAGAATGATAAGACAAGGAGCCTTTTGTCTGAAGATGCTATAAAGTCTGAACACAAAGATTCATGTCAGCTTCAAAGGTTATAAGCCAACCTACACACGTGTATGTTACTTAAATGCTACCAGATATGAGTTTGCTGTTGGATGTGAACACTGCGTGTTCTTTGCTAAGCACCCTGCATGGATCGCTTTCTGTTTAAGTCATTAGTCTGAAAACAACTTACCTTTTTCAAAGGATATTTATTGAGGACTAATTTATATACTAGATGCTTTTATTGAAACAACAACCCAGGATGATCAACCTCCTTCTGAGGTGGTTTATGTACTTAGTAATATCATCTTCCTCACTGGTGAAAGACTCAGTCATGTACCTCAAACCTTAGCCTGTCTAGACTTCCTGTGAATCAACAAGTTGAGTTTGCCATTTGATGCAGTGAAGAATGAAAGTGCTGATATCATAATAAGAGTGGGTGTTCTTTAAGGAAGATTAACTCTAGGACTCATATTTGTGGTAGGTAGTTTGGGAAAAGTATAGGGAAGCAAGGTTTTAATATCAATCATATGATCCCAGAAAATGGAGAATTCTATGATTAGGGATCTTGGTAAAACATATTCACAGGGACAGACTTGAGCAAGGCTCAGGCTGTGACTCCAGTAACCAGGAGAGATGGGTACAAGGTGTTTCGGGGGTCATCAGAGTCCATGATCTGGGTTTGTTTGTGGTCCCTTTTTGATTCACTTCATCACAGTTGTAGAGTAGGTTTGTCTGATATGATACTTAGTAAAATTCATTACTTCATAGAAGAGAATAACATGGGACATCTATTCCCATCAGGCTGTTATTAAAACCTTGGATGACAGGATGCTGCTATGTTTTTCTAAATTAACTATCTTATTAAGTTAAGTTTAATGGAATTGCTCCTAAGCTCTCCTTCCTGTATCACATGGGAAATATGGGAAATGAGCCTCTTCTTTCCTTTCAACATCAGCGTGAAGTGCTTACACTCCTGGGCCACAATTGACCCAATGTCCCCAAAGATATTGGGAAGCTCTTGCTGTCCCCAAGGTGTGTGTGTGTGTGTGTGTGTGTGTGGTATGTGGTGTGTGTGTATGCAAATCCACTGTGGTAGTTATAATATTGATTGTAATTTTATCATGGTGACTTCAAGGTATTTTTCTTATAGTCTGGGCTCTTCACCATGGACACTAGGAATGACTGCTGTCACTCTTCACAAGCATCTTCTCCGCAGTTTCTCATTTGGCATGCTTGTCTAGTGGAAATGCAGGGACAAAAATGGAGCAGAGACTGAAAGAAAGGCCATTCAGTGATTGGCCCAAGGCTCCATCCCATGAGAAGGAATCAAACTCTGACACAATTTATTACTGATGCCATGTTGTGCATACAGACAGGAGCCTAGCATGACTGTCCTCTGGGAGGCTCTACCAGTAGCTGACTAAGATGCAGATACTTATAGCCAACCATTGGACTGAGGTTGGGGACCCTTATGGAAGAGTTAGGGGAAAGATTGAAGGAGCCAAATGGGATGTCAACCTCATAGGAAGAACAACAGTATCAACCAAGCCAGACCCCTCAGAGCTCCCAGAGACTAAGTCACCAAGCAAAGAGGATTCATGGGCTGGTCCATAGCGCATGGCACATATGTAGCAGAGGACTGTCTTGTGTAGCCTCAGTGGCAGAGCATGAGCCTAATCCTATAGAGAATTGATGCCCCAGGGAATGGGGATGTTGGGGGGGGGGTTCAGTAAGAGTGAATGAGAGGGTCAGGAGAGCACCCTCTCAGAGGTAAAGGGGAGAGGAATGGAGTGAAGAACTCTGAGAGGGAGACCATGAAGGGGAGTCAACATGTTAATAAATAAGATATTTTAATAAAAAAAAAGAAAAAGTTTCAAACTTATTGGAAGCAGCACTAGCATTCCCTCCCACCCCCATTGATGCTGAGATCATAGGCAACCATGCTGCTCTATAGCTGTTCCCTAACCCAAATGATTGGCACTGTGAGGATCAGGGACTTCTGACCCCCAAACTCTGTCCTCATTGTTATATTGTCACATGATCTCATCACTCAGTTGTTACCCTGGATTCCACCGACTTAGAATCCAGAGCACCCACACAAATCTGGAATGTTTCCCATTAAATTGTTTCCCATCCCTCCACACTTTCCCCACATGCATTTTACAAAATACTCTGGTCCTACACACACACACACACACACACACACACACACACACACACACACACACACAAACTGAAAAGACTGTGGACCCTGGTATTTTTTATTCACAGAGTAGGAAAGAGTCCGTTCTGGATACCTTTGTAAGACTGTGTTCAGTAAATGGATGACCATTTAACAGTGTTTGTATTTCTTTCTTTAAAAAGAAAATCATCTTATTCTTATAAGCCCGCGATTGTTGCATCACACTGTTGTCTCCATAGCAGATGGTCTCTTCAAACAGTCTGCACATTTTCTTGCCCCGATTCTTGTTAGTTTATATTTGGGTTTGCCACACTGCTTGGGTGATAGCAGTGCTATGTTCTAAAGACTGTTAAATGCAAATGGCCACATAGAGCTATGCTTATATATTAAGCATCACATAGAGTGTGCATATGCAGATATAAACATACCTCTTGTCTGCACATACACATGCTGGTATACACCTGGATGTACACATACAATACACACACACACACACACACACACACACACAAACATGATCACATACATACACACCTCCCATGCACACACATATAATCACACAGAGTTCTAACACACAAACCCATCACAGAAATATGCATATTATATGCACACACCATCATATACTTGCTATTACACACACACACACACACACACACACACACACACGCCACATTTCTAAAGACCTCTAGTTATATGTGTCACTGGTTTGTACATTGCATCCACTGTAATTGCTATTTTAGGAAACACAGCTTTTAAATTATTTTTTCTCTCTGCCTATTATGTATGGTCTTACATTATTTCATATTATTTTGATTTGTAGACAAGTAGAAATAGCTATTCTGAAAGTCAAATAATATTATATTTCTGTAACTAAAAATGTGAACTAAAATCATATAGGCTAAAATTACTAAAATGCCTCAGTTTAGAGCTTATTTTGCCCCTCTGCTCATATTTGCTTCAACTATACATCAGTTCTGCTCCCTGGGAGCAATCTTGTTTGCTATTTTTTTACAAAGAGCATAAGGAAAACTGAGGATTGATTAGCAGTAAACCAAAATGAAAAGAAAAAAATTCCACATAGAGAAGAAACTATCAAGTTGACTATAAAAGAAAGCCCAACTCAGAAACTAACCGTTGGTCTAACACCAGGGCCCCAGAGAACACAAACAGGAAGCACATATTTGTTACTTTTCCAGTTTCAATTTTCTGTTGGCAATTGCTGCGCAGAAGGTAACCAGAGCAGGTTGGGAGTGTTAGAAATATATCTTCCTTTTTTTTTCTGTCTTCTGATCCTAAAGATAATCTTTCTTTTCTTTATTACAAGCGATTCAAATATTATGACCAGGATGTCTGTTTTCTTGACTCTTGTGAAAGATTCCTATGAGCAGAAAGGAAGAGAAATTATTCATCCGAGCACATGATGCTTATAACAGCAATGCTGATCCACACATCTGTCCCTGGAGTGCAACCCTGCAGTCTGGCTGATGTTTCCCAATGGGTTTTTCACATGAGTGCAAAGTGCTCAGGAAAAGAAAACAGAAGAGCAGGGAGAACAAAGGTGGGAAGCTTTGCACTGGGAAACAGAAAGGTCAGAAGAAAAATGCTAACTCTATGTGAAGAACTGACATCCAGAACTGAAATAAACTCCTTTTGTTCTCCGGTGGCATGGTGCCCTCTCTGTGGGCACCTATGTAAACTAAGAGTTTTTGAAGCACTGGAGTTTATTAAACACAAGCAGTTATTTTGTGACACAACATTGTATAAGATGTTCTTTGTATAAAATTGTACAAAATTGTATAAAATATATCTGCAGTGTGTAATTCAGAGAATAAATGTGTTTAAGATATGACCAACATATTTTTTTTATTATTTTATTTATTTTTATTCCAAATGTTGACTCTCTTCTTGGTTTTCTCAACAGGTTCTTCAACCCATCTTCTTTGCTTTTGAGAGGGAGCTCTCCCATCCACGCTTCCACTTCTACCTCACGCTGATAGCATCCCCCTTCCTTGGGGCATCAAATTTCTGCAGGATTAAATGCAACCTTTCCCACTAAGGACAGACAAAGAAGTCCTCTGTTACATATGTAGAAGGGGCCATGAACCAGCTCATGTATGCTCTTTTGTTGGTGGCTTAGTCTCTGGGAGCTTTGAGGGGTCCAGGTTAGTTGATACTGTTTTTCTTCCTTTGTGGTTCAGAGATTTAAACTATGAGGTAAATTTTAATGTTAAAAGTATATGAACAAAAAAAACCCAACATATGAGCTAAATCATTTATAATTCACTTCAAGCTACTGATTCTCACTAATCTTTAATGACTTTTGATGAGTTTTTTTTTTTAAGCTCACACTGTACCTTTTTGTTATGTCTCATTTCTCTTAGATTCCTTTTCTTTAAAGGAAAAGTATCCTAATTATAAAGATTGAGGGTAACTCTTCCCAGAAAACTACTTACTCTTTACACACTAATTGGCAACAGGAAAAGGTATACAGAAACCGATTTCAGGTTTAATCATTCTACTCATATCAGTTTTGCTGAAACTAATTCCAAGATGTTCTAGCCTAATGTTAGATTTCCTGCCTGCAGTCTATTTCCTTGTCCTTAGCCAATGTTAGATTACTTCCAAGCAGCCCATTTTATTGTCCTTGGCCAATGTCAGATTCCTGCCAGTCAGCCCCAAAAGCTCTCCACATCTCCTCCTTTGTTATTGCATAAACCAGACTGAGCCTGTCTTAGGTAGTTCTGACAAGAATAACTTCCTTACCTGTTGTGAAATATGCATTATCAAAATCATTGTACTTATGTTTTAGGTTGGTAAGGCTCTGGTGCAGAATATTACCCATCCTTGGCTTGCCAGTCTGTTAAATTAATAACTCTGTCTGAGAACCCACTTTCAGTTTCAAGTCAAGTACTTTGGCCGTCAACATGTTGATGTTGTTAGAGACAAGCTTTAACATGATGAGCAGGAATAAAAATATTCCCAGGACAAAAAGGGTTAGCATGGTCAAGCTATATGTGCCATTCTTGAGGTTTGACCAAAATGGCAACTATTCAAAGAATAAATAAAACCAGGAGCTGGTTCTTGGTGAAAATCAACAAGATAAATAAACCCTTAGCCAGACTAATCAAAGAGCAGAAAGACAGTATCTAAATTAATAAAATAAGAACTGAAAAGGGAGACATAACAACAAACTGAGGAAATTCAAAACATCATCAGATCCTACTACAAAAGCCTATACTCAACAAAACTAGAAAACCTGGAGGAAATGGACAATTTTCTAGACAGATACCAGGTACCAAAGTTAAATCAGAATCAGATAAACCATCTAAACAGCCCTAAAACCCCAAAAGAAATAGATGCAGTCATTAAAAGTCTCCCCACCAAAAAATAAAAAATAAAACCCGGGACTGGATGGTTTTAGTGCAGAGTTCTAGCAGACATCCAAAGAAGACTTAATAACAATTCTCTTCAAACTATTCCACAAAATAGAAAAAGAAGGAACATTACCCAATAAATTCTATGAAGCCACAATTATGCTCATACCTAAACAACACAAACACCCAACAAAGAAAGAGAACTTCAGACCAATCTCCCTTATAAATATTGATGCAAAAATACTCAATAAAATTCTTGCAAACTGAATCCAAGAACACATCAGAACAGGATGTTTTTTAAATATTTGATCTCAATCATTTTCCACACTTGAATGGAAATTCTTTTGATAAGCATTGACTCATCTTACTCTAACAGACTTTATGAAACCCCATGAAGTTCTTATGGTCTGTGCTCCATGTTTTAATCTAATTAATAGAATTTTTTACTACCTTTTGGTCTGACTGCAAGAATAGTCAACTAATTGCTGACTACTGGATGGAAAACAAACATAACACAAAGGTATTGGCTTCCTGGTATCAGATCTGATTTGCTTTCTTTTAATTCTGTCTGAGAGGTACCTTTACAAATCAAATGGTCAAGTATTCAATATTTACAAAAGTACCTCTATCAGCAGATCTGTCAAACAATTACCAAGAGTAAATGACTATTCCAAGACCTAACAAGGGATTCACTACTTGCTAATCATGTTTTGGAAAAAAATGTTGAGTTACATAAGACTATGAGCATTTTTTTCTATTAGCATAGATGGTGATTATCTTGACAGTCAGATGAGATAAAAAGATTAATAAATGGGTATTTTTGCTTTCCATTACTTTTGTTCCACTTCTCTCCTCGCAGATGGAATAAGCAATGAAATGTTTAGAGTCAAGCCTTACATGTATCAACCTCTTTGAATCTGGCATGGTGCTTTAAAACTAAGGAAGTGGAGGATAAAGATAATTTAACAGTTACTTCATGCAGAAACTTAGAAATGTGAGCATTCAAATTCTTTTCTCAGGAGTGAGTTTTCTCAGGGTTGTTTCCTGCAGTGTGATTACTTAATGTCCTGGTAGGTAAACTGCTGAAACATTTAAGGCTTATACTTCTGACTTTAAGACTAAGATTAGAGGGGGAGGACTCAATCATTCACCAACTGTGTTGCCTTTAGAAAGTTACATAACTGTCATAAGCTAGTCCTCGACTTCTTTCATGCTGAGATGCTGATAGGCTTGGTCTTGTGCACATACCCACAGCTGCTTTGAGTTTTTGCTCCTGTCATACCCAGAAGATACTGTCACTTACTTCTCCAAGATTTTGATTCTTATAACCTTTCTACTCCCTCTTCTCTGAGCATCCTAAGAGTTGGGTGAAAGGGGTATAATATAGATGTTCCATTTGTGGTTGAGCATTCCACTGATATTTATTTATGTACTATGACTAGTTGTGATTTTTTTTTTTTTGGTTAAGCACGATCCACTGAACAAAGAAACACATTTGATAAGATTTGAGACATGCACTAGTTTATGGGTATAGAGATACAGATTTGGAGGACCATTTGACTTTGTGTTCATTTATTAAAACCATAATGGGTTGATGCTTATGACCTCTGAGCTCCCCAACTACAGGATTTTGCCCAAAGTAACAGTGTAGGAGCACATTTCTCCTGCAGAGAAGGCCTTAAATCCGATCAGAAAGTAGTTGGTTATGCCTATAACATTGACATCACTATCTCAGTCACCCATAGGCACACCTTACCATTCTGCCGCTACCCTACCTTCTCCTCTGTTTCTCAACTTCTATTTTCATCCCATTATTGACCACTATTTTCTTTTTACACTTCCTGTTGCAGACTTTATGAAACTCCATGAAGTTCTTGTGATCTGTGCTCCATGTTTGAATCTGATTAATAGAAGAATTTTTCTACTACATTTCAGTCTGACTGCAAGAACTAATTGCTGAGTACCAGGTGGAAAACAAACATAACACAAAGGTTTTGGCTTCCTGATATTAGAACTGATTTGCTTTCTTTTTTCTTCTGTCTGAGGGGTGCCTTTCCAAATAAAATGGTCAAGTATTCAATATTTATAAAACTACCTTTATCAGCAGAGATACTAATTAGATGTGTTAAAGGATATTAGATGTGTTCTAATACGTTTTCTCCTTTAAGGTCTTTTTACCTTTCCCCATCACTGACCCTTTTCTTCTTGGCTCTGCAGATAAAAACACTAATTTAAAGATTCAGTCCTAGGATCCATACATAAGTGAGAACATGCAGTGTTAGTATTTCTGGGTCTGAGCTACCATACTCAGCATAATTTTTTTATTTAGTTTTATCTATTTACCTACCAACTTCATAATTTCATTCACTTATGGAAGGATAGTTTGTTTTTGTTAAATGTCTTTTCACTGATAGTCAACCATGCTCTAGTGAATATCCCCACACCCATGAGTATGTAGGAAGCACAAGTTGAACTAAGAGATTTATAAGAACATTAACAACAAAAGGAGTATACAAAGAAAGGATGGATTAGTTGGATGAGAATGGGTCATGAATATATCAAAATATTGTGTGTACATATGAAATTCTCAAAAATTACTAAAATCTTAATTTTTTTAAAAAAAGTTGCTACTTCATCATTTTCCTCAGTCATAAAATAAGATGTGTTTATATTTTATTCAGTAGTTATAGTGATGTTATCAATATATTGATATAACATAGATATCATGTGTCTAACAAAAAAATCATTTTACTGATTGAACTATCACAACTCATTGAAAATATAATACTGACAAATTCTAAAACCATGATAAACTTGACCCTAAACACTGTAAATTCTAATCACAGTTTACAAGCCTCTGCTGTAGCTCCTGTTATATTTTTGTTAAACCAATACCTTTAAGTGAGTTTACTCTCAAATGCCTTAGTTACGTGCAGGCATCAAGGATAATGCTTAGGGCCTGTGTTGTAAACTACATATGAACAATATCTAACACAGAGCTGAATTGAATAAAACAGATGCTTGCAACATCTTTGTCTAATCTTAATAATATTCCCCAGTTAGAGAAGTGAAGATCAGGAAAGCTAAATGACTTGACAAAGAACAGTTAATGAGTAGGACAAAAAAAATTAAGAAACCAAAGTCACAACACATTAGCCAATCTCAAAGCTGATGACATGAATGTGAAGATTGTATAGCTATGTAGATTCCCACACTTGGAAGTGCCGCATTTGTTTTTATAACTCAAGGATTGTTATATTCAAATTATAATATTTTAAAATTTGTTTTGATTTTGTGTTTGCTTGCATGTATATGTTTTGCTTGTGTGTATGTATATATGCACATCACATACATACCTGATACCAGCAGTTATCATAAAACATACCTCATTCTACACAATTGGACTTACAGGTAGTTGATAACTGCTATGTGGGTGCTGGGAACCAACACCAGATTCTCTGCTAGTGTAGCACATGCTCTTACATGCTGAACCATCTCTCCAACTCCAAATTCTTATCATTTCATAGAAGAGAGTACCATATTGTTCTTTTCATTGTGCCCTGCAAATCATACAGGTTGTCAAGCAAACTGTGCAGGTGCAAATTATGCAAATTATGCAGGTGGTCTTGGGTGCTGTACAATCTTGTAAACCAGCATTTAAAACAGAAGCGAGAATACTGGATTGAAAAACTCTCTCCAGATCAATGCATTGTTAGATTTAGGCCCATTCTACAAAAATAGGGAGGACATGATTCTGCTCCCTCTTTTCACCTCTTCCCAAGGGTAGTTGCATTCATCTTTAAAGAGCCGGCAGGGTATGGTTGGGCTGAGTAACAACTGCATTGCACTTGAATTATATTAACTGTCCTAGATCCACAGTGAATTGACAGCATGATTGCTCTCATCAGACACCTTAGGCCATACTTGAAGTCATAGAGTTTGAATAATAAATAATATCATTTCTGTACATAAAACTCAGAGTATCTTTCAGCTAGTGCCTTATCCCCTAAATCTCCCAGGTAACTCTATTCTGTTTTCCATGCATCTTCTTCCATAAAATATCACTGGCAGTTTTCCATTTCAGAGAGTTAAGAGAGTACCCAGGCTTCAGATTTCAGATAGTTGTCTCCCACTGGCACATCAGAATACACTCAGACTCATTGGAAAACTGGTACCCCAAATTTCCTGTCTTAATCCATATAAATGCCTGACTACTGTAGTTTGGTTGTGAAAGTTACCACATGGTCCATATTGGTGACGTATTTAACAACCCAACCTGGTGCCATTGGGAGGTGCTAGAAACTGTGAGAGACAGGGTATAATGAGGGGCATGCTGGTCATTTAGGTTCTGTTTTTAAAGAAGACAGTAGGACCTTCAGTCATGTCTGTGTATGAATATCTTCGATCTAACCCCAGACTCCACACCATGATGTGTTGTGCAGCTAGAGGCTTAGAATCAATGAGCCTCAAAACTCCAAAACTGTGAATCAAGACAACCTTTTCTTGTTATAAGTCAGCTTGGAATTATTTGTCACAGTGACAGAAGACTGACTGACACTGGTTTTAAAAAAAGATAGCAAATACAATGAATTGACACTACCCTCCATTTCTGCCCATACAGTGATGATCCCAAAGTCTGTAACTAAAACATCAGCCACATGCTTCCCTCAGAGGCTGATCCATTCTGAAATATTTCACATCTTAAGAGCATGAGTGGCCTTATGATATGAACCCCTAAAAATAATTAATAAATACTGGGACAGATGGTCAAGCAATGTCTCAGGTCACCTCATTTACATATATTTGAGGATATATTTATCAAATGCTTATAAAATTTTAGACCTTGTGTTGATTTTAATTCAATAAAGAGCAGAAGGTGGAAGAACAAGGGAGAATCAGGAAACTCTCGGGGTTTCAGTTTGTTGGTTTTCTGTCTTCATCCACTATAGACCATGGCCATGGTGACTTCCCTCTATTTCAGTGCTGGTATTTTAGTCTGCACCATCATCACTTCATTTGGTTTCAAGGCATATTTGGGCACTGCCAGATGTTACTTCTTGACATGTTTTTTTTCTATTTCACTATTTTCGGGGCTACATTGTCCTTACTTCCTCTACACTAAAGTATTAGGAAAATTTCAGTATGATGCATTTTTTTCTCTTTATTTTTCTGGGGTACATTAATCTACTCACCCCTGCCACTTTATTCATTATTTTCATGCTAATGACTTTCAAGATTTTCTGTAGGACTTACATGTCTCCTATAGTGTACAAACCTATGTAAAGGTAAATATTGATAAATTCACTGAGGAATATCAAGACACTTAATCAATAGATCTAAAACTAATCTTTACAATGTTTTTACATTTTGACCATACAGTATCACGAATCTCTTTAATTGATGCCACTGTTCATTCAGTTGTTCCTGCTAAAAACACAGAAGTGGATCTTCCCTTTATCTGATCCTTCATTTCTTATGTCTAACTATCACTAAATCATGGTGACTTTGATTTCTAGATAACTCTCCAAATGACTGGTATGATTTCTGTGGTCATCATTCCTACCTCTGACTATACTATAATTTTCATCTTACCTACTTCTGTATCTTCTGTCTGGTCCCTCACTTAAAGACTAACAGAGAACCTTACTTCTCTGGTATGATTTGAGTGTGAAATATACCACCACACACCCATGTGTTGTAACACTCACTTCCCCACTGGTGGCAGTTTGAGATGTTCTAGAACCTTTTGGAGATGAACCTCACTGAAAAGCATAAGGGCTATAAGGGGCAGATTTATGAATCACTATCCATCTAAGTTCTACTGAAATTTCTGCTTCCCAATAGCTGATTGTGCCATATAACCACCCACTTCAGGATCCTACTTCCACCTCTGCAAGCTTGGCATGCTCTCATGCCTTCCCCTGTCGTTAAATCTTCCTCTGTATTTTTTACTATCAGATATTGTGTCATAATAGCCATAAAAACAAGAAAAGCAAACTCCCCATGCTTATCTTTACCTAGAAACCAGATAGATGCTTCAAAATGCAAATCTCTATCATGTCCACCTTCTTTGTTTCTATGAAGCTTTCACCTTAGCTTTACATTCCAAATACAATAGAATAAACATTTCTAGAAAGAAACATGGTAGTTGCTAAAATCTTATTTGAGCTGTATACAGGTGAGACTATACCTACCTGCAGACACAGCCTTGAGCTTTTGGGAACACAACAAAACATTTTGGGAGGATTATATGTACTCAGGACAAAAGAAGTATCTTATTTTATGGCTTCAAAAGATGCTTCAACTTACAAATATTCTTAGTTTTATATGCTTCAAAGTATATAGCTATACTAATGGCCCTCTCCAAAGACATGACTATAAAAGTCTGTGGCTCAGACAGTCTCTTTAGGGGCAAGTGTCTTGCTCTTAGGATGAAGTGGTTTGTATCACTTTTATGTATGCTGTAAAAATAAATCTTAGAGACTTGTGAGCTCAGAATATATCAGGTCAGCTCACACACAGGCTCTAGTAGACAGCAATGTTTTCATTGGTGACATGTATAGTAAGTAGTCATTGGTAAGAGCTTTATCAAATTTTTATTATCTTTATCCTCTTATTTTTGGCTATTTTATTTTTATATTAGAAAAAATAATAGTAATTACTTCTTAGAGTTTCTACCAATAAAACAAATCAAATTTTTTTAAAAATTAGAGGTACCTTAATGAATGAGAACAGATGTTTAGAGCAAACATACTCCTTCACATTTCAGTCTATCTGTTTTTCCTCCAGGTCTTTCCTAAAGAATTAATTATTTCAAATTAGCTCATTTGCAAGTTTAATCCATCAGCTTTTTTACCTTGGTATAATTATGGTGGAAATATGATATTTTTGACATTGCATCATATCAAAGCATTATGTGAAACATACTTCTAGGCTTTGAATACAAAATGTCAATGACTCAAAATAAGAAAATCATAATTGGTTAAAATATAGGGCTATACCATATACCTTCCTATTAACATTGAAACAATAGTTGCATTTTTGAAGACTAGTAGTAAACGTTCTTGATAAGTCTTCCTTCTGAGAACACCATCATTAGAAGACAGAACAAAACAGCTTGGCTTAAGAACATGTTTTCTGTCCTACCCTTCTATTTGTGTACTTCTTTTATTCAGTGGGATGTTACTAGTTAAGGTTTAGACATACAGAGTAGTGTTTACTTATAAGTGAACATCTATATTATATCCTCTGCTAAGGCTCAAGGGCCATTGTATGAAAGGGAGCAGAAAGATTATAGGAGAAAATTAGAATGGAACACTCTCTTCTGGATTTAAAAAGGATTGTGGGTCTCATGAACTCTCAGCAGCTATGGTTGGCTATATAGGACCTATGAAAGATCAAACTAGTCAACTTCATAACACAGAGAGAAAGAGGATCCTGATCCCCCAGTTCTTAATAAAGAAGCAATGGGAAACTAATTGACTTTTAGGGGAAGGGAGAACTAGTTTTCTTTAAAGGCATGGCTCTTAGTAGGTTAAGCATTGTCTACCAGATGGCTCTACACCCATGCATATATGGATGGTACCAACTGTATTCAATGGGTTAATTTCTTTTTACATTATTTTAAACAATGCATACAATTAAATGCACACTAACAACTTCTGCCAGATACATGGAATATTTAGTTGTTTGCATATGTAGTGATTACTTACTTTGACATAGTAAATTGCTACATAGTAATTGAAATAAAATCCCATGAGTTTGTGCCTGATCATCTAATCAAGCAAGATTACCTCATTAGGGTCTCAGAAATCTTCAATAGAGGTGCCACAGGATCACATCCCATTCTTCAGATTTAGCATAGAATGCATTAGCTTCTGAACTGGAGGAGGATTTTTGTGGAGCCTGTTTCTTTCCATTGTAGGAGGGAGGGCTGTGACTTGTTTCTAGTGGTTGACTAGAGGCTTCTTTCACTTCCAGAGGTGGTTATCACCTTCTTAGCATGTGTACCTCCTAACAGCTCTTCCTCTGTAAACCTAGCAAAGGAGAGTATCTAAAGTGAAGGTGCTAACAAGATGGAACCATGAGACATTTCTATCACAGGAGTGTTTGCTGGCTACTTTGTTGCTGTGACAACATATCCTGTGGAAAACAAGTTAGGGAAGAAAGAGTTTATGTTGCCTTGCAATTCTGAACGGAGTATCATGGTGGGAAGGCATACTGTCAGAAGCATGAGATAGGCTTGGCAGTCAGGAAGTCTACTAATACATTAGCTCACCCACAAAAAAGCAAAAGAGGATGGAGAAAAAGGAAGTAGAACCAAGCTATAAAACTTCAAATCCAGCTCTACTTCCTTCAGCAAAATGCTACCTCCTATGACTTCAATAACTTTCTCAGTCTGCTACCAGCTGGAATTAAATATTCAAATGTCCACCCTATGGGGGATGTTTCTCATCCAAACCCCTACAGCTTCTTCACCTTTGCTGTCTACAAGGGATGAAACACTTTAGCAGGGAGGGGTCATGCAAGGGTATAGACCAGAGGAAGCAGTGCTGATGGAGGCTAGCCAAGAGTCTGTCTACAATAGCACAGTGGCTGCAGTGATTTATTTACACAACCTCTTTCATGGCTGTTTTCTAATTCGTTGATTTATTTCTTCTAATCTTCTTTTCAATCATTTAGGATTTATTGGGAAACATTTAGTTGTTTTTAACCCTTTCAGTTGTTTTGTTGGTTCTCTTTCCTTGATATCCCTTTTAAAGCTCACTTACTCCAGATATTAAAAGGTACATCCTTAATTGTTATTGTCTACCTAGAGCAGTTAACTGTTTTACAAATGAGGCATGAATCACTGATTTAACACCCCCCCAACACACATTTCCTGCTGTCAGTAGCAAATTATTTTTTACATTATAAACTGCATGTTTTATTGTTTCACATTAAAAAGGCAGCACTCTCTTATAGAAATTGTTCAAATGGATTTTAGACTTCCATGTGTATATGTTGTTGTCCTTGACTTTTTATTTTTCTTTCAAAAATAGGCTTCTAGAAACATTTCTTTGCAGATGAAAGAATTTGGTGTAGCACTTACTGCAGGGCATATCGCACTGAGACAAACTATTTCACATCTTTACAGAAATATTATTTCCTTTATTTTCGGTTTTAGAGGATAATTTCTTGGGCTACAGCATTCTAGGTGCCTATTTCTTTTATAGCAAATTAAAGCTTTGATTCCATTGTTATGTTGGTTCTATTGTTTCTCAGGAGGAACATTTTTTTTTTGTCCTGCTGAGTACATTTCCTTATTATAGCAGCTGGTTTAAATGTGCTTCTTTTATCTCCAGTTTTCAGCAGCTCACAAATAATGTGTCTAGGGTAACTGTCTTCCTTTTTATTCTGGTGGCTCTGTGTCTTGATGTATGTTGTCAATTTTGTACAATCCCTAGGCACTATCTCTTCAAATATTGCCTTTCTACTCTTCTTTTTTCTCTTTTTATTTTGGGACTCTGATTGTTCACAAGTTAAACTGCTTGATATTTTTACATGAACCTCACTGTGTATTGTTTTTCAGTCCTCTGTTTTGATTTATCCTGTTTCAGAATGGATAATTTGTATTGTCTTTCTGTCCTCTGATTGCACATACAGGATACAATCTGTCGTTAAGTCCTCTTATTGAATCATATGCTTTATAATGTTTATAGTTTCAGTAAAATATCTATATATCTGTATATCTGTATATCTGTGTATCTATATATCTATATAGATGGATAGATATTGTGTGTGTGTGTGTGTGTGTGTGTGTAATAAGTGAAAAAAGAGACCATAGATTTGAGAAAGAATGGGAGTGGTATATGGGGAAGTTTTGAGGGAGGAAAGAGAAGGGAGAAAGATTATAATTAAATTATAATCTAAAAATGTAGATAAAAGAAAATCTAATAATATAAAATAAAAAGAAATATATTTTCATATGGCTCTTTTGAGCACTCTTACTATTACTTAGTCTTCTCTCCTCCACTTCATCTGCCTCACTTTTCTATTCCTCTCTACACTTAAATTTTGATTTCAACTTAACTTACAAGAGAATATATATCCCAACAGTCCATTGGAGATGTGTAAAGACAAAGCTAAAGCATTTTAGTTTTTGGTAAAAATAGTACAGAAAATTGTTGAGTTAAATTTTCAATTAATTTTTAATTGAAAAGTTTGTATATGCATATAATGCATTTTGATTAAGCCAGCCTCTTGTCTCTGTCTTCCCCTATTGCATCCATATGTCCCCCTCCCAATTTCACAGACATAAACAAAACAAAACAAAACAAAACAAAAAACACTGAGTCCTCTTACAGATTCCCATATGTCCACAAGTATAGGACCATCTGCTGGGCAGGGCCAACCTCTGAGGGCCCACATCCCTGAAGTAAAGGAACTCTTCTTCCCCTGGTAACCATCAATTGTCAATATGTCCTTGGATAAAGGTAAGACATTATAAAGCTCCCCACCACCTTCCTGGGATTTTTGGTCAGGTTGATCTTGTGCTTGTGCATGTCTTTCCCATGGAAGTCATATATCCTGTGACTTCATATGTACCGCAATCCTGCTATGTCCAGAAATCATCTTCTACTGTTGGCATTAACTACCACTGGCTCTTATAATCTTTCTAGCCCCTGTGCCTTGAGGGAAGAAGTGTGATTCTAAAGCATAAGTAGTTTGCTTCCTTAACATGTTTAAAAGAATATACCTGAGTCATAAAACAGATCTTGGAAAATGGGGGAAATTACTTGTATATTCTTTCTATGTATATTATTCTTCAAACCAAGAAAGAGATATAAACAGAAATACATACCCAAGAACCATTCTCTAAGAACCATCATAGATAAATCTATTGTAACAAATACTAATGTTGTCCAATATAACACACTGTTTCCCTCACTCTTGCCTTAATGCTAATTTCAGAATGTGTGTGACATTTTCTACCTTGTTTATGTACATGTGACCCACCCATTAAAATGAGTCATTAATCTTTTGGGAACATTGTGTCCTTCTGAAACACATTTTTTTCTGGGAACATCAAATTTAATTTGCACTTTTCATTTTATATGCCTTTTGTTAAAGGATCATAATTATTTGTAAGCTTGATAAATTTCTATACCTAGAAAATACCTAATGAACATAAATAATGCAAAATAGATGAACAAAATTGAAGCTGTTAAAACCCCATAAAAATCACATGTGCCTTATCCACTCATGCAGAGTTCCTTCTTTCACACTTCTGTTTGATTACAGTCACTAATAGACAAAACAGTTGGCTTTTATGGAACTTTTTCCTATCCCTTAGTTTCGGTTAGTTCTTCTTCCAATAAAATATTAGAAGATAACTGAATGTGCAGAACAGTGATGGAACACTGACTTCTCACGTATGAAGTATGAGGTTTGAACCTCCTACACCTCAAGCAAATAGTAATAGTAATAATAGTAATAAAATAATAATAATAATAATAATAATAATAATAATAATAATAATACCAAAAATGAATAAAGCAAGAAACCTTTTGGAGACTAAAAGTGGTCAAATTGGGGAAAAACAAAACAAGTAAGATAAATCACAAATGCAAGCGCATAGACGCTTGATTAAATCTGACAGCTTCATTGGATAAAAGTCCAAAAGCCTCTAGAGGAAACTGTAGTTCCCTGACAAAAAAAAAAAAGAGAGAGAGAGAAAGAGGTATGGATAATCAATAGAAAATACCAAACTCCACAAAGTTTCTGAGAAGATACAACTTGTAATCTACTCTGATAAACTTTTTGTAATTCCAGCACCTGAGAGGCTGAGTTTTGAGGGCAACTAGACCACACAGTGAAAGTAGGCCTCCAAACCAATGGAATGAATTGAAATGAATTTTGGTTATTGTGAGCAGAGAGGGATGGCATGTACATTGTCTTGTCTGTATTGCCTGAGAAAAACATCCTGGCTGTGGTTTCACAGTGAGAAAGAAGAGCAGAAAATCAAGCTATGACTTTAAATTGGAAATAACTAAGAAAATTCAGAAACGCCTGAGTTCATCTGGAAATGACCCAGAAGATTAATCTCTGTGCCACTCCGTACTGTGGGAATTCAATATGAAAAATAAATGCAATTGTAATTGCAGCTATTCACTTTTCACCTCTGAGCACATGATTTATAACTGTTTCTAAGAGCAATGACTTTTGACATTAGCTGTCTAATATGTCTAATGTTTTCTTAATCATCTGTACGTGAATCCTAACACATTTGATGGGATTTGAATATTACCTTCTGCATTTTTGGCTGAGAAACAAAGATTAGAACATAGTATGTGATTTAACCAAAGTTACACATTTGGTAAGTGGTAATGTCAGAATTTCAAGAATTCCATGACTTGCAAATCTTTTTTATCTTAACTGTTACTTTAATGGTTTACCAAGGTTTTCACAAGGATGCACACATAAACCTTTCCCTATCCCTGAATGGTCCAGTGTTTGCTTTTTATTTACATCTTTGTTGACAGAAATAATGGAATATTGTGATACCACAACTACAGGATCTTTGGTATTATCCTTATAAATTTTATTCTTGAAGCAACGTGACTCATCGCTTCAAATTTATTTTTCAATTATGAAACCTGGAAGAAAGAAAAACCATTTCCAATTAATCCTAGCATCCCCTGTTCTCTTCTGATAAGATTGTAATGAAAATATACCCCTGTAGTCTACTGCAATTCTCCCAAGGGCGTCTACACTAACAAAGACTTCAAGAGCAACCTGTAAAAAAATGCTTAGAGGAAAATTTGAAGTTCTAGTAGAAAATGATGCAAGGAAAGGTCAAAGAAAAACACATCCTGTTCTCTCTAATAATAAGAAACATACTGAACTTCAGAGAATCTAACATGTGTCTAAGATTGATTTCTGTCTGTTCTTGACTGTCATGTTAATGAGACATTTAACTTCCATGAACACTTAAACAGCAAGCAGCGTATTTTGCCTTCACTCTTATTTCCATTTCTGTCTCTCTCTCTCTCTCTCTCTCTCTCTCTCTCTCTCTCTCTCTCTCT
>JANHMN010000017.1:19323457-19339256 GCA_030674055.1 Rhabdomys pumilio
TCTCTCTCTCTCTCTCTCTCTCTCTCTCTCTCTCTCTCTCTCTCTCTGTATAGTGTATGTGGAGAATTCTGTAAAGTTTGCAATGAAACCAGAGATGTTTTGGAACTCAAATTTATTTGGTAATCTTTATATGGTCTGGATGTCTCAATACTTAGTCTACTAATGAGGATACTTGCTTATTGTCTGTCTGAAAATATTTTAAAATAGTAAACTTGATTGTTTTCTACCACAAAGCTAATGTTATAAGCACATACAAATATTCTAGTTGTATGTAATAAAAATCTGGGAATTTTGTTTATTTTTTAAAATTTACTTATTTCCATATTTTATTAAAAGTTTCAAGGCACCAAATACTCATTCAAAAAGAACATTATAATTCTTTGTTATGTAGCTGTATCCTTTAAATTGAATCCGTCCCTGTTGGAAGAAACAGGCAGGCTCATAAGACCCAGGAAGTAATGAAACACACAAGTCTCGGGAAATAAACTAACCACACTAGGAAGCTTCTAAAATGTACAGAGAATCAGCCCAGTGTTAGAGAAGCAATAGCAATTGCTTTGAAAAGAGACTCTCTGACCAGCCTTGTAGCCTACACATTGTACAGAAAGGGCAAGGGATAGAGCTTTCACAAGTTGTCACCTGTGCTAGGTGGTTTTTTTTTTTACAGAGTTATATATATTTGGAAATTACAATTGTCTAGATTTGTATGTATTTTTATTTAGTTTTTTTTACTATTGCCACAAAATTATCATTTACTACCTACAGCAGCAGGCAATTTATGTCAGTATCTGCTACATTTAGATATAGATACTTCTCAACGTGGTCAAGGTTGTTTTTATATTTTTTTCCTTTTTTTATTGGATATTATATTTACATTTCAAAATTTATCTCCTAACCCCATTTCCCCCACCACCCAGGAAACCCTTGTCCCATCCCCCCTCCTCCTGCTTCTATGAGGGTGTGTCCCCACCTACCCCCCACTCCCACCTTCCCACCCTCGAATTCCTCCCCACTCAGTGTTCAGCCTTCATGGGACCAAATATCTCCTCTCCCACCTATGCTCGACAAGGCCATCCTTTCCTACACATAGAGCTGGAGTCATGGGTCCCTCCCTATGTGCTCCTAGGCTGGTGGTTTAGACCCTGGGGGAAACTGGTTGGTTGGTATTATTGCTCTCCTCATGGGGCCACCAACCCTTTCAGCTCCTTCACTCTTCTCTCTAACTTCTCCATTGGGAACCCTTGATCAGATCAATGGGTAGCTGTGAGTATCTGCCTTTGGGTATGTCAAACTCTGGGAGACCTCTAAGGAGACAGCCATATCAGGCTCCTGTCAGCATGCACTTCCTGACATCCATATCAGCTTCTATCTTTGGTGACTGCACATGGAATGAATACCCAGGTGGAATGGTCTCCAGACGACCCCTCCTTCAGTTTCTGACCCACAATTTGTCTCTATATTTGCTCCCTTGGGTATTTTGTTACTCCTTCTAAGTAAGACCTAGGCACCCACACTTGTTCTTCTTTCTTCATGAGGTTCATGTGGTCTGTTAGTTGAATCTTGGCTGTTTCAAGCTTTTGGGCTAATATCCGCTTATCAGTGAGTAGATACCATGTGTGTTCTTTTGTGATTGGGTTACCTCACTCAGGATGATATTTTCTAGTTCCATCCATTTACCTAAGAATTTATCAAATTCATTATTTGTAATAGCTGAATAGTACTCCATTGTGTAAATGTACCACATTTTTTGTATCCATTACTCTGTTGAAGGACATCTGGATTCTTTCCAGCTTCTGGCTATTATAAATAAGGCTGCTATGAACATAGTGGAGCATATGTCCTCCTTATACGTTGGAGCATCTTCTGGGTATATGCCCAGGAGTGGTATAGCTGGGTCCTCAGGTAGTGCTATGTCCAATTTTCTGAGGAACCGCCAGAATGATTTCCAGAGTGGTTGTACCAGCTTGCAACCCCACCAACAATGGAGGAGTGTTCCTCTTTCTCCACATCCTTGCCAGCATCTACTATCACCTGAGTTTTTGATCTTAGCCATTCTGACTGGTGTGAGGTGGTATCTCAGGGTTGTTTTGCTTTGCATTTCCCTGATGACTAAGGATGTTGAGCATTTCTTAAGGTGCTTCTTGGCCATTCGAGTTTCCTCAGTTGAGAATTCTTTGTTTAGCTTGGTACCCCATTTTAATGGGGTTATTTGGTTTTCTGGAGTCTAATTTCTTGAGTTCTTTTTATATATTCGATATTAGTCCTCTGTTGGATGTAGGATTGATAATGATCTTTTCCCAATCTGTTGGTTGCTGGTTTGTCTTATTGACAGTGTCTTTTGCCTTACAGAAGCTTTGCAATTTGATGAGGTCCCATTTGTCAGTTCTTGATCTTAAAGCATGAGCCATTGGTGTTCTGTTCAGGAACTTTTCCCTTGTGCCTAGGTATTCGAGGGTCTTCCCCACTTTCTCTTTTATTAGTTTCAGTGTATCTGGTTTTATGTGAAGGTCCTTTATCCACTTGGACTTGAGCTTTGTACTAGGAGATAAGAATGGATTGATTTGCATTCTTCTACATGATGACCTTCAGTTGACCCAGCACCATTTGTTGAAAATGCTGTCCTTTTTCCACTTTTAGCTCCTTTGTCAAAGATTGATTATAGGTGTGTGGGTTCATTTCTGGATCTTCAATTCTATTCCACTGATCTTCCTGCCTGTCTCTGTACCAATACCATGCAATTTTTATCACTACTGCTCTGTAGTACAGTTTGAGGTCAGGGACAGTGATTCCCCCAGAAGTTCTTTGATTGTTGAGAATAGTTCTTGCTATCCTTAGTATTTTGTTATTCCAAATGAATTTGCAAATTGCTCTTTCTATCTCTATGAAGAATTGATTTGGAATTTTGATGGAGATTGCGTTGAATCTGTAGATTGCTTTTGGCAAGATGGCCATTTTTACTAGTTAATCCTGCCAATCCAGGAGCATGGGAGATCTTTCTATCTTCTGAGACCTTCTTTGATTTCTTTCTTCAGAGACTTGAAGTTCTTATCATACAGATCTTTCACTTGCTTCGTTAGATTCACTCCAAGATATTACACTTCTACCTAAACCGCAGAAAGACCCAATAAAGAAGGAGAACTATAGACCAATCTCTCTTATGAATATTGATAAAATACTCAATAAAATTCTCGCAAACCGAATCCAACAACACATCAAAAAAATTATCCATCATGATCAAGTAGGCTTTATCCCAGGAATGCAGGGATGGTTCAATATTCAGAAAGCCATCAATGTAATCCACTACATAAATAAACTCAAAGAAAAAAAAACACATAGTCATCTCACTAGATGCTGAGAAAGCATTTGACAAAATTCAACATCCCTTCATAAAAATCTTGGAAAGATCAGGAATTCAAGGCTCATGCCTAAACATAGTAAAAGCAATATACAGCAAGCCAGTAGCCAACATCAAACTAAATGAATAGAAACTTGAAGCAATCCCACTAAGATCAGGGACTAGACAAGGCTGCCCACTCTCACCCTACCTATTCAATATAGTACTGGAAGTCCTAGCTAGAGCAATTAGACAACAAAAGGAAGTCAAAGGGATACAAATAGGAAAGGAAGAATTCAAAATTTCACTATTTCCAGATGATATGATAGTATACTTAAGTGACCCTGAACTTCCACCAGAGAACTCCTAAACCTGATAAACAACTTCAGCAAAGTGGCTGGATATAAAATCAACTCAAACAAATCAGTATCCTTCCTCTACTCAAAAGATAAACAGGCTGAAAAAGAAATTAGGGAAATGACACCCTTCACAATAGTCACACATAATATAAAATATCTTGGAGTGAATCTAGGTTGTTCTTTTCATCTTGAGTTTTCTGTCTTCTTGTAGGTAACCACTCACCCAGAAGCTTATAAGTAACCTCAATAAACTCACCAATTCACTAACCTGATAATGAATGAAGTTATTGCTTCAGTTTGTTATTGGTGCCCTATTTGAAGTGATAGACATACTGTTTACATGTCTCTTGGAAATTTAACATAACACAACTATTTTGAGTTTTGCTCATTTTCTTATTTTCTGTAATGATTACTTGTGCTGAATGGGACATCTTAAGCAGTTGTGTAGAAACTATTTGACCTTAGATATATTCTTGGGTAACTTGGCCACAGACAAGGTATGACTTTTGTTGCCTAAGTTCTTCCATCTTCAGGAGTCACAGGCTATCTCTACAGAAATGGTCTGGAGACCATCTTGAGGGAGTCTTGGTTGTCTCCCACATGTTCTCTGTAATAAGACCAACAAGCTTTCTTCTTATCATTCCTTGTTCCTCACCTCACATCCATGTTTAGAGATTGGGTACCTTCTGTAGAGTACTACAACACAAGAGTGTCCAGTCTGTTCAACAGTCCTGATTTTGCCTGAAGTATTATTTTTCTGTTTGCATCATCCTCAAATTTTCATTCAATTATATTTTTTATCAAATATGTTTTTAGTGTGAATTATGTAGCAGCAAGCATAATAATTGAACATTTCTTCATGGACATTTCAGCTCATTGTGGACATCAATAGACAGTATTTTAAATTTTTTTGAGATGGTTTTAATTTAGTCATTGAATTTGCATATACAGTATGTCTTCATCACATCCTATTCTTCTCTAAACTTTCTCAGGACTGCCACGTTTCATGCCTTCTGTTTTTTGTTTGTTAGTTACTGTTGTTATTGAGATAGGATCTTACTATGGAACCCTGGTTGGCCTGAAATTCTCAGGTTCCAGTCTGGCCTCAAACTCACAGAGTCATAGATATATACTTATATTTTCCTTCAGGGTGTTGAAACTTAAAGATGTGTGTCCTCAAACTCAGACTCATGGCTTTCTTTTATAAAATGTATATTTATTTTGTTAATATTTGGGGTTTTTTGTTTACTTGTTTTTTAACCCACTGAGTCAAAAATCAGTGCTGGCCTTATTTGGATAATTATAGAGTCATCCAATGGAACACGCACATGCTATTAGTGGCCACACCCCTCAAAGAAAAGTGACAATCTTTTCCCTAGCAGTCATCAACTATCAATAGCTTCTCAGCTAGAGGTGAGACCTCAATGCCCCCCCAACCCCATACTCAGAGGGCTGGCTCAAACTCAGAGATCCTCCTGCCTCTGCCTTTCCAGTGCTGGAATTTAAGGCATATGTCACCATGGTCAGGCTTTCATGATAGAATTTGTAAGTTGCTTGATCTTCTGGAATAAACTTCTGTCATTGTGGGCATCAGCCATGTCATGTCCAGAGGAGAACATCCCATAGGACTTCTTTGCATCCTATGGCTCTTATGTTTTTTCTACCTCTCTTCCATGATATTTTTGGGGCCTCGAGCAAGGGTGATATAAAGGCACAGATGTTCCAACCACGGATGAGCATGCACAGTGACTTGTTCTCTACATTTTGCACAGTGGTGACTCTCAGCGTGAATCACTACCCACTGCATTAAGAAACTTCTCTGCTCAATAGTGGGTACATATGAGCATATGAACATACTTATAGATATTTTCAAGGCAGTTTGGCACCATGACCATTCAAAAAAGCATCAATGGGATCTTCCATAGGATCTTCCTCTCCTAGGGTTGAGATTTAACCATGCTTGCAGTATCAGGCATGAATTCTAGCCCGTTAAGCAGGCCTGAAAACAATCCACAGAGCTGTTTGTAGGATCTGAGTTAACCTCAAAGGATGGATAAAAGTTTCATAAAACTATGTTAATTTGTTAGTTGACTTAATAAAAATATAATTTTAAAGGAATTTTAGATAGAGATACCTCATAGTAACATACAGTGTTACTCTCAGAAGACATAGCATATTAAATACATATCTCAGTGTGAGGCATGAGTCACTTCCGTATGAGTTACAACCCAGCATAACCTAAGAGGCACCTAAAGCAATACAAGCTATCACTACTATTCTTAGTTGTCCACTGTCTTAGTCAGTGTTCTATCATGTTGAAGAGACACCATGACCACCGAAACTTTTATGAAAAAAAAAGTGTTTAATTGGAGCTTGCTTACAGTTCTAGATGTTTAGTATCTTAGTAGCATGGCTTGAAAAATGGCAGCACACAGGCATACATAGTATTTTAGAAGTAGCTGAGAGTTCTACAACCAGATCTGCAGGAAGAGAGAGTTCTCAGTTTGGAATGAGTGTTTTGAAACCTCAAAGCCCACTCCATCCCCCAGTGACACATATCCTACAACAAAGCCATACTTCTTAATCCTTTCAAGTAGTGCCACTCTCTGGTGACTGTGTAACTATGAGATCATGGTATCCTCATTCAAACCATGACACCTATCGTGACTAGACGCTAAGACTCTATTACTGAAGATATTACATGCACTGGTTGCAGAACACAGAGAAATCAATACTGAAATGGCAAGAACTTCTCTCCTAACTAGCTTTTCTGGAACATGGCAAAGAAAAGCCTCATTCAGTGCTAGATTCTACATGCTGCTATCCTGACATGCCAGTCAAGATGTGTCCATAGGTACAATAGTAGCAAGACATTTTTAATGTTGGTTTTACCGAGTATCAAAAATTCTGCCTTGCTTTAAGATAATGATTCTGAATGAAATGAAATCCATGGCCATTCTTGTTTCTTACCTCTCTTGGCATTGTCTCCTTAGGAAGAAGAGAAATAAAAATCTTCCTTTGTACAAAACTCCTTTTTTTAAACATCTGAAGCTTAAATTTTAGAATCTACTTCTCTGCAAATGTTTTTCATGGTAGAAAATACCATATATTACAAGAGAATTTAGATATCCATGAAGGATATAGAAACTTACTCTGCAAATAGCAACAACTTCTAAGAGGTCTTTCCTCACCTCTCTCACCCTCCATTGAGATGGAATACATAAAATGATGCCATAAGTATCCTACAAGTTCGAATGGTCATGCTGTCAAATTGTCTTTTAAATATTTATATTTATGTCCATATGTTCATGCTGTGCCCACTACTAAGCAGAAAAGTTTCTAAATGAAGTGGGTTGTGATTAATTTTTTTATTCTGAGTTGCTTGGTTGTAAGGGCCTTGGTATGAATCCAGAATAACTTTCTATTTGACTCTCAGCTGTCATTTTTCTGTATTTTAAAATGATACCATAAGCATCCCACAAGTTGGCATACCCATAAAAAACATGCTCACTATTTTTCTCAATGCTGGGGCAATCACATAACTCTTCTGTAGAAAGGAGAAGGAAAACTGTAAAGACTCTCTTCAATGTCTGTATTTGTGATAAAAATATCTATGCGCACATCAGCAGAGAGTGCAGAATACTCATTATCTCTATTCCTGTGCACAGTAGGTTGATAGTTTCCAATGAACAATTCTCTATTGTTACCCCAAGCATAAAGCCCTTGGGATCTGACCTTCTTGCTATCTATCCATATGAAATACATAGAAAGGATTATTCCTCAAATTCAAGAAAGGGCATTGCATAGTCCTCCAGCCTCTGTGTGCAGTTCTAAATGCAAAGTAGAAAGAAATAGTTTTTGCCAATTGGACTCATACCTTTACTTTCAGTCATTGGTTTCTTGAATTTTTGTTCAAGTAAAGGAAATCAAAATGAATCTCCTCACTATGTAGAAATAAATCCCACTGGAGAGAACACATGCACAGCACTGACAGGAAATGGATGTGAGCTGAGAGCTGTGAATGTTAAAGCAAAAGCGAAATGCTTAGGAAGAAGGAGGACATTTGATGCTTTAGGAGGAGATGCCCCAAACAGGTTTTGTGAAGGCCACCACAAGTTTGTGTCTCTTTAAATGATACTCACATAATTCAAAAGACTGTAAAGATGGACCTTTTCAGTCCTAGGTTAATGACCACAGACATAACAGCAGCTTGTGCGTTGGTCCAGCCCATGTACTGCTGTTGGCACAGTGGCTAATTGTATGTCCATCCAGAAACACACAGACATAGAACATACAGCAACTTAAGCAGACATCAACTGGAATGTTGCTATGAAAGGAAGGTGCTTTATAGCTGTATGAAGATTAGAGTTTGGAGTGATGCAGGTTGCCATTAATATTGTGAGTGGGCCTCATCTTCTCAGGTTTAAGAAAAATTAAAAAGATATAATAGTTAGCCATGGAAAAACAAAGTTGTCAGTGGAGGTTCTACAGTTGTGTGCAGTCCATTAATATGGTCATTAATTGCAAAACATCAGTATGATTTAGGAATTGTGGCAAAAAGGAACTCAATAACTTTATTTGGCTATTTAATTCCAAGTGATAAACATTGAATTGATCAATAATGTCCCTAACAGCAAGAATTCAGCATCCTGATAGTACCTTCTAGCTGTTTCTAGATAGATTCTAGGTTATCTTTCTTTTATTTTTTCATTTTATTTTTACAAGGGGAAACATAAACACAGCTTAATATTCAGTTAGTAGTGTAAATTTCTAATGTTTGTCCCATAATGCTACACATTTTATTTCTTCTCTCATATACACACAGGCACAGACTATGTGTGGGTTGAGAATCTATTCTTTCACGATTTTTTTGAATTTCCTTACTGACCTGTCTTGATTTTCTTGCTTAGATGAATGTGGTTAGACAAGGAAAATAATCCAGTGTCGTAAGAATTATTTAACATCTCTGAGCTTAAATTTAACATGAATATAAAGGTAGGAAAATCCCTTTTAGCTGTGACCTAAGTGGCCATAAAATCATTGAATAGCAACAAAATTAACAATATATTGTATGGATTTGTTACATGTCTATTTTTTATTAGTATTTACATGTATAATGCCAAAACATATGCAACTTCCCTCAGTTTTACCTTTCTTTTGCTAGAATGTACAGAAAATATCGGATATTCATAAATTCCTCATCTAAAAGTATGAATAGTTGGGTACATTTTAAAATGAGTATGAATACTTTACTTGCATTTATATCTGTGCACTGTGTGCATGCTCGGTGCTTGAGAAGGCCAGACAAGAATACCAGGTCCCCTTGGACTAGAGTTACAGATGGTTATTGTAGAAAGCCGTGGCGAGCGGTGACAGCATTCGCCATTACAAGATGGCGCTGGCACCCAACACTCGTGGGTAAACAAGTAAATTGCGCATGTGCAAGTGGTGAAAATGAGCCAAGTCACCGCCCAGCCCGGGGCATCATACGGGGTTTTGAGCAAGCAGCTAATCAGATATGTGCATGCCACCCTAGGGTGTATATAAAGCAGCGCCATCTTGGGTCTCACTCTCTTCCTCCTTTCATTGCAATAAACGCTTGCTGCAGAAGGATCCTGGTGCTCGCGTGCGTTCTTGCCGGCGAGACAATTGCGAGGGTCACAGGTTATGAAATGCCATGCAGGGCCAACAGAAGATCCTCTGAAGATCAGTCAGTGCTCCTCACCATTGGACCGTCTTTCCAGCCTCTGTAGTTGGGCACAAATTTAAAGCATTGTCTGCACAGCCTTTGCATTCCAGGTAAACACATCCCGGTACTCAAGTTTTTACGCTTAAGTTCACATCTCTACACTTACATGATCTTTTAGGGTTATTTGTTTCTATAAATATCAATTTGATGTCATTTATAACAAAAGGGGTGTCAGAGCAAAATTTTCCTCAATTCTGTAGTTCTGTGAGACCATACATCAAACCCAATCTCAGCCTACCTTTGCCCAGAGGATTATCTTTCCAAAGAATCAAATACCCAGATCCTTTTTGTTTGCATTGGTGATAGTCAAGAATTTCAAAACAGGAAATGAGAGGGAGTGAGTTGGTGGGCGATGAGAAAGATTCGGCTTCAGCTTCCATGTCAATTATTGCATAAAATGTCAACATGCCCCTAGATGACTTCAACATCGCTACAATTTCAAAATTAAATTGGAATAAACCAAAGTGTCTCTAAGCTCCACAAAACAATAGTTCCTATTTCATTGCCTACCCATTCCTCTTAAACTGTGTCGTACACAGACTCACACAAGTTAGTAAGTTCAGCCTTTGGGATTTCCCAGGCTGGTGTGGACACATCCACGCTACAGGAACAGAACCAACAGTCTGCTCATATACCAACTGTGTGTGTGTGTGTGTGTGTGTGTGTGTGTGTGTGTATACAGAAGTCACTTCAGAAAGAAAAGAAGAGAAAAGAAAAGAAAAGAAAGGAAAAGAAAAGAAAAGAAAAGAAAAGAAAAGAAAAGAAAAGAAAAGAAAAGTTGTATGACAGTTTTCAAAATCCAAACTGCAGCTGGGTGGTGGTGGTGCACACCTTTAATCCTAGCACTTGAGAGTCAGAGGCAAATGGATCTCTGTGAGTTGGAGGTCAGCCTTGTCTACAGAGTGAGTTCCAGGACAGCCAGGACTACACAGAGAAACACTGACTTGGAAAAAGGAATGAATAAAGTAAAATAAATAAAAATCTAAACTGAAAACTTGTGACTTTTGTTGAGCTTCTAGTTGTGTTTCCCAGTCAACACATACAACTGTCAGATTCCCCTGTATAGAGGAGGCTCCATGAAGAGGCGTCTCAATGGACTGGAAATAGATACATGCACAGATTGCCGAGTAAAACTTGACTTTCCTTATGAACCCCTGATTCCTTTCTGGACTTCCTAAAACCCCTGTAGACCTGGCACTACAGTAGCTCTGCAATAGCAATTCCTTTTAATTAGCCATTCTTGGTAGGGTTTTCAGGTAACTGGAGTTCAGTACACTGGTAAAAAGCACAGGTCCTGGAGTCTAATTTTCTCTGTTCTAATTCTTCTCTAAGCCAATGACATTCATCAATGATGTATACTCTCATTTTTTTTTTTAGTTTTTCGATCTGCAAAATGGAGATAATATGATTTTCTTATGAGCTAATAGCATATATTTACACTGTACGTTTTTTCGTTGACATCTATCAGCACATTCAGCAAAAACAACTCTATTAGTTAGATACTTTAATTAAGGCTATGATAGTATATCCTGAAAGTGTGTGTGAGAGAGGGGGGACTATAAAACTGAACAGCAAACATCCCTAGAAGGAGGGGTATCTGGAGAGATCTTTTGCAATTCTCTGAACAGTGGACACCCGTAATTGACAACACAGGGTATACACACTAAAAGGAAAGCACTTCTCTGGTGTGTGTGGCAGTTGTACTTGATTTGGGGGCAAATTCTGGCACTAAAGACCAACATAACTAGATGAAAATCTGAGATCCTAAGGAATGACAATCCTCAGAAATGTCATGACCACATACACAATCTATCCCTAAATTATTATAAAATTCATACGATATCCATGTAAGAAAAGAAAACTCACAGAAAAAACTTGCTCTGCAAAAATTTCTGAAAGTAGATGCTAGGTGAATAAGCATCTAAGTAGAATTTTCAGTGTTCTGTTGTTAGGGAAACAAAGCTGGTTTTGAGACCAATACTGATGGGTTTAAACTTTTAATAGAGATTTCTGCCTTTACAAGTTTGAAAAAAAACATTTATTAGTAACTTTCAATGAGATCATAGCTATGTGCTTATTCTTCAATTGCATATTATAAAAATATTCTCTTTGGTTTAAGAGAACCTTCCTAACACAGTTTTCCACGTGTAATATTTTGGTTAAATAATGATAATAAACAATGGTGCTTGGAGATGAAAAACAGAACACAAATAACATAGAGAAAATAAAAATGCTAGACTCATATTGCAGTGTCATATTGGTACTATAATGATAAGACACAGAATATAAAATGGGGAAAAGTAGTCCTTTCATGTAGGTAAATACGGATAAATTTACTCCAAATTTAACTTGTGGAACTAGAAACATAAAATAAACTAAAAAATTAACTGAAAGTTTTAATAATTGACAAGTGTACTAAGTGATAGTTACTGATCTGGAAAGCACAGATATAGTATTTATTGTCTAGGGCCACCATGGCAAAATACAACTGAGAGTATCTCAGCCTGAGGACTAAGTAGTAGCAACGTCTCAAAATTATAGAAACTTGACTTGCACAGTCAAATTATTAACAGGCTTGGGTTTATCTGAGCCTCTTTACTTGTCCTGCAGATAACCCTCTTTCCTGGTCTTTTCTGGCACACAGGCATTACTTATATATCTGAACGCTGATATCTCTTGTGTTTGAGGGCTCCAACTCAGTTTGTGGTATAGGCAATATTGACTCATTTTCCTCTCTTTTCTCTTACTCCTTTTATTTTTTGAGATTATAAGATAATTCATAATTCCCCTCTTCCTTTCCACCCCTCCAAGACCTTCCATCTACCCTTTCTTTCTTTCAAATTCATGATCTAATTTTGTTTCATTGTGCTGTTATATCTATGTCTATATAAATAAGTCCTACGCCTCAGCTCCTAACCCTAAGGCTCAGGGAATGTTGCAAATGCTGAAGTAGACAGATGATAACAACCAGAGGATCAGGGAATTTATGATAAGATTGTTTCCTGATAATTTCAGAGCCTACACCTATAAAGCCTCACCAACGTAAAGCTTAAACATGAGCTGAACAAGGACAATAGCAATAAAGATGCTAGGCTGGGTGGGGTAGACTGGATGCTAGACTGGATGCAGGACCATCAGTCCTCTACTTTACACAAAGAACTACAGACAACCAAGAATTGTTAAAGGTGGGAGAAATAGTTTTTTTCCCAGGGAAAAAATCACCCCGACTGGTTTTTAATACCTAATGGTCTGTCCCCCAAAATACATATAAGTAACATTATACGGAGCAACTAGTTTATTTTAACTTTATCGCTACATTAAAGATCCCATTTTAAAACATAACTGCAGACTGAAATTGTAGAGATTAGACCTTCCCTAGAAAAATGTACAATTCAATGCGCAATAATAGATTAATGGAAATCACGCAGCTTGACATACAAAGAAATAAAATGAGATATATTCTAAAAGCCTGAATCAAACATAAGACACACAGGGTAGGGTTTACAAAAACCCTGAGCCTCATAATGTAGACCTTGAGAAAATACAAGGATGCAGAATAAGCAACATTTGAGGACATATTCACTACACACCTTTCAAAATACACAAAAAGCCTCTGTTACTCTATATATTATTTCTAAATAATTCTAGAAATAGGGTTCAATAAAAATAGTCCCCAGGCCCATCCTAGTAAACTTGCTCAACACTAAAGACAAAGACAGAATTATAAAATACCCAGACCACTCAAAGGTATGCATGTACACACACATACAAGTATGCACGTGCACATGCATGCACGTACACACACACATGCATGAACACACAAATGCATGTGTACCCACAGACAGAGACACACAGAGAAACAGACAGAGAAACAGGAGCTCACTTTCCCAATATTTTCATATTTCATAGGAACACAAGACATGCAGACAAGAGACATAATTTTCCTAGCAGGAAAGAGAAGAGAGTCTGATGTCACATGACCATGAGAGGCAGATTTTAAAGAGCATCAAGTAGATGAAGAGCTTGTCGTGGATTTTACCAATTTTAATGGGATTTAACCTGAAGTCAGACTGTGGGAAGCAACAACAAGCAGAATGAATAAAATCCCAAATCATTACTTGATCACTAAGAAAACCAGAGGACAGTTGCTAAAAAATGGTGCACATCTTTAATCTCAGAACTTGGGAGGCAAAGTCAGTTGGATCTCACTGAGTTCAGTGCTGTAGCTAGAATCAAGAGATGTCCACCAATAAAATTATATCAATCTCCTAAGGTGTTGGCTGACTTTCAAAGACCAAGTTCAAATTCCCAGAAGTTTCTGAACTCTTGAAACTTTTGCTAAACTGTGATTTAAAGAATGGACACAATGACCAGTGAGAGAAATGTCTAAATTAGAAAGAAAAACATCACAGAGGTAAAGAACCCCCATTTTTAAAGATGTTCATGGTGTAGACATGCCACTCATCAACGTAATTTTGTGTCTCTTCAATGTGTTTTAATCATCTTGCTTTTAGGTAAACACATGGTGTTGGATATTTTAGCTTTCCTGGCTTGATCATTTTGTTATAATTTTTTAGGGGTATAAAAATGCCATACTAGGCACAAAGCTGGCTTGGGTTGAAACTTGGCATCAAGGGTGACACCAGCTGTTCCTTGTAGAGCTGTGAGGGGCAGCTTCAAACATAGCACAGACACAGCTCTCTGTAGAAACATAGCATTTCTGTGGGTGGCTGCTATGGGAACATGACTAACAATATGTACAGCCTGGCCACCAACTTCTGAAAGCATTTTCCAAAAAACATTTTCCGGAACTGAGGTTGTCAGACATCAGTATAAAGTAAAGGGGCCAGAAACCAGTGTAGCAAGAGCCATGAAAAGCTTGAGACAAAGAATGACAGTTACTCATGAAAGAAGGAAAGTCCACTCAGTTTGGAGGCACAACAAAGATCGAGGTCAGTAGGTGGAAATCACAACCCTAGAAGTCAGGATTTGCATCGAAAGTAGAGGAAATGTGATGTTAGAACAAGTGAGCAAGCAGCTGGTGAAACAATGGCAGTCTGTCCTCAGTCACTTGCATTTCATATAAAAGTGTGTTGAGTAGCTTGACATTGTACATTGTAGTTTGATGCAATCATCAAAGGGTCACACTGTCTCAGCTAATACTCAAACACTGGAATAAATCTTGTTGGCCGACTCTCATTCGCCACCTATTATGATGAGTCCAACCCAGAGATGTGTTCTGAAGGCTTTGTTCCCACTCAGGGGATATCGGCCCTGAAATAGGTGGTTGGCTTCTGACTGACCACTCGTATATATTGAATACTGCTGATCTACAAAATGTCTCAAAACTCTATAGAGTAATTGGATCCCTATCCCATCCCTCCCTTTAGGGAGGGAGTTACACTAAAATAAAAGAATGAGACAGCTACATTCTCTTCACTATCTTCTTCTCCAGGTGATTTCTCCCTTTAGCTCCTGCTATATGATACCATCTGCCAGAACACTGCACACAGATGATCCTCACCATCGGCCTGTTTTTTGATCTTTTGGTCTCCAAAACTTTGAGTAGCCTGGCATGGTGACACAAGCCTGTAAGTACAGCACTTTGAAGGCAGAATCAAAAAGCCAAACACAACCAAATAGAAAAATTGTGTTAAACAACCCTCTTTAGTTTATAGAGTATCATGTGTCTTGCATTTGGTTTAATAATATAAAATGACCTAAGTTACCACTTACACTACTATTCTTGGTCTGATGAGAATTAAACAAATAAAAACACCATGTACTCTATCCATTGATGAAGCAGAGCTCTATTTTCTCAGTTTGCCACAGTTCAGGTGTACAAAGTTGTGGCTAGCCCATCAGTTACTGGTACAAACTCTTTTTGTGATTTCTTAATGGCTGCCTTATTTCTGTTTCTCTTGTGACAGACAGAAAGAGAACACTCTTCTCATAAAGGCATCCATCCATTGTATTAGGATCAAAACTTATGACTTCCCTAGCCACTGTTACCTTCAATGTCCTACCTCCAATGTAATCCAGTAGGGACTGAGAGCTTCAACTTATAGATGAGTACACTCAATGCATGACACCATCTAACCATGCAGAAAATCACTTCTCTATACTGGCAAGTGTGAGGCTGCTTTTGGTAACATCTCTCATTACTCATTGCAAAAAGGAGGGAAGGGACTTAATAGATCTCTAGATCAGGTATTGTCTTTCATAATTGTCAAAGAGCATAGCAAAATTAAAAGTCTTAGAGTCAAGGGAGCTTTCCTTTGTGAATATCTCAATTCTATAATGGAGGTTGGAGAGAGAGAGAGAGAGAGAGAGAGAGAGAGAGAGAGAGAGAGAGAG
>JANHMN010000017.1:19339266-19377115 GCA_030674055.1 Rhabdomys pumilio
GAGAGAGAGAGAGAGAGAGAGAGAGAGAGAGAGAGAGAGAGAGAGAGAGAGAGAGAGAGATTATGATGGTGGTAACCATAATATATTTTCAAGAGTTTCCTGAAACATTGTATTGAAAGTGCACTGTCCATTTTTATTACAGGTTTTCATAAAGACATATTTCATTCTCTTCTAATTGTTTAGGGAAGTGATAGTTTAACACAAAGATGCTTGATCTATTTGTCAGCTGAAAATTATGAACTCTTCAACTGAATGGTCTATAAGAGTATTGGTTTGTTGTCATTCAGCTGCTGTCAAGCTGTGGATTTCACTGTGGGCAGTCATTTTTATTAACAAAGGCAAAAGAATAAACTGTAACTTCATGTTCCAGGCATCTTTGCCAGTGGGATACTGGTTTGACTTGCCAGTCTGAGGTTAGAGGGCACAGGATGACAGGAAAAGAAGGAAACATGCAGCTATCCTAGGAGCTGGGCATAAAGGGATGTGTGGGCTTCCCAGCTTCCCTTGAGCAGAGTGGTGAGCGCCAGGGCTACAGCTGTACTTTTAATGCTGTCTTAGCTCAGTAGGGCCAAGAGAGGGATGGACTCCAGCCCAGGCTAGAATTTAAGAAGCTTCCCTAGTTGTCTCTTGCTCACATCTATGGCCATTCTGAATCCACACAAACAACCCAGTCTTTCTATTTCACCATTTTCTTCTGGAAGACCTGACATGGATTCTCACTAGCTGGACACCCACTGCTTTTAATACCCAGTAAGACATTAAAGAATTCTAGATACTTTTCTCAGAAACCTCATCTATAATTTTAAGAAAATCAAAAAAAGCAGAAAATAAAGATAAGAAAAAGAGTAATTATTTTTCTACATTTGAAAGTACTAGTTTCATTTGTTATCATATTAATTTATTGATTGTGCTCTAGGCTTATCTAGTTCAGTCTCAGTATTAGTGCTTAGTGCTTTTAAATTTTTACATTATTTATCAGTGTGTATGAATGCTGCATATGTAGAGGTGCCTGTGAAATTCAGAAGAGATTATCAGCCTTCCAAGAGCTGGAATTACAGATAGTCATGAGCCACCCAACATGAGTAGGTACAGGGAACTGAACTCTGGTCTTTGCAAGAGTAAGAAAGCCCTCTTAACCACTGAGCCATCTTTCCAGACCAAAGTCCAAAATTATTTAATAGCACCTCTTGGTTCACAGATGACACATAATGTAAGCTAATTGCTAAGGGTTATGTCAACAAAGACAAATCACAAGTGTAACTCAGGTCTGTTAATTCCATAGATGCAAGGCATTGGTTTTTAATCTTAGAAATTTCATCACAGAATTAAAGATACTCACATACAAAGATAAAGATGATATACATATTAAATAAAAGTATCCATAATATTTTATATTTATCTTCTATATAATATATATTTTATCTGTCCTCTAAATCCCTTCCTTTATCTCCTTGTGTGTCTTCATGTTGAAAACACTTCTAGTTCTCAAGAAGTGTTTCATAATCTAATTTTATAAGACTTCATATATCACCTGTGATTACATTATATATAATGAAAGTATAAATATATGTGTGTGTTTATGTATGTGTATGAGTGTGTGTGTGTGTGTGTGCATGTGCGTGTGTGTGTGTGTATGTGTGTGTGTGTGTATGTGTATGTGTATATGTATAATTTCATTTTGTAAATTTTGCTGATCCTTGAGAAGAAAATCTTTGTATCAGCTTGACTGCATGTGTTCTTACCTCAGACAGTCACATTTTATTGTCTTTTAGGGCATATTCAAGAGCTATTTAATTTTCTGAGCATCAACACTTTCTTAAGATAGATTTAACTATGTCAGAAAAAATTAGAAATGGCTCTCGTTTTACCATCAGTTCCCTATTTTTCTTTGACTCTAGTCAGTGGCTCTTAATTGGCATTCCCAATGGTGCTTATCAGAGAAAATACAAAATTTTAATTATTTGAGATGCTGAGTGACAGCATGGGGTCTCTACAGAGTGTCCTGAGCTTGTAGAATAATTTTTTATGGAAGAGCACACTCAGTTGTTGTGACAGGCAACACACCGTTTCCTAGGATGCTCTACCATCTGGCCAAGGGAGGAAAATAAGTATGGGCTCTGCTGTTACCTAAATCTGGTGCTATTTTCCAGCAGGGAGCCAATAAATACACACAAGGCTGCACGAGAAGTCCCCGACATTCTTAGATCACAATCTCCACTTAGATTCCAGGTAGGATTCCTGTCAGTGTCCTCATAAATGAAATTCCAAGTTATGACTTTTTAAGTGTTATTATTTTTTAGTCTTTGGCTGTTCATTTTCCTTTTGCAATTTCCATAGCTGAAGACACATTCGGTTTTGAGAGCTTACTGAGACAGGAGAATCACAGGGGATACAAGAACACCCATAGAATTAGATTGTGAAACACTTCTTGAGAACCAGGAGTGCTTTCAACATGGAGACAGACACACAAGGAGATAATAGAAAGAATGTAGAGGGCAGATAAAATCATCAATCTGAAATATTTCTTTCTTTTCAGCTTTTCAATAAACAACAACAATAATAATAAGAGAAATCTCCTCAGCTATAATTTCTTAAAGAGGTTAAAGTTATTGTCCCTTGGCTTTCAAAAAGCATACAGAGATTGTGGCTTAGTGGTGCCCCCTCTGGGAAATCATGGGTGATACTACAGCCTTGTAGTTAACATGGACAAAGATTGTCTTTAGTGCCTCTCCCACTTATACATTTTTGAGCTATGCAGACTATCTATTCTATGCCTCAGATTCCTTAGTTGTTATCTTGGAACAATTCATGTATATCTTTCTTCAACAGTTTTGTTACTACTCCTCTGTTGGGAAGTAACAAGTGATTCATAAAACAAGCTACATGGACACACACACACACATGCACACATGCATTTGTGTGCATGCACACATGTTTATGTATGGTTAGAATGTTTTTGAAAAGATGTCAATGATGGCAGCAGGAAGGGTTTGGGATTGGAAGTTAGTTTTCATTATTATGAAAAATTCAAAGCTAGAGTATTCTGAATAGTTGAAGTGATTCAAATGTCAAAAAGAATATCCACACTGCTAACATTCACCCTTTGATCAGAGGAAGGCTTTGACATTCCCCTTATACCTAGTGGATGGGGCTTTGCAAATTTCTAATTTGTTTGAGTTCTTGATATGTCTGTGCCTGTGTCAGACATTACACATCACCCAGGATTTCCTTGACTTCCATAATTGACTTCTCCTTTCAAGATGTGAGACCCTTCCCCGCATGCTTCTTAGATTAAAACAAATGGTTATACAGGAAGATCATGAGCACTAGAGAAGGAATTAATATGATTATTCTGGTAAATGACATATGATTAAAATTATTCCCAGTGATTTATTACCATACCCACAGAACGGTGTGTCTCTCAAATCCTCATCAAATAAGCTCTTTTTTTAAAGATGGCAGTTAACATGGAGACCCTCAAATGGATGACATGCAGAGAATAATAGACTATGAAGTAGTGTGTATCATACACTACCACCACCAAGGCTCAGGGAAGCTCAAGGAAAAGGGAACAGAAAGATTATAAGAACAAGAAGTGGAAGTGACTTCAAGTAAACAATGTCTTCTGGAAACAACAGGGCAGTTGTAAATATGAACTCCTAGCAATTGTGACAGCATCCACAAGACTTGTGCCAGATCAAACCACATAAGTTCCATCATGGAAAGAGAAGGTAGAGATATTATCCCACCATTATCTGGAAAAAAAATTATGCCTGGTAGATACTGGGAGAGGGATAGTCAACTTTATTTATTGGAGTGAACTCTGGTAGATCAACTACAGGGCAGGCTTCATTTTTAAGAGTTGGTGAGCAATATAAACTGGACTGGATATGGAAAAAAATGAAGAAAAATCAAAGTTGGGTGGGTTGGGTGGTAAGAGTGGACACAATGGTTATGAAAAGGTTGACTATGATGAAAGACATATATTGTATGATAGTCTCAAATAATTAGCAAAAGTATTATTAAGACAGCAACAATAAAAATGGCCCCCTTGTTCATTGAACTGATATATTTGTTTATGAGATTTTTTTAAAGACTGTTTACAAACTTGTAAGAAGAAAGTAAATTAATTAAGAACCTGAAAACTTGTGAAGTGCCGATATATACAGTTTCTCTTAAATAACAGGAAATGTCAGTGAAGCTGGCTGGCATCACAGATACAGTGAACAGTTGATCAGATGTCAATCTCAGAAAATAATGGTGAACAAATGTCAGTGGGTTGGGTGACATCACAGATATAGTGATGATCAGATGTCAACTGAGAAAGGAAAGAAGACTTGAAGGAAAATGTAATCAGGGCTTTAAAATGAAACCTTTTAAATATCAAAGGCATAACGAAGTTCTCTGGATTGCAGATCCTATCCTGAAATATATATTAGTAAACTCTATTCATGGGATGTTTTGCCTTGGAGAGAAAAAATAAAGTTGCATCCTATTAAATTACTGTAAATTAAATTATTGTTAAAAAATTTAATGCACTAATATTACGACTATCACGTAACAGGCCCCCAGGCCTTAGCATGACTTACTCCATGATAGAAATACTACTCAGGCTATAGAATTGAGCATGTGGACAGCACCACCTGCCAAAATGAAAACAAAGACCCAATCCTTCAAATTACATAGTTCTGGGAAAGTCTCTAAATGTACTAACCTTGCTTTTTGGCTTCTGTAGTTCCACTTATTGATAAAGGATTTTGTTAATTGAAGCATGCCAAACCTGAACATGGTTTTGGGCTTAAAAGCTCACCCTGAGAAAAGCTCGGTGCTACAGTGATATCCTGAATACCAGTGTAGTTCTTGGCTGGATAATAGAGACTTCCTATTGACTTTAACTCATGCCTGAGCAGTCTTTTCAGGTGACTATGCTACAGCAAATAGTTATATTTTTATATGAATACAAGACATTCAAACAAGTCATATTTGTGTCAGATGCTATAAAATTGTCAATTTAAAAATGTAACACAAATTTAAATTTTGGAATAATGATGAAACCAGTTATTCTATGTATCTTGTACAATATTTCCATGAGGCATACTTGTACTAGAACTTTTTTGTATTTATATAGCATTAAAATTTAACTGAATGTTTTGTATGTTTGCTAAATTTGGCAGTCCTGATACAGTAATATGCTAGTTCTAAATTTAGTCGATTTTGTTTGTGTCATTTGCCTGTGATCAATTGCCTTGGGAAATAAAGAACTTTCTAATACCTTTTTTTTTATATCATCCAAAGTTTTAATAAGTAATACACTTACATTCATAGAAAATGTTTCTTCAAAGCAAATAACAAAACACCATGATAGACCAGTGATGAGTGCCTGCAGCCTATAGGGAATTAGTCCAATTATAAACACAATATGTCTAAAAGGAGAGAGACAACTTGAGTGAAGCAAGAGAAAAAAACAGACTTATTTCATTGCACTGTTGTTATGGTTTCAGGGAGTGTTTTGATTTGAACGCTCTATAAACTTGTAAACTGTGTCTGTGCTTTTACCCAGTGATAAACTGAGAGAGAGAGAGAGAGAGAGAGAGAGAGAGAGAGAGAGAGAGAGAGAGAGAGAGACTGTGAAGGCTGAGAAAGGTCAGTAAGAACTGAACATTAAGCAAGACTTAAAACCTGTGCAGATCAGCCAGATGAAGTTTGCGTGTGAGAAATGGTTTTGAAAATTTGAAGAAAATGGTATTAACAAGGAAAAGGGTATCTGTTGTGATGTTTAGGTAGGAAGGCACCTGTGTGAGAGTTAATGTTGTCAACTCGAAGGATCCATAAGGGACAAACCTCTGGGCATGCCTGTGAGGGGATTTCTATATTGGATTTACTGAGGTGGAAAAAGCACTCTAAATGTGCATGACACTGTGCTATAGCCTGAGATCCTGGACTGAAAACAGACTGATCGCCCCTCCCTTCTCTTCTCAGATGACATTTGTTTTTCTTGTTTACCACAAAAGTTGTGTTTTTTAAAGAGTGAGAAGATTTTTTTTATGTGTTTCCAACAAAAATTGGTTCACTTGCCCACACTTATTCTGTGATTTAATTTCGTTCCTTCACACCACAGTGGGAAAACTATTCTCTTTGCACACCTGATCTCAGTCAGATTCCTTGGGGGATCTGCTTTTGCAATTAGCCCTTCACTCTCCTCCACTGCCAAGGCTTTCTGTCTGCTGAATCATCTTCATATAAATATATTGCACGGATTTTTCTTTAAATGCACACACACACACACACACACACACAAATACACAAACACAAAGAGAGCAGGAGACAGAGAGAGAGAGACAGAGAGGAGGAGTCAAGTTGTCTAGAAGATCAAAGGGGACTGGTGGGAGGGGAAGAGGAAAAGGTTGTGGATATGGGGTGCTGTATTCTCAGAGAACACTTAAATTTCTGATTATTTTTTTCCAATGTTAATTGTTATTGTGATTGCCAAGTTATTTACTGTCAAGTGATTTAATCAAGTTGGCAACCACTGACACATTCATTTCTGCCATTCATTTTCAGCCTGTTTTAAATAAACAACTGGGGACAACTATGGCATTGCCTTTAATTTAAAAGCCTTTAGCTAACACTAGAGACATCATCGAGGTTCTGAGAGTTTTCCAGCTGTGTGCATCCTGAGATAAAAATCTAATTGCAGTTGCTGTTGGTAAGAAATGAAGGTTTTTACACCCTTGGAAAAATCTTCAAGAGGATTTTTCAAGTCAACACTTCTAACAATCCTGTTTCCTCTTTTTGTAAAAGTTCTTGTCTAAGAAGTAAATGATGGCTCTCTATTTGACATTTTCCACTAACAACTAAATATTGAATTAATGCCAGTGTGTAAAAGTTATGGGTTCAATTTGTGAAAAAAATAATATTAATCTGATCTGGATGTATGAAATATTAGTCCACAGTGAAGCTTATAAGGTGTTTGAATCAGACCATGTAATTAAGCATGCCAACTTAGATATCAATAATTTCATTATTTTATCTATAAAATTGAACAACATATAGTTGTTAAAGTTTGTGAAAAACTGAATTTTCATTTAAAGAATAGACTACTCCTGGGGAAAAGACTAACAGACTCTGCAAGCTATAATAATGGCAATGTATAACCATTGGAGAAATAGTGGCATTAACGTCATGCCAGCAACCAATATCTTTCTGATTGGACTCAAAGTGCATTCCATAGTAAGAAACTTGTGCCTGGTATTGCAAACAGTCTTTGCCACCAACAGAGTGCCATTGCATACATGAACTAATAACATGCACAATACTTATATGAGCTCAAACCTGCTATAAAACCAGTCTGGACAAAGGAGAACCTTATGATGTCCCATAACCTAAATGAGAAGCTATTTGGCAATTGTGCCTGGATGAAGCAGGAATGATTTAAAGGTGTTCTGGAAATTAGAAATAACTTAATATTAAATCCAGTATTCAAGTTTTATAGGGTACATTGATTAATTTTAAGAAGAACTTGCAATTTCACCTTTATTTGAGCTAATACTTGTTTGGAATCTATAAAATTCCCAATAAAAATTTATTAGGTTCCAAAGCTCCCTCTACAAGGCTTCACAGACTAGAGAGGAAGGCAGGTGTGCTAAAATAAAATAAATAAGTACAGTATTTTATGAAGGTTGGCAGTGAAATGAGGTCAAGGAGAAAAATTAACTTTTGCAGAAAAAAAAAAACCTTAGCAAAGTTTGTCCAGAGGGAATGAAAACTCATTTTAACCTTAAAGATTAAATAAAGTTCAATAAATGAATAAATGAAGGGGAAGTGAGGATGATGGTAGCAATAAACCAAAGTATATGGATATTGGAAGGTAGAGAGTACTGTCTTGTTGGTCTTGCTGATCTACAAGGGACTAGCTACAAAAGCAAGAAATCTCACCCAAAGCTCTCTGACAAATTAAAACTTAAAGAATAAGCATGTTATTACAAATCCAGCACATTATAGTCTTTTGAATATTGACAATTAATAAATCAAAATATATACATACACACATATACGTGCACATACACACACATATGTATATAATCATCTTCTGTGGTAGGCAGAATAATGACTCCCAGTGATATCCATATTTGAATTCCTAGAACATTTTCTATGACTGAATTACACTCTGGATGTGACTAATGATCTTGAACCAGTGAGTACCAACTTGGGTTGCTTAGTGGCCTCTAATGTATTCACAGAGATTCATATTAGAGAGAGAACACTTTAAAATACAGTATTGGAATGAAACAGAGTGAAAAAGTCTTCTAAAGCCTCTACCATAAAAGACGGAGGATGCACTGTTTGACTTGGATGTCTGTATCTGTCTGAGTCAGCTGCTAGGTGGAGCCTCTCCTGTCTGCAAGCAGAACAGAGTATCATTAATCCTGCTAGAGGTTAGTGCTTGCTCATGGGATGGGTCTCAAGTTGGGTTGACTATTGACTATTGGTTGGCCATTCCCTGAGTCTCTGCTCCCTCCCCTGTGCCTACATTACATGTAGACAGGATAAATTTTGGGTTGGAAGTTTTGCGGGTGGGTTGGTCTCTATTGTTCCACTGGGGTTCTGCTTGGGGAATAGGAGGAAGGATTGTGGCCCCCCAAAATTGATAGAAACTCCATAGGAAGACCAACAAAGTCAACTAACCTGAATTTCTGGGGCTCTGTGAGTCTGACCCACTAACCAAAAATCATACACAGGCTGGACCTAGGTTTCCCTGCTTGTATGTAGCAGATGTGTAGATGTGGATTCTGAACAATTGAAATGGGGGCTATCCCAAAAGCAGTTGTCTGTATGTGAGATATCTTCTACTAGCTGGGCTCCCTTGTCTGGCCTCAGTGGGAGAAGAAACACATAGCCTTGCAGAGACTTGAAGCATCCAGGGTGGGGTGATATGGGATGGAGGGGGCACCTGCTCATAGGAGAAGGCAGGAAGGGGGAAGGATTGTGAGACAGGGTGACTGGGAGGGATTAGTTGGTGGGATGTAAAGTGAATAAGTAAAAAAATTAAATAAAATAAAAACTAAACAATGAAGGATGGAGCAGCCAGCAGCCACAGAATTCAGCAGGCATACAGAAGCTGGGAAGCCACCAAAGAAGATCTGGAATTCATTTCAGATCTCCTGGACCCTGAAATAACAAATCTAGTTTTTTTTTATGACTCTAAGTATCTGCCAGTTTGTTTCAACTGTAATGTAAAATGAATATAATCTAAAACAGAGCAAGCTTCAGAAGCAAAACAAATCTTGATAGTGAAGAGAGAATAATTGAGAGATGCATACAATATTGCTTTTAGCAAACATCTAAAGAAACCCTCAAGTAGCTTACACAGTGGGCCAGCTAAGTTTTCTCCCAGTTTATCTTATATGTTATATCCCCAGAACCTATCTAGCCTTCACATTTGAAAGCCAAAGTTCCTGGGATTCTACTGATGGCAGTACCAAAAAATAAAAAATAAAACAAAATCTCAAAACTGTGTTTCCTTCATTTGTTGATGGTAAGTCTCCCAGAGCCTGCTGGCATTCTGCAATCACCATAGCAAGGTGAAATGAAGTATGAAATAACACGGAGAGGCTGGCCAGCTGTGTCACTTGGGCAGGAGAAGGAAGAAAGTGAAACCATTGCTTGCCATGAGTCCAAATATAAACACTGCTGTGACTAGGCAGCTGCTGCCTACTATTGACATGGAAGTAAGCACATTTTAATATAAGGTGATGTATACCATGGAAATGCTATCTGTTTTACAATAGAACACAGAGTCTAATCCTAATGACTAGACAAAGACTATATTAACACGTGATGCTAGTAACTGAACTTAAAGAAAATCCTTCATCTTTCTCACATATCTAAGAGATGAAGAGGAATATTCAACCAGAAATCAGCATGGAACTGGGATTTTGGTTTTGTTTTTATTTGTTTGTGTGTTTGTTTTTCTGTCGTAGAACTGATGATTCCTTCCCAGGGTTCAGAGGACCCCAGTGTGGTTTGTATAGCTGAGAGGAACATTGTCTCATCCCAGCCCAAACTGGAATGCCTGATTAGACATTCCCATGGGAATTACTTTTTGATGTAGGAACACATGATCTGAGTTGGCCTAATCTCGTTTCATTAACCTCTGATTAAGTAGCAACTTAATTTAATATGTACTTACTTCACCGAATTAAGTGATTTTCAGATAATTGGTAAAGTATTATTTCTTGGTTCATCTATGAGGGCTTGGGAGAGGACAGTGGCATCTTAATCAGTGGTTAGGTTTCATGGTTCATATTGATTATCAAGTTAATGACACCTAGATTCACCTTGGAGACCAGTTTTTGGTCATGCCTCAGAAAGATGATCTAAATATGGTTAGTGGAGATGGGATGACCCACCCTAACTGTGGAAAGACAAGACTAAAAAAGGGCTGGAATCCTGGAGTAAATAACATTAATTAACTAATTAATTAATTAAAGGGGGAAGCTAGTTAAGCATCTACTTTCATCTATCTATGTATGCAAGGTGACAGACAGGCTTCTGCTACCATGATTTCCCATTCTGGACCATCCTACTCATAAAGTGCTAGCTAAAAGAAACTCTTCTTTCCTGAAAGTATTTCTTCTTGGGCATTCTGACAGAGGAAGGAGAAGAGTGATAAATACAGTGGGGATACAACATATGAGTCCTCATTCAGTGTGTGCAGGCTACATCCCATCTACTGAGGAACAAGACAAGCCAGAGGAAAGTGTGTTTATCCTCTTGACCTGGATTTTGAGGGCCCCGTGTTACCATCTTTTTATCTGGATCTCTGAGCTCTTTAGTCTCTTGAGTTTAGGACTTGTGTTAGCTCCTCTTGCCCCAGATCTCAGGCTGTTAGTCTACGATGAGAAGTAAGTCCATCATCTCCCAATAGTCTAAAGGACTTCAATTATGCAGTGTTATTGGCTTCTCCGGGAGTTCATCTTGCAGATGACCTGCCATGGAACTCTTTGGTCTCTGAAGTCACGGGAGCAAATTATCCTCATAAATCTCTTCTCATACACACCTGTGTTTCTCTGAGGAATCCCAAATAATACAGTTAAAGACATATTTGTATAGCAAGGATAACAAGTGTCAGGGCAAACCTATCTAAAAAGACATGAAGGCTCTTTGGACAAGTGTGCACATAGTATCTCTTAAAGAGGGTTATGAAATGCCATGTAATAGATTTCCAAAGGGTCTCGCCACTGAACTTGACATGACCTTAACACTTTAAAACAAATTTACTATAAATTGTTTCCTGATCTCCTTCTTTCCAACTGCCATAATTGCCTACTCAGGATCTGCTTTTTTAATGCTTTATTTCAGGCTTCCTACATTTGGCAGACTTGATTATTAAGAGTATAATAATAGTAAAATATTATTAAATATATATTAAATGACTATTATTAAAGACTTGACAACAACAACAACAATATAAAGGGAATTAGCTAGGGAATAAGATATAGCAAATGGAAGCTGATTAACATGAAAGAGGGTCCATGAGCTACATACAAGGATAGTCTTACATGACTTACATTCTACCATGTTACACTGCGCTTTGCGTCCACAAACTGACATTCAGTCATTATTGCCCAGCTCATTGAAGTTGTGTCTATTTCCTAATTGTCAAAAAGTCTTTCTGAGAACACAAGGGGCAGTCAAGACTTCCCCATTATAGATCTAGACCCTCCATTTTGAGTTCACCATCCTGGGAAACCTGACCAATGACTTCTCCATCCTGAAGCCTGAGGCTGACACCAGTGGCTCTTGACTCAGCTACAGTGAACACAGCTTTGCAGGCTAGTTTTACCTGGAGAGATTTCACGAACACAGGTGCCAATTTTTATCTCAACTCAATTAAATCCTCATGCCTGAGTAGATCTCAAGCTCGGCATTAGCCAGATGTTCCCGAATTGTCCCAACATGCCTAGATCTTCCTAGGAGAGTTCAGGAAACAGCCATGCTAGCAGTCCATTGGTCCAAACCACTTCATGATTTGTTAAGAAGCAATTATAAATCCAAACAAGGACTGAGTTTGTCCCACCCTGCAGCAGAGTATAGGCTCGGTGTCTCAACCCATTTGCCTGCATTCATGACAGTTTACTTAAAATTACTCTAACACTTAGCAGCAAAAATCTGAACTGCAAATGAAGTGTGGTATTTGAAATTTAGAATGGGTTCTGTCACAGAGGAAGAACATGAGTAGATAATTGTTGAAATCAGAATAGTTCCAAACTTTGATGTAGATGTGTCAACAATGTTGAGGAACTATAATTATGTAAAGCTCACAAGGAGATCTGTGACAACGCTGCATGTGAAGTTTTTGTGCTACATTGGTTAGCTTTTTTTCTGCAAAGCTAAATTTGTACTGAAATCAAAGAGCAATTAAGAAGAAAGCCTGAGGTAAATAGCCCAGGAGTAAGGGCCACATCAGTGCTTGTACATTGATGTTGCTGAAGGAAATGAATAAGGCTGGCCATGTCTAATGCTAATCTCTGCTTCCACTCACCAAATAGGTATGATTTCTTATTAGAGTAGGCAGCTCTGGATGCTGAAATAAAAATTAATTACTTTTTTTTTTTAGTTGAAGCTTCAGAAATTTATCCAAAGGCATTCAATGCTGTTTTAGTCAAACCATCTGCTCAGAATCCTTTGGAGAAAAATATATACACTCAAGTACCTGTAATTATAGAGTCTCTTTAGTTTTGTAAAGTTTGCTCAGGAGGGCAGCAAGTTTATGGTGATAGCTTTATCCTTTAATATCATCCTATTGGAAATCTATTCTATGTAGGATAATCTTCTCAATGCCAACATGAGCTTCTCTCTAGTGGTCTGGCTGTTTGTAGTATCACATCAAAACATAATGATAAGGAGACTATTAAAGAGAAAGAGGAAAACAAGAACAGTCTGCATCCAGGTCTCCCACAAGTACAGTAGTTTATTGGCATGAGGTTCACAAGATATGTCATAATGTGCAAGAATTTTCAGGAAATTTCCTGAAAATTCTTGCACATTTATTTTTTATTTAATTAATATTTCCTATTTGTGTTATATTTCACATCTATCTATTATTGTACAGTGTCTGCCCATCTTCCCTCCGACAAGCAAAGGACTGACTCATCAGCTCTTAGGAAGGAGTTCTCGAAACCCTCCTTTGAATTGTGAGCCCTTTACTCATGAAATGTATCCTCAGACCCTACTTCTGCTCCTTTCTGTGGGATGGTCATGCTTTGTAGAACACTAACTGCATCATAACATTTCTACTAGAATTATCTAGGATTTGCATTCCCTCATGTGTAAAGAATAGTGTGTAGGAGATGTTAATAGAATCTTTGTAATCTTTGCTCTGTTGGAGTGGTCCACAGATGACAGCACTCAATACCGTAATGGCCATGTTCAATCAATGCAACACTAATCCAAAGGCAAATTAATTTAGGAAATGAAAATATCGAGTTCATTTGAAATTTCAGAAGTAGTTTGATTTATCATCAGCCATATTTATACTTAAAATATTACTTGTTTTCATTAAACTCGTATGTAACTTCATCTCGTTTTTATCTGGACTCTCATACTAACGTGTTCTTTCCAAAGAATATTTTTCTGCATGGACTGGAACTTATAAAAATGTTCATGACCTGAAATGTTGCTAGAAGTCAGCCTACATGTTTGAGGATGAAACGTGACGTTGAGTAATGTATTTACTTGATTTTTATACTTTTCTCACAAAAGAAATTTATTTTTGATACATACAAAAGTACAACTTATGACAAAAACATTGAAAATGTATTTGTTTTTTATTTATTTTAGGGTAGAATTATCCTCTAGCCCTTCTAGGGTATGGAGAAATGATTTTCTTGAATCCATAAAGCTAAATTATTTCTAAAAGTGTCTTTGCTACAGTTTACAATGATAGGAAATGTTTTTAAAAAATGATTATTATAGAAAATGACCACTGAAATGAGGTCATCATATCTGGCTGAAGCAGGTGACACTTGCATTTGGCTTTAAAACTTTAGTTTGTTTTCTGATTTGGGGATGAAAGTCATAAATTAGTACTTGTTCTTAGCATGTGCATTTAAATTCAAATCAGAAGCTTAAGCAAATGTGCTCAGTGACTTTAAATTAACTTTCCTGATATTTTTCTACTAAGTTATAGAGAAATGAATTATTATGCTTTATAGATGTTATTTATCTGTAGGCTTATAGACAGAATCTTGAAATAAATATGAATGAAGATTAGGAAATTACAAATAACCAGTTAACCTTCAGAATTTTATTCTATCTTTCAGATTTTTTTCAACTTTCTAATCTAGTTCATTTTGTTTAGTGTTAAGAGTGACCTGATATGATGAAGCTCATATCCTACAAATGATTTCTCACAACTGAGTTAAAATATACTAAAATTAAATTATGTTTTTGCATGCAGCCATGTTTTCATTGTCTCCCCACCATGATGACACCAAAGTCAAATGCTAGGTTGCTGCTTTGATTGGAACATGATCATCTAGATAACTGAACCACCGACACACATCGGCTTGCTCTTCTAATGTGGCTGAACAAGAAATCCTTATTCCAAGATGCTAAATCTATTGTTCAAATTTAGAGACTAGATGACACTCTCATGACAAATACTTAAGGAACACTTAAGAACTAGCAATACCAAATGTTTTAATACCTACAGACTTTTAAATAGTTCAGTCTTTTCAGTGAACTACTTCTTTGGAGACTAAAATAGTGCATTATCATTATTGTCATTTAATAAATGAAATCACGGGCTCAGGGTAGTTAATGTCTTGTGCCTGAAGCTATCACATTAGTGAGAGATGGGCACTCATTAAGCTTTGAACCACAGCCTATGTCCTTTCTCATACTTTCAGGGGAAAAATAAATGACCATGTTACAAGGAAAAGAGGAGAAGTAATTACATGGCCCATAGAGAGACCAGCTGCTATCCACTGCATAAAGAAATGGGAAAAACATCTTCTATTATGCAACCTTTAATACTCTAACCTCCATATTCTGAATACAGCCCCTGAGTCTCTCTGATTCAAAGAATCACATTTTAGACAGCAGTACACCCTGACCACAATAACTAGAGGCACCAAACTAAAGAAAAAATTTTACAGGGTCACTATGTGCAGTCTCTTCTCAGTGAAGTCTTCTTCAAATTCCCCTTCCCAAGATGACTCCCATTCTCTTCCAAATACCACATCATGGAGCAGTTGTCTTATGAGATGCTCTTGAAAACAGCTGTTTGGGTTCTGCTGACTCAACTGAAACTGCACACATCCCCAAACAATAGTTTGTTATATGGTAAAGCAAACTTCTCAGGGCATGTGCTTTCTTAGATGGATGAAATCCACTTTTAACTTTTCTCACTTCATGAAGTTCCTACTTCAGCATGGCAGAGCCACAGCTAAGAGTACTTCTACTGCTTCTATCTCTTGATATATCCCTGTGGGTGATGGAGTCCAGTTACTCCTTCCCCAACCTCTCCTTTGTTCCTCTGATAGTCATATACCATGGCTTTCACATCACTCTCAACCCGTCTGAATGTTAACAGACTGCCTTTGTTGTACATGTAGAGAAGTATCTGAACATTTAAGTGCTGTTTTCTCTAAAATATACTTGAATATGTACTTATTCTATTAGTACAAATTTTAATAAATAAATACATAAATAAAAATATGCATTTAATATTATTTATCTGAATCATGTGTTGAAGTTTTAAATGTTCAATGACAATTATATCAGATTATAAGACAGTAGAGGCAATATCTCTATATTTTAAAAGTGTTTTCTGTCTTTTAGAGATGACCAGTGTCTTTACACTCACAAATTCACAGAAGCTGAGGCTACTTGCACAATACCAAAGCAGTCAAAATTCCAGCACAAACTCTGAATGTCCTTAGGAAGTTCCACCCTATAGCTGAGCGCCAATTAGCCACTGATGTATTTTTTATGCCCCAGTGAATGACCCAACAACATCTATATACATACCGATTATAACACCAATTAGAATTCCTGGATTAAAAGGGAAAGGTGGACAAGGGGAGAGGAAAAGGGAAGGAGGGAGGAAGGGGAAGGAAAGAAAAGAGAGCAAAAGACACAGAGAGAGAAAAAGACAGAGACAGACAGACAGAGGGACAAAAAAGAAGGGGCAGTGATTGTGGGCAGGAATTGAAGGGGACAATAGGAGATAGACATAGTAAAACAGTGTTGCACACATTTATAAAATTCTCAAAAATTAAGTAAAACTATAGTTAAGTTTTTAAGTGCTTCCAGCTAATTCAATGCACAGCTAAGTTAAATAACTACCATACATTTAATTGATAATTCACCACTTACATTTAAATAATGTTTTGGAGAATTTATATGAGAGGCAGAAAAGAAGGATCTGCATGAAACAGAGATGTTTTCTTCAAGAGGCCTGGTTGGTTAGGAAGACAAGGCTGTCAGTACCTGTACTGGAAATGCAATGTCAGTGCAGCCGCTGTAACAGAACTATGTAACAGGTGTTTGGTATGAGTGAGAAGCCTGAATCTAAACCACGGAACAATGATCAGGGAGGATCTGGGCTTCTGCTGCATCTTACATCAATATTATAACTCAATTGCATTGTCCCTCAATTCTGTGGGAGGATACATATGCTGTGGACACATAACAGTCTTTAGAAGCTGTTCTTATAATTAATTCCATGTGTATGCTGTGGAAAGTTCTTTGTATCAGAAGCCTAGTGTCTTCCAACACTCTCACACATTCATTTCTATTCCTGGAAACAAAGTCACCGCTTTCATATGTTTCTTCTTTGATTGATTTTGTTATTTGAACTTGGATTACTGGCTCCTCCTACCCTCTGGTACCTTCTCCCCAACCTAATAAATGCCCCACTCTAATCCCTCTCTGTAACTATCCCAGGGTCATGATTTTCTGTTTGGTTCTGTGACTCATTTAGCCTGACAGGCGTCCTCTGTGTGACTACTAGACTGGAATATCCACGGGGGTCTGGTGGAGTCATTGATGGGTCCTGATCTGAAGGCAATGATGTTATTCCTCCTTGAAATGAACAGGAGCCAACAGTACAGTAGTGTGACATAGGTACACATTTTTTTACACATTTTTTCATGTGTTTTTTTACTTTCATATTTCAAGAAATATTGTCTCACTGTTGTCTTCCTTGAGTATTGACTTAGGGAACCTTTGTTTCTGCACATTACTGTTCTCTTGATTCAGTCATCTACTTCTTCCCATATCTACAACATAGCAACACAAAGTTATTTATGGAACCAGTATCTTGTATTTACAGTATTGTACCATGCAGACACACTAGAAACCAAGACACTCATTTCAAATTTATTTGCATTTTGAAATTTTTTTTCTATAATGGTAACAATTGCCTGTTTTAGTTTCATATTTTTAAATGTGTATATATTTCTGTATATATACATACACACATACACACACACACACATATATATACATATATACATATATATACATATACATATACATATACATATACATATACATATACATATACATATACATATACATATACATATACATATACATATACATATATACATATACATATTACACACACATTCTCCTGAATTGGTTGCAAATTTAGCAGCTGAAACCTAAAACCTATTTTATATAGTGGATATATGGTTAAATCTTATTATCAAGAAAATAAGATAAATATTATGTTCCTCTACTTGTGGGAAACAAGCCCATCCTCTTGCAAGATCATCCTTGTCATGTGTATTTGCTTTCTCATGTCTGCTCTACAAACACGCAGAAACACGTATCATCCTGAGGATGCTCTTGACACTGTGTTATATCTTTCTGTCTTCCCCTATCTTTGTTTATCTCTGTCTTCGATATATTGTTCTACCAGTTTCTGAAAAAGATAATCTGAATATTTTTATTATACTTTGAAATTGTATTGATCATTTGGATTGACATAGGCTTCTAAGTTAGAAATTTTTTTTCCGTTTTGAGATTTTACCTTCTCATTTTTTGTTCATGTTACTGTTAGAAGTTTGATGCTCTCAGATCCCAAATTTTATGAAGTTATTGATTTTTTTCTTTCCTATCTCCCTCAGGCCTCTCTCTCAAATTTGAAACTGGTTCCTACCAGTTTTTGCTAGATATTTCATGTGAAATGCATGAATGCTCAGTTTTTCAACACTATTCCAAAATTCTAGTGTCATTGGGTAGTGCTCGGATTTCATTTTTCAACATTCTAGAAAATTCCTTTGAACATCCAATGTTGAGATTTAATTCTCTAAATAATTTTGTTTTCAAATATTGTGTATATGAATAGTCTGACATCTGACTTAAATCTACTTTGACTCAGGAGATACAGGGAGGATCTGGAGAGCCCTAATAAGCAGTCTGGTAACTCTGCTGGTGCTGCTGTGTTGACTGAGGACCCACCTAGAGAGAGGACTTTGCTCCTGAGGAAAGATGTGCCTTGGCTCCAGGACTTCATGAATTCCTGCCTCTTCTTTTATTTTTAATCTCTTGATGTGTCTGTTTGTGAAAGCTTAAGAAACTCTGTTCTAGATGACCTTCTCTGAGAACAAAGAAATGCTTCAGAAAGGCTAGACTCCCAACAAGTAATCATTCTGGTTTACTCTGTGTTGCTGTAATAAATATCATGAACATAAGCAACTTTAAGAGAAAAGAATTTACTTCATGTTCTAAGAAACTGTATATCTGTAAGGGAAAGAAAGGCAGGAAGGAACCTGAGAGCAAATCCTGGAACAGAAACTATTGAGCAAGACTGCTTACTGGCTCACATTCAGTTACCTTTCTTTTATAGGGCTGGTCCATGGGTATAGGGATGGCATTATACACAATATTCTGAGCCCTCTTAAATCAATCTGCAATCAAGAAAATGCTCCCACAGACAGTCACAGATCAATCTGATGACATCATTTTTCAGTTGGCCTCCACTATTCCCAAGTGTGTCAAAGTTAACAACTAAGATTAGCTATCACAGTAATGCAATTAAATTGTGAAATGGAATTTATTATCCAGTCTGATTTAAAAGACATACATAATTCAACAGTGTAGATATTCCAATAGCTTTTGGGGTTTTCTGGGGATTGTTGTTTTGTTTTGTCTTGTGTTTGTTTTTTTCTTTGATACTTTGTGCACGCTCTTCATGAATTCTCCTTACTGTCTCCTAACAGTATCTTCTCTAGCTCAGCTCACCCTTTCCTGTCACCAACTGTCTTCTCTAACCCTACTCTCTGACCCTAATCTACTGTCTACTGGACCCTACTGTGCTCTGATCCTCATCCTACTCAGACTCACATGTCTCAACCTCTGCTGGCATTTTAGTTATATCCTCCCCTGTTCCAACCATTCTAAGAGGCAACCAATACTGAATGGCATAGGGTCCTTTAAAGGGGCAGACACACAAAATTAAATCATACTATATCCCCCGATTTGTTTTAGCTACTAAATATGCAGTTTTGAAGCTGCCCAGAATTGTCCCTGCAGCCAAGCTACTTTTGTAATTTTTGCTTGTCCATTCTTTCCTGTCTTTCCTAGGGCCCACAGGTATATGATGTGATTTCTAAGGAACACATCCACAACTGAGATAAGAATCTAACAGTGGTGAATGAGATGGGGTAATTGGGGGTGCATGAATATCACTTCTGCTCAATTTCACTGTGCTAAAAGTCTTAAGAATCATGGCCATAGGTACAATAGATTGTACCTATTATGGTGATGACAAAGATAACATTAGAACATAAGACATCCAGTTGATTCAGTTGATGGACACTGGATAGTTACCAAGTAGTCTCCCAAAATTCCAACCAATTTCTCTAGGTACAGATAGATAGTAGCTACTCAACTGTCTGGTTCCTTTGGGTTGTCTTTTTCTTCATGAGTTCATGGTTATTTTCTCCATGGGCTTGGTGCTTTCTGCAAGTGTATTGTAACAATGACTGGGGAATCTAAGCTACTTCTAACTCACACTGACATAAACAAGTACCTTGAAGCAGTGTGATGACTTGATGCATAATGGTGTCAAGCACAATGAACTAAGCTCCACATCTCACTCTGAGAAGGAGCAGCATCCCAAAAGACATGGGAAGAGCATACAACCATCCTCATTGTAATCACACACTTGCTTTGCATATTTCTCTCTTCAAAGCTCATCCAAAACTTTACCTAAAAACTTTTTTTTTAAATATCAAGATTGCTCTATGCAATAAAACAAATCTGTTTGAATTCACTTACATAATGTACATACTTGAAAGAAAAATGATGTGTAATGGATTTTGGGTTGTCCTTATACAGTCACAAAAACCTCATAAAAGCAAACTATTGGGAAATAATTTTCTTTTCTTCTTAACCTCATTAGGTTTATGTGGCTTCAGAGACACCAGTGAAATTGCCATCACTTTCTCTCAAATGTTCCAACTGTTCCTGCTGTTCATCCCCCTACTTGAAGACGGAATCCTTGGGCTTCTCAATTTTTCTCAGTGCCCAATTGTGATGGAGGTGAAGGGAGTGGTAGAGGAAGGCATGTGGACCCAAGGAATGGTGACTGGCTGTCATGAAAATATGTCTAGTAGGAAATGCAAAGAGAGAAAGAAGCAAAATTATAGATAGCATTGCCTGAGTTCTGCAATTATCTCAAGCTACATTTGAGTGTCTCCAATTCCAGGGGAGTTTACTGTTCTGTGTACATAGTTTTTCTTTCTTTGTATGGTTACTGAATACATGCACTCTGTTAAACAGTGTAATGGGGTCTGGAGAAATGGCTCAGCAGTTAGGTGCACTGACAGTTCTTCCAGAGGTCCTGAGTTCAATTCCCAGCAACGACATGGTGGCTCACAACAATCTGTAATGGGTTCCAATAGTCTCTTCTGGTGTGGGTGAAGACAACTACAGTGTACTCACATACATTAAAGAAACAAACACTATAATGGAAGGAGGATGTCTTTACTAAGGATCTACTGCTATGATTAACATATACTAAATAAAAGCAGCTTAAAGCAGAAGGGGTTTATTTGACTAACGGTTTCAATTCTAGTCCATCACTGTGGGGAGTCAGGGCAGGAACTTCAAAGAACTGTCACATCAAATTCACAGTCAAGAGCCAAGAAAAATGAATGCTCACTTGCTTGCTTGTGCTGATTGGTTTTCCTCTTCTTATACAGCTCAGGACTCTCTTTATAGAGAATGATGACATCCACAGTGGGCCCAGACTTCCCACATGAATTAATTTCATTAAGAAAATATACCCACAGAAATGCTCATCGGCCAACTCAATATAGATCATCTTTCATTGAGATTCTCTTTCCAGGTGACTCTAGGTTGGTTTGAGAAGATAATTAAAGCAGACTATCATAGAGGCTAAAATTTATTGATGACTCGCTATGTGTCAAGAACAATATAGGCATTTTGTTTTCAACCATGTCAGAATTTCTATGTCATGTTGTCAACTTTCTATGGGTAGCTAAGAAGGACAGATATTCTTTAAAATATTTATATTTAATTTGCATTTCTTTTATTTTATTAATTTATTGATTTACTTTACTCCCCAACTGCCTCCCACACAGTCTCCTCCCAGTCTTTACAAATCTTACCCTCATTACTACCCCTTCTTCCCAGAGAAGGGGAAGGCCCCCTTGGGTACCATCTCACAGGAGGACATCCAGTCTCAATAGGACTAAGCTCAATCTCTTCCACTGTGGCCCAACCAGGCAGTGCAGTTAAGAGAAGGGGATCCAATGGCAGGCAACAAAGTCAGAGATAGTCTCTGTTCCAATTGTTACAGTACGCACATGAAGACATTGCTACCCACTGGCTACAAATGTGTAGGGCCTTAGAGTCTGCCCCTGCGTGCTCTTTAGTTTGTGATTCAGTCTCTGTGAGCCCCATGGGCCCAGGTTAATTGACTCTGTAGATAGTTTTGTGGTATCCCTGACCCCTGCAGTTGTCCCCTACCCTGACTCTTCCACAGGATTTCCCCAGCACCACCTAATGTTTGGTTGTGGTTTTCTGCATTTGTTTGCATCAGGTGCTGGATGAAGCCCCTCAGGAGACAGTTGTGCTAGGCTCCCATTAGTAAGCATTGCAGAGTATCAGTAGTGTCAGGGATTGGCTCTCTCACATGGGATGGGTCTCAAGTTGGGCCAGTTATTTGTTGGCCCCTCCTTCAATCTCTGCTCTACCTTTATTCCTGCACATCTTGTCTGTAGAACAAATTTTGAGTTGAAGGTTTAATGAGCGTGATGATGTCTCCTCCCTCCACAGGAAGTCATGCATGGCTATAGGATGTGGTCACTTCAGTATTCATGTCCCCCATTGGTAGGTATTTTAGCTAGGGTCAGCCCTAAGGAAAATTAGCTTACCTATGTGTTCTAACACACACCATTCTAGGCAACAGTAGGTTGAATTAATCCACAGCATGCATTTTATTCTAGGTTCTACTTATCCAAAGTACACTTATGTGATTGTTGCCTCTATTAAATATACCAGTGTGCTGGTGTCAGCTGTACACAGAAGTTTATTTAGACTTCATGAAACTGACAAGAAACTGGAAAAAATAGTTTTCCCCACTTTTCCAGTTGAGAATTGACAAGATTTTTTTCTTTGATATTGTTCATATAGCACTAGTCATTCTGAAAATTTAGTAGATTTTGATTTAGTTGCATAGAGGGAGAATAAATTCTCAAAAGGATGTGGCTACAACCAGTAGTTGCTCGTGTTCCAATGGATGCCCCTCAACACACACGCATGCACATACAGACAGCACTAGCTGGGCTCAATGGGTTTTAAAAAGTTTACATTGAGGTGGGAATAACATGTGATGGCAGGGCTCTAGAAAAAGGTGAAGGCAGTGCTATAAATACATATAAAATTCTCAAAGAATAGGCCAGAACATATTTTAAAAAGGAACTTATATTTCAAAAGAACATTTGTTTTGAATCTTAAATCTACAAAATCTTAAATCCCTTTAAGATTGTTATGCAACTTAGTTTGCCAATGCTATACCATCTTTTGAGCACTGATGGTCAGCATGTTTTATTAATAACCTCATTTATAATGAATGCATGATATGATTACATATTTATAGTACTTCATATTTCACTGTGATTTGTAAACTTATGAGCATTTAACAATATAAAATGCTACTGACTGGAGTAATTTTTGAATGTCTAATTGTTTATTATTTATGATGGGAGCTTGGACTTCAAGTTTAACTCTAATATAATTTTGCCCCTAGTCTATGTAAAGCTTATCAAGCTACAGTTTCATCAAGCCTTAGCTCTGGATCAATGAATTATAGTACTGAATCAAGAAGACATAGTTAACTATTATATCACGTAAGATTTGTAAGGAAATAAGCTTGGCTATAAGCATATCTGTTTTTAATTGATATTATTTATTACAACTGTTTTTAGGTGACATGGAGTTGCTAACAGAGGAGAGATGAATGCTGATAGAATGCTCACGACATTTTTTATTATATTGCCATTTAAAGCAAAATGCAAAGAAGGGAAAGTTGCCTGATATCATACCTTGCCTTCAATAACAAATATCCTATGTTTTATGGTATAGCTTAAGCACAATCACTCATAACTTTCCTCCCAGTACAAGGAAAACATAATGTGTGTCACATGTAGCTTCACTTCTTTTCCAACATTGTACTCTGCCAGCTGCACACCCACAAACCATATGTCAAAAAGAACACTTTCTTCTACATTCTGTACCTAAATCCTCCCTCTAGGGAAATCCTCTTACTTCTAGGGCTGATGTGTGCAAAGAAATATGCTGCTGTTCATTAGTTATCATTTAAAAGAGGACTAGAAGGATGCATCCATATCTACTCTCATTTGATAAAGTAGGAAGACAACTCTATCTTTAGGCGTTGTTGTTGTTGATGATGATGATGACCATTTAGTATCTTTCACAAAACAGCACCATATATAAAGATTCATTTAGAGTCCAGGTTTTAAGTCAGTGCATTTAAGGTGAGATGGTTCTATGACATTAAGTCCTATTTGGAGAGAAGAAATGACAGCTGTCAATCATAAGCAAGAGTCCCTTTTATGAAGCTTACTCATCAGTCAGTGGCACGGATCCCAGTTAAACCTCTCAGTTTATCTCTTTCAGCTTCTTCAGTCCCTCTGACCCCCTTACACTGTGTAGAAACCAGTACAAATCCTTATCCTGCAGGGCTTCCTGAACTGCCAGTATTTCTTGCTGCAGCAGTCTTCCCTCAGTATCTGTAGCAGCCCTATAGCTCCTCCATCAATGTTTAGTTCAAATTTGTATAAACCCCTAAATACAAAGTATATGACCCGTCAAAATCTAAAAATCTGACTGTACCATTAGCCACACTAGATTAATGAGCCTTGAGGATGTTACCATACTCCATGCCCCCTTACATTTCTGTAGGTAAATAAGTCTGTGTGTGTTCATTGATATATCTGCAATGTATATGTATATGTATATGTATATGTATACAAATATAATATAAAATGTAGTATTGATATTAATACTAAATTGTGTATTAAATGAATTCTAATTTATTTCCTTTATAGCAAAAACCATTAGGGAAAAGTTAAAATATTGACTCATATGTTGGCTTTTGTTTTTTACATAATTAGAGTAGTTTGTTTTGTCCGGATATTTTGCTTCTAAATAACATATAAATTGCATTTTCATAAGGAGATACTGTTTTTTAAGTGTATATACTCAGTGATTTAAAATGAAATGTATCACAAGTAAAGTTTGTGATGTCTACTACTAATGACACACACGGTTCCTATATTGAAGGAAACAATGTCAAGGGGACATGTTCTGCCAGGATGGTCGTTGTTGTAGTGCTCAGAGTTCACAGCCTGGTAAAGATGATTTTTAATTTTCTCCTCTGGGAGTATACACAGAACCTTTGAACACTATGAGAGCTAGCTGTTAGGAACAAAACTCCCAGGTCAGTACTAGAGTGATTTTTTCCATGTTCCATGACTCAAGTATGTGGTGTCATCAGTAGCAGCAAACTCCACATACAACTAAAATGAAATGTCCAGAATAATCTACAGAAGATAACAGCTGGAGGTGGTTGATACTGCGCTTTGTCCTTTCCACATAAAGCTGAAGGTGACTGAAGCAGATTTGCTATTATATTAGGATAACGTCTCCCTCCCAAACACTTACTAACATCATTGTAGAGAAACTGTATGGGCATAAATTTTTTGCAACCTACTTTTAATAAGGGTTCAACCTCTCCTCTAGCCCAGCACCCAGCAGAGGTAGTGGAAGAAAAGGGTTATTAGGATATGGGGGAACTGAACCTGTCCAGCAATAGTTATTTTAGGGAGAGCTTGATCTTCTTTGGCGGCAATTCAGTCCCGTAGCAAACACCAAATACAACTCAGCAGTTGCAGAGCAATCCTCTAGGCAGGCAGATACCAGACACTAACCAACAGCAGTAGTTCAATCTTGAAGAGACCATCAGGTCACCAAACAGCCTGAGGTGAGGCTGCGGAAGTAGCAAGCTGCCACAGGAACCTCATGAGCTGTTCTTGGGCTAGTTTCCCTCAATGCTGGCATTACCACCAGTTGAACTCAAAAGCCCAAAGTAAGGTGAACCAATACATGCATGTCACATGTTGTTAGGTAAGAACAATGAGGTGGAACAAACCAATGCTCAGTGCTCATCTCCCACTGTCTATGGGGTCATATTTATACTTCTTCATCTCGGGTCCTTTCACATGTTTGCTATAACAAAACATCTTTTCACCTGTGTCTGCTTTAGGAAAATATTCTTTCTCGTGTCTGACTCTCACCTGTGTGCCCCAGCAAAACATTATTTGACATAACTAACTTTCCAAAGAAACTAGTTTCCACTTCAAGACTGTCTTCATCTATGTTTTGATTTTCAGCTTGGTCATGTGAAGGATGGTTTTGATATTGGATTGCTATGTGCTATGGCTTTATGATGGTTTCTTATTCTCTCAATTGTCTAGCTCTTGCCATGAAAGCAACATGCCATGTTTATCCATTTGTCCTTTGGGTCGAGAGAGATTAACAGACACATTGAGCTGTCCCAGATGACCCTAAGGATACTTTGATTTCAACCTAGACTGGCCAACTTTCGGATTGCACACAGATATCACAATGAGAAATTGCGTCTGATAACATTTTGGGGGTCCTCTGCTAAAGAAGATGACTATTATAATGATCCAAAGTGCTATAGCTAAATTGTCTGGCAGAAAATGCTTATGATCTGTTGTTCTGTGAAGATTATATGAGCCTCCGTTTCCAGAAAGGCTGCTCTGTATCTTGGGATACAGAGAGAAATGAGGGGCCTCATTATTGTCCTCAGGAAGCTTATAGATAGTCCTGGCGCTTGTGCATAATTGAAAGAAGTAGGCTATTATCACAGCAATGGAAGACGATAGAACAAATCATTACCACACACACTAACAAGACACCATGCTCATTTGACAAACAGTAGAAACAGCTCTAGAGCTAAGCTTAAAGTTATGAGTGCAAGCTCTTACCCATGTGGAAACTAGCCCTCAGAGAGTTCTGGCCTCAGGTTAACACTCTGCTTAATGGAGCTGTGTTCATGGAATTCGGCTCTCTGGAAAAATCTCTGTTTTTTCAGAACACAACTGAAGTACCAAGAAGAAACTCTTTCAAAGCTTCTGAACAAACAAGACAAATATCATAACTTCCATGTACCAGCGTCACATATTTCACTTATAGCATTTGTTCCAAGACCCATTAGCCATCCCGATAGTACTTGAAAATTTCACATCACATCTGAGAATGGTTGGTGAACGTACATTCAGATAATAGTGAGTGTAAGCACAGCTTCCATTTGAGCATAAAATAGAGATAAGTGCCACCCCATAGATCCATAGAGATTGTGTTGTTTCAAAGAAAAACAGATCTGTGACAGATAGGGCCAAGGCATTCAGTGGGGAGGAAACAACTAGCCCCTAGAAGGTTACTTCCAGAATGTGTTTAGATTTATGATCTTGCAACCAACATTACATTTCCCTCTTTGCTGCTTCCACAGTGGTTTTCACCATCAACTTGGCAACGTGGTTTTTAACAAGGTTCCATCTTGCCTTTCAAATCACTTGTCCATTTGAAGGTCACTGTTACCACACTCTTACCTTCTCACTTTGGAGCCACTTCTATTTTTTTTCAGATTAAATGCTGCCCTCACAGAGAATGAGACTAACAGTTTACTTTGTAGAGTTGTATTGAAGATGAGATGCCATGCACATAAAAACTCTATTTCAGTATTGACATCTGGAATGGGTAAACAAAGCAAATTAACTGTATGAATGCCAAGGTTCCTGAGCACGGGTTTTCATATAAGAATTAAGTAAAGTGACTTTCACAAATGTTCAAATGTTTTTCTATCAAAAACTAATGACAGGGGCTATCTTTAAAGCTGTTGTCTGTGGAATATGTTCCAATAACTGGGCTGCCTTGTCTGGCCTCAGTGGGAGAAGATGCACCTAGCCTTGCAAAGACTTGATTGTTGGGGGATGCCCAAAGGAAAGGACAGCACCTTCTCAGAGAGAAGGGTAGGTGGAGTCAGGGAGGGACTGTGTGAAGAGGGAGCAATGGGTATGTTAAGTGAATAAAAAATAAAGAAAAAAATCAAAGGGAACAGTTTAAAAAAAAACTTTGAAATGTATCATTTTAAGAACTTACCTGAAATCATAAAGGACCTCCAAGTTAGGCTTCAAGTAAGGGAATGAATCACTATTTTCAATTTGTCTAATAGATAATGTTTTCTCAAATCAGCACTATCTGAACGTTGCCAAAACCTTTTACTTGAGTCCGACTAGAGAAACACTGTTTTCAATTGTACATGCTGAGGGAAAAGAAATGCTTGTCACAGCACCTCATAATTCAGATACAGAATATCTGGCCTGATTTGTTTCAATATCTGAACTCTATCGACCGTCACACGTATCAAAGGACTTAATGAGAGAAATGAAAGATATGAATCACAGATGGTAAGAAGGCAAGTCAGATGCAGCAGCATCCTGCTTTCCTGAGCAGTGGCCTGGTCCAGTGGAGGATGTCTGCCCTGTAATTATCATGTCCTTTTAGGCACAATTGTAACTATACCAGATTTGTCTCTGGCAACAATCTGTGTTTTGTTCAGGAGACAAATCGATTTGCTCGTTTAGCAGCTAATGCATTCTTTGTTCTTTCTTTTTATTTACCAGATGATCAAAACAATTTCTTTCTGCAGCTATTTCTCTTAGCAAACATGGAAAGTAAGTTTTGAAAAGCTATTTTTAAAGTGGTTCATATTGGGAGAATTTAAAGGACTGTAAACTACTACACTGTGAACAAGGACTAAGCTTTCCTTCTGAAAGGGGATAGTTTCTGGGTCAGGGATGCATTTGGAACGTGAGCAATGAAGCAAGGCTGTAACTCAGTGGTCATTGGTCATGTGCAATACCTTGGACTATATTTCTAAGACTGACAATAATAATGATGATGGTGTTGCTGCTGGTGGTGGTGATGGTAGTGATGATGATAAATACTGCTAAGGTAAGAAAATTGCAATCCAGTGTTTGAACTTCCAACATAAGAATGTCCTGGCCTCAGACTCTACATAGGCCACCTCATTGCTTATTGCCTCAATTTATAAAATATAGACTCAAATTCCCAATACTGAATGTTGGCTACAATAAACATCCCAATAATTTGTGTCAGTTTATCTCTTTATGTTAAAATAAAATTCAAATTCATATATTACAAATCTCAAGGGGCTGTCTTACAAACTCAGCTTATTCAGTCAAGTGTAAGTTATGTCATGCCTTGGCAAAGTCTCTGTTTCCCAAAACACAAGTTTCTTAAACCACATTTACCTTTGTCATGCCATTTAATTAAAATTTCATGCCTTCTTCCCATATCTCACTTTTGTCATTTATAAAATACTGAATATAATTAGAAACTAGCCGGGCGATGGTGGCGCTTGCCTTTAATCCCAGCACTTGGGAGGCAGAGGCAGGCGGATTTCTGAGTTCAAGGCCAGCCTGGTCTACAGAGTGAGTTCCAGGACAGCCAGAGCTATACAGAGAACCCCTGTCTCAAAGAAAAAAAAACAAAAAAATATTAGAAACTAACTATGAAACAAAATTATCTCCCTACTACAAGAAAACAGAATTTAAGATGATTGCCGCAGTATGGTTTCAAAAGAATTGTTCCTACCTTCTTGTAGCAAACACACACACACACACACACACACACACACACACACACACTCATACACACTCACCATATACATGTACCCACATATAATACATACACACAGCACACAGACCACACTTATTTACTTTCTGTCCCTGTCTCTCTGCCTCTCCCTGTCTCTCATGTGTATGTCCTCCCCTCCTTCTTTTATCTGCCTGCCTCAGTCTATCAGTCCCTCATATCCTTTGGAAGTGAAGGGTTACTGAAGCCACTTTTATTTGGGTCATTTCTCTTTGCCATGGTGATTATCTTCCAGTGTCCTGGCAGGTTCAGGTCTACTTTAAGGAAATATATATATCCTACAAATTTGTTTTTACAGTTGCTTATTATTTATGTATTTATACTTTCTCTCTTTATGAATAAAATACCCCTTACTGTATATTAGGCCAACAGTCTTCAAGTATTTTCTATGATTAATATGAGTAAAGCTTTTGTTAAGTATGAAAGAACTAGTACTTTGATTAATATAATAATCAATGACAACATCTGAAAAGTTGGGTTTAATATTTAATAGTGCATTTTTTAAAAGTTTTGTTAGAAAATGTGCTTCGAAAGAGCTGATTAATGACACCAGGAACTTCTCTATAAGAGTCAACACGCCTGTCTCCATGTTGTTAGATTTTTTTTGTCCCTCACTAACATAGCAGATAATCACTTTAAAGAAAGTTTATTGCATTCATATTTCTTATAATATCTGATGGCATATCGCTTTTTGAGTGTTTTCTCTGCTTTGTAACTTTTTCTACTTTGTTGAGATGTTTTCTGTGTTTTGTCATGTTGGTACAGCAGAATTATTTTATTTTGACACCAAATGTGAATTAGTCAGTCAAACTCACAAAAAAATAAATAAATAAAAGGTCTCACATTTTAAAATTTTCTGGTTCTTTTCTCATGCTTCAACTCTTTCATGGAATTCTCTTGCTTGAAGTGTGCTACAGGAGTCCCAGTAAAATCAGACTGAGTGGGAACCTTAATCCCTACATAAGGTATTGGGTAAAGTCTCTCAACTTTCTTTTTACCTCATAGTCTACCCAGGACCCATTCTGCTTTGGTCATAATAATGTGGTGTCTGCATTTTAATCTCTCCAGTATTTCCTCCCTGATCTTTATAAAATCCAACTCAGAATCTCAACTTAAATATTATGCACTTAGATTAATGATCCCTGAGCAGATAGTAAAGCAGCTGACCACACACTATCCCTTCTAGCCCATGCACGTCTCTGCATGGCAGTTCTTCATCAATACTTCTCTCATTTTCACATCTAACTTCATGTACTCTTTTCTCTCCAGTACTGGATCTTGTCCATACTCCTCAAACTTCATACTTCATCCTCACCATTTCCTTCAACGTGATGGGTCCCTAATATTCACTGGTGATGTAAAATGAAGAAATAAGGTCTGACAGGTTTCTACAAATTAAAACCAAAGCTGATTACAGAGACGATTGAGTCTCCATGTTGCCACTGGTCTTACATACAGCTGAGAAAGTGGCTGATCTTGAGGTCATGTCAGTAAAGTTATCCCACGTGTATGTGTTCTGTGTGTTGGTGGATGGACAAACATCCTATATATGCAAACAAGAGGCTCATAGCTCAAATAAACAGAGCAATTAGAAGCAATTTCGAGTGACTACTTAAGGCTTCTTTAACTTATAACTGTATAGTTGTTACCTTCATGAGCCAGTGAAGTATCACAGAAGCAAAACCCTGCTTTCTTAATTATCCTAGTTATTGATATATTGATATTTCTTTCAAACAGTATTCTCAGAGTCTTCATGTTTAAAGTTAACTTCTCTACTGTTTTTCATTTCTCAAAACCAGATTTTTCTTTACAAAAAAAAATGTTTACCTTAGGAAAAATGAAGGGTTTCATTAAGTTGATGTTGCAAGATTGTGACTATTAAATAAGAGACACTCCATTGAAACCTGAGTTTGAATTCCAAATAAACAGATTTTAGAATAGGTATATTCCATGCAATATACTGGTTACAACATGCTAATTATTGGATTGTTGTTCAGTTTGAATTTGAACAAAAATGCTCTGTGTGATCAAATAACTGACTGGGTTCTGCCTACTCCTGAGTCTTAGGTCTTGTCCTTGGCTCACTCACAGCATGGATCCATTATAAACTACACATATTGTGGTCTTAGTTGTCAAATGTCCAGAACAAGTAGACCAAATGTCAAGAACAAGTTCACGAAAGCCTTAAACCCTGTCCCCTAGCGGGATATTCGACCCTTCGTTTAATAATAATCTAGGGCCCAAGATTTGCAAACATGCTGTTTTTCAGTCTGCATCCATGTTTTCTTTTTCCTCATCCCACAATTTTTTTCCCCAAATCTTCTGAGATTTCATTAAAATCACCGGCCTAGCCAACTCATCTACCAATGGGCTGTTTAGCCAATTTTTTTAGTCAAAACGCTGAAGTGCTTTAAGATTATAGCAGTAGTGGGGAACTGGCTTGTGCTTTGAAGTACTGTATCATACCCAGCAAACCTATAAAAGACATAAACTGTGTTCTTATCTGCAGTTTTCATTTAGTAGACAGAAGTAGCTCTGCACTGGGGATATACCATTCTTGTCTGCTATGCTTAGTTGTAGAATATGCTCTGAGTATGCACAGGTAACAATCTTCTCCTGAGCATTATAGTGTGCAGATGTGACAGTTCAGGAGAATTGGCTACACACCCAATGGGCACCTGAACTACCCTCCCATGTTTCATTTCTAGCAGTGGGAAATGTAGGGGTGTGCTGCGCTCCCAAGCCTGTCTTCCTGAGCATTTAAGAGGATGGGCAGCATTCTCTCTGCTGTACAGACACCTCCTCACATGACCCTTCACACTAGCTATTAAGCATTTTAAGACCTTCCTGTAAACTAGTGCCTTTTAGACCCCAAACCATCCATGATATATTATAAATGATCCATGTGTTGAAGAGATATCTTGTTATAATTATGCAATCTTGACATTCTTTCAGGGAGGGGTGATGAAGGAACCTGCTATTAATAGTTCTGAAAATGACAAGAAGTTAAGTTATCCTGAAATCTATGTGATTTAATTTTCCTGTTTAGAGAATTTTATTTATTTTAGGACCTAAACTATTAATTACTATATAGTATTTTAGCTAAGGAGAAAAAACTGAGCAAATAAATGTTCACTATTTAAAGATGACAACATTTTTTAAATGTGATTATTTTTATTTTATATATGTTTACATTATGGCTTTCGTGTATGGCTGTGTATCATGTGCATATCTGTGAAACTAGCGAGGGTGTAAGATCCCCAGAAATTCGAGTTTTAGACAGTTGGAAGCTGGCATGTTACATACTGTCATAAAATTACACTGAATCTTTCCATTGTATCATTCTTTCAAAATCTGTTTTTGCAGCTAGGCAGCAGTGGCACATACCATTAACCCCACCACATGGGGTATATCTGAGTTCAAGGCTAGCCTGATCTACAAAGTGAGTTCCAGGATAGCCAAGATGACATAGAGAAACCAATTGTTTTTCTCTGTTGATTCTCTTGCCTTCTCTTAAATTTTAGAAGAGAACAACCTAATACACAAAGCTCCTTACAGAATGTTTTTAATTAAGTTATTTCTTTGGCAATTTCAGACATGCGTATAATTTATTCTGGTTACCGTCTTACTTTAAAAATTTCCCTTCAACTCTACCAAATCCCTCTGCTCTGCTGATCTCTTTCTCAGACCTGTGACTTTGGTTCCATTGCGTGATAGAATTTCAATAGGGATTTTGTTAAGTCTGTAATAATTTTGTAGAAAATAGACACTTTGGAGGGTTGAGTCTTCTAACCCATGAGTAAATTGTACTTTCATTAATTAGTTATCTTTTATTTGTTTCATTAAAACTATGTTGTTTTCAAGACCAGGAAATGAGTCAGTGAGTAAAAGGACTTGACCTTCAAGCTTAATGACATAAGTTCCGATCCCTGAAACCCATGTTAAAACCAGACTAGGGAAATGCCTAATCCAAGCATTCCTATGGCAGGGTGGGATGTGGGGATTAGAAAAATCCCTCAGAACCTCATATGCTAGCTAGCCTTCAATACAAGCATAGCAGAAAACAAGAGATACATTGCCTTCAACAACAGGGAAGGTGAGAATTGACCCTCGAGGCTGTCCTCTGACATACACATGCACACTGCTGAATGTTCATGCCCTCAAATAAATAAATAAATAAATAAATAAATAAATAGTAAATAAATAAATAATTATGAATTAAAATTATGTTCTTTTCAGCATACAAGCTCCTTGTATCTGTTTTGTAAGATTCTGCTATTGCTACAAATAGTTCAGCTTGAATGAAATTATAAATGGCATTATGTTTTAATTTCAGTGTACACATAATCTTTGCTAGTTTATAGACACATAATGGATTTTTTTGCACTGATCCTACAGCCTGATCATTTCCTAAATTCAATTATTAATACAAGAACTTTTATTTTTATGATCTCTTCAATTTTTTTGTAAAACCAATTATAACATTAAAGTTTTCACAGTATTAATGCTTGCTTTCTGACTTGTTTTTCTTCTTTAGAGAAGTGTCTATAACTTCCAGTATATTAAAATTAAATGATCTATTTTCATTTTTACTTAGGAAGAAAACAGCAAACTGCCAACTACAAACATACCATTATTTGTTAAGGGCTTTTGGTGAGTTCTCTTCATTGACTGAATCCTCTCTATTCCTCCTTTCTGACATGAATCTGTTAAACTTTATCCAACATTTTTCTTGATTGATTGGTACAGACATGAGGCTGTCCTCTGTATAGATTGAGTTTTAAATCATGAGATAGTCTTGTGTCCCAAAAATAAGCTCCAGTTAGTCATGGTGTGAAATCAATGATAGCTAGTTATATTTTACTATATAAATTCTTTTCATGTATTGCTTAGTCACACATGTATGATTCTTTTGTTACTAAAATTATATGTAATTTTATACATTGCTAACTATATTATATTTGCTAACATTTTGTCTAGCATGTTATACATATATTCATGGTATATACTATTTTATTGTGTATTTATTGTAAGTGCCTACTTGGAGTGATGATAACACTCAGAATATCGTCCCTGCACTACAGTGTCATTCAAGACTCTGGGGAGGCACCATTTGGTTCATATCTTGTATTGTTTGAATGATAATGGCCCTCATGGGCATATATATTTGAATGTATTACTCCCAGTTTTACTGTTTAGGGAGGAGTAAGAGGTACAGGTTCAGCAAGACATTGTTGGAAGAGTTGTATTCTTTTGGAATATCATTGGGGTAGGGTTTTGAGTGTCAAAAACCCATGAAAAGCCAGCATTGCTTTCTGTCACTCTGTCTCTCTCTGTCTCTCTCTGTCTCTGTCTCTGTTTCTCTCTCTCTCTCTCTCTCTCTCTCTCTCTCTCTCTGTATGTGTGTGTGTGTGTGTGTGTGTATTAGGATTTAAGCTCTTATCTACTGTTCCAGTGCCAGCCATGCTCTCTTGCTTGTCCCCATGCTTCCTATCTTGATGGTTACAGACTAATCTTCTGAAACCATATGCAAGCCCACAATTAAATGCTTTCTTTTATAAATTGCCCTGGTCATGATGTCTCTTAACATCAACAGAACACTCACTAAGATACCTTCTAACTTTAGCCAACACTAAGGAGTTTTAACATTCCATGTCTTTGTTGTGACAGCTAAGCAGAAGAAAATTGCATTCTTACAGAGTCCAAATCCTTGTATATTCACGTGATGACACATGAAAGCCACTTTAAATTAGTTATATGACAGACACTTCTACTGAAAGCCAGACAAATATTAGTAGGAAATTTAAAACCAGACCAAACAGATGAATAATTCTTTGAAAAGTGTATTCAATATTCTGTATTTAGACAAAGAAAATGGTAAAATTGAAGATATTAAAATAAAAAAGATCTAAACAGAGAAAACAAAGGGATAGAAAAGAAGGATAGTGTCTAAAATCTGGGTAATAATATTGTTCCTCTGAGCACAGGCATAATTATAGGGCTTTCTCCTTAACATCCAGAAAAAGCTTGGGATATGTACTCTCGATGTTGCCTCTAACACCACACAGATGCCTTGTACAACGTTATGTTAGGTAAGGAAAAGTAAGACATATAGAGCACAAATGAAGAAACAAACCGATATTCTTTGCTGGTAATATAATTGTATTTTAAAACGCCAAAGAACTTAGGATCCTATAATAAACAAGTTTGGCAATATTAGAGAATATAAGTTTAACACAGAAAATGAGCTATACTTCTATACAGTAGGACACTTCAATTAAAATAAAAATCCCATCTTACATAGTACACAGACTATAGTAAATATACATAGATATAAACCTAATGATATAAATGTATAGATACAAATGATGTGTATAGTGAGCGTACCAAAATCTACATATTACTGACAGTTAGCAAAGAATAAAGACATGGTGATATTGTACAACACCAGCTGGCAAAACCTCCATCCATGTAGTTAGGAGACAGAAAACTTCTAAAGTGGAAAAGCCTCTCAGAATCCCTTTCACAGCATACTTAATGTGTTATTTCTATAATTCTTCCACATTCCAAACCCCAGCTAACTGTACTATTCTCTGGAGGAAAGTGGCATTCTAACATCAAGAAAGCATAGAAAATACATAGTCATTTCTCATCAAAATCATGCATTGGAAAATATCTAGAGAAATGAAACCTGTTTGTCAGTAGTGCCATGTATAAGAGAAAAAAATCTCCCATGCATATATTAACAATAGTTACCATGTTCTTTTACAGGTGTAAAAGCTTAAAATTTCAAGCACATGGAAGTCAAATCTGAGCAGAATATATTTTAATAATAAATAATTTAATTATAACAATATTAATAATGTAATGTTAACATAATTATAAAATAAAGACTTTGGGTTAAATAATACAAAATTTATGTCATTAAATTGTAAATTACTGTAAAGAATTTGTAGAGCTCACTGAAGAATAATTTTAATACAGCAACATGGGTGCTCTGGCAAGGAATCATATCCAAAGTCCTTCTAGGTCTATGTGATCTGACTGGAATACAGACATGACTTTAGTATATACCATTAAGATAAGACTAGTTTTTAGAAGGAAGCAACCATGTCACCAACTGAAGATCAGACAAAGTGATGAATCAGAGAAAGATTTGACAGAATGAGTTAGTGATAGGATACTCCCAACTCTCATGAGAACAGCATAGGAAAGAGAAGGTATTTAATAGCAGTTTGGGGAGAGAGTCAGAGAGTTGGGAGTCAGTGCAGTGAGTGCAGTATAGTGGAGCTGGGTTCATTTGTGAATTCATGAAGTTTAGTAAAGGTCAGCAGAGGCAGTTTAAGCCAGAGAATAAGAAGGACCCAGAAAATTAGAACAAATTACCAGAGTTAGTTTGAGGCTAAGCAGAACAATTCAGTGAGAATCTGAGAGGAACAAGATTTAATCAGTTAGCTTAGATATGCATTTGAATTAGAACAGCTGAGTTGAAGCAGTCAACCAGAGATCAGAAGGAGCTACAAATGGTGAGTTTATTTAGCAGTAAGCCTCCAAGAAGAAAATCACATCAGGCAAATAAAAGAAAAAGTTAGATCCCATGTGTATTTTTATTAATTTACTGGAAGAAAAATAAATAAAAACACAAGGCTGACTTTTTTTCATGGAGTTTATTTGGCTTTCTCTAAAATCACATCTGTGACTAGAATTTGAGTTTCAGTGTGATTATTAGCAATAATAAATATTGCTTTCATATATAAATTATTGTATGTATATAAACACATGCATTGATAAACATATATTGCATAAAGATCCATATGGTGCAGGAGTAAAATTTAACAGTGATTCTTCTCAGTCACTGTATCTATGGAAACGTGGCAGCTGACAGAATCATAAAATCTGAGTCCCCTTGCACTGACATTTCCCCATTTTTTCCCTGACAAACAAAATAGCCTTATTCATGCTAAGGTTTTCAAAATTACACTTTCACAATGCAAACTAATGATTCATTTAGAAGTCATCTACTTTCCAATTTAAGACAAATTCAATTTTTATTAAAGTTAATTTACTTTAAATTTCTCCTTGAAAACCCATTAAGTCAAACATAATATAATGCATATGAATTATAGTCTGTGAATAAATTCTAGGCTTCAAACACCCTTGTATAAGATTTTACAGTGTTCACTATCAAATTTTAAACTTAAAAGATTTAAGTGGTACATGCTTAATATAGCCCTCAGGAGTTATATAGAATAGCTCATTGATTTTAAAGCAAAAGTTGATAATAGTTTGAAATAAAATAGAAAACCTAGATGTAAACGGTTACATTAAACTGCTATTGAGTATGGCCAAAAAAAAAAAAAAAAAAAAAATGAATTCATTAAATGTCTGTGTGCTTAGTCATCCTAAAAGCCACACATCAAACAAATATTAACTATCCTAACTCATCAAATTGTTTACAGTAATTTGAGGTTGGAGTGGCAGCTCAGGTCAAATGGTGGCTTGCTAAGCATGAGGA
>JANHMN010000017.1:19387115-19405890 GCA_030674055.1 Rhabdomys pumilio
ACACACATGCATGCTTGAACACAGATGCACAGATTCATGCATGCAATAAATAAACATAGAAAAAAGCTTCCATGTTTGTAAAAGTCATATAAATGCCCATCTGAGCATGGTGAAGACTTATACATAATGATAAATATTGGTCTATTTAAGCTCTATCACAAACAACCCACACTGGATAATAAGCACAAATGATTAGTTCTCAAATTTTTAGAAGCTGGGAAGATTCAGTATCTGATAAGGCTCATTCCTCTTATGTAATATTGCGTGTATGTTTTTCTGTATCTAAAGTAAACAAGATCCTTCCATGATCTTTTATACATTTATTGATATTAATCACCTCTAAAAGGCCTCACTGTGTCTTTTTTCTCAAGGTCTTGTTTCTACATATTACATTATGCCCACAGTAGTGGTTTTATATATGTGAATTATTGTTCTGCATGCTTGAGAACTGGATAATAAAGACAAAGCATGGAAAAATACATGGAGTGTGTCTTTTGGAAATAAAGAGGATCATAACCAATTTTGTGCATAATGTCTTATACTTAGTGATAAGAATGAACTGTATTTTAGCTACAGTGTGCTAAGCAAGGAGGGAAAAGGAGCTAGATAATATCAGAAACCTAAGTGAAGCCATTTCTCCAAAAAAAAAAAAAGGTTGGAAGTGTGTGTGTGTGTGAAAGGGTGAAAGTCTTCACAAACATAATACTCTAGAGAAAGAAAAGATATGATAAAAACATACTATACTTAGGGTCAAAGACATCAAGCTTCTTATGCTATGTGCGTGAGTCATGCCCTGACACATCTCTCACATTAAAAAATTAATCCCATATACCACATCAATATATTTACTACTGTAAAAGATCAAATTACTGAGGCCACATGGCAAGGGAGGGCAGAAGACACCTAGAGACCTGCTTGCCACATGACTTACCCACAAAAGAAGCCACTGTGATGTACAAGTATGTGGTAAAGAAATGGGTGAAAAAGAAGTGGAACAGTTTGAGACTGTGAAGAGAGGAGGAACTGGAGACTCGAGGATGGGGAGGAATAGCCCAATGCGGGTAGCTTATGCTGATACCAGAGACTATCTCGAAATTCCTGCCTGTGCTAACACTGACGGCCATATATGGGTCTGGGGCCTAGCAGCAGTTGGGGTCTGTGTCACTATCCATAGCTTATACTACCACTAAAGGCCATTTGGGTGTTCCTGATCTGAGCTGATGCATGGAACCATGTTAATGTTCAAGGGCTGTGTAGAGCTGGTCCTGCACCTCAGTGGCTGCAGCACTTTGGAGAGCTGGCGACATCCATGACTGACTGGAGCTGTTGGGAGATTGGGCCCTGCACCATACCTGTGTAACACAGTAAAGGTGGCACTAGTGGCTGATGCACAGGCAAGTATGACCAAAGGATATGATGCCAGGAGAGCTATCAGTGCCCCTTTTCTGCCATGAAGTGGCATGAGCCTGAGAACCATGCTGTCTTCCCTCATCCCTTGGTACCCACAGTGAGCAATGGAGCTGGTCTCAGGGAGAGTGGAGAGGAAGAGTTGGCCCTGACCCTCCCTCGTTGCAGAACTGGGGTAGAATGGAGTCTGTATCTCACCTGGGAAGAACAATGGGCATAGTCCCGGTAGCAAAGTTATGAGTGAGCTGGCCCTGTGGGTCTGAGAACAGGAGATCTGGCTCTGCTCCTTGCTTGCTGCAGCATTGGGTGAGCTAGCTAAGACAGTACTGAGAGTCTGCACTGGTAGTATGGGTGTGGAAGAGTTTGTGGATTGACCAACTCAGCAACCATGCAGACCCAGACCCAGAGCTTTGGGTTAGCCCACCAAAATATATCTATGCACTGCTGGAGTGCATGAAGGGGTTGGTTCTGTAGATCCAGTGTTGAAGGATCTCCATGACAAACCCAGCATATTCAAGAGGAGTCCTGGTGAGGATCCAGCACTGAGAGGGCAGCAGAAGCCAGAGATCTAGAACCAAATCTATGACTCATTGCAATGAACATTTGCAAGTGTGGACAAAGGGGTATACTGGGATACACTGTAAAACAGTACAGCTTCCACGACAATATATTTTGTACTGTTTTGTTTTAATTACTTTTTATTTGATTTTTTATTGGATATTATATTTACATTTCAGATTATATTCCCTTACCCCATTCCCCCCACCACCCAGGAACCCCCCCATCCCATCCCCCCTCTTCCTGCTCCTAATTATCATTTTCTATTTTCTTTTGGTGGGGAGGATACCTGGGCAAAAGGGCAGATACAAAGGGACAGAAAAATGAGTGGGATTGGAGTACATGATATGAAATTCACAGAGAAATCAATAAAAAGTTAAATAAAAAGCAATCCCACAAATTACTAATAGTGGAATCAGATAGATAGATAGATAGATAGATAGATAGATAGATAGATCATAGATAAGTAGATAGATAGACAGACAGACAGACAGACAGACAGACAGATAGACTGATAGATAGAAGACCAATTCTATGGAACTATCTTGAAAACAAAATGAGGAGTAAAGAAAGCAGTAGGGCCTGTGGTCATAGCTCACTAAATATCAGAAGGTTGAGTGGGTAGGAGCATGGAGCCTTCACCCCTACATTCTACTCTCTTTGGTCCAAGAAGGTATTCTGCACATTATGAAAAGAGAAATCTGGACACCAACCCAGTCACAAAAATCTTATACTTACAATCTGTTCTGCCTGCAAGATGTGCTGGGGCAATAGTGGCACAGAACTTACAGAAGTGGCCAAGCATTGTTTGTTTTAACTTGAGGCCTACACCATGAAAGGGAGTACTGGATTCCCGGTGCCTGGATGGCCACAAACCAGAAACTGGGTAGCCCAGAGTGCTAGGTAGAACCAAACATTACAGGAGGGAAAATCAGTGAAATGATTCCTAATAATATTCTGCTAATAGACTGGTGCCTTGTCCTGTAGTCATCAAGGAGGCATCTTCCAGATGAAAGTGGGTACAGATACCAATACCCAGACATTATGCAGAGAGGTGTTTTGTGGAACTTAGAGCAACAGGGGCAGGTATCGCTGATTCTTTGTCTGTTCTTGGGGCTCTTTTCACCCAATTGGGTTGACTTGTCCAACATAAATTTTGGGGGTGGGTGCCTTGTCTTATTTTTATCTTGTCTTGACCTGTTTGCAAATCATCTCTTGGAGATCTGCTCTTTTTGTAAAATAGAACTGAGGAGGGACGAATCTGGGGGAGATGGGAAGGGGAGAGATAACTAGGAGAAACAGAGGGAGGGAAAACTGGGGTTCGAATATATTGTATGAGAAAAGAATCTATTTTCAATGTTTATTTATTTATTTATTTATTTATTTATTTAGGTTTTTCGAGACAGGGTTTCTCTGTGTAGCCCTGGGCTGTCCTAGAACTCACTCTGTAGACCAGGCTGGCCTCGAACTCAGAAATCCGCCTGCCTCTGCCTCCCAAGTGCTAGGATTAAAGACGTGTGCCACCACCGCCTGGCTACTTTCAATTTTTAAAAGAGTGAAAAGCTAAATGATCTTTAAGTATACAATCCAAGAAGAATTCTACCTACAACCACAGTGTCACAGGTACCTTCAAGAGTATCTTTACTTAATATTTATCAACTTAAACTGGTTCCTCTTATGACTTGAATTGCCTCAAGCCCAGTCTTGTAAGCAAAACTTACACAATATTTAAAAGAAGAGATTATATCTCTTCATGAACACATGGACTATGAAATTCAAATTCTCATATCATCCCCCAAATCTCTTTCAAATTTAGTACAATTACAGTATACCTTTCAACAAGATGTCACAGACTTACACTCAAACACAGAGTTTATTCTGGAAATATAAAATGAATCTATAGGGTTCATATGAGGACAAATTTATTGAGCCATTTTAAATACCTAATAAACACATTTTTCCTAAGTCCAGCACAGAGTTACTAATATCTGGACTATTTTATTTCACCAAATGGGCTGGAGTTCTCCCTAACCACTAAACAAACATTTCCAATGTTTAATGTCATCATTTAACAATATGTCATGTCATCTTGACAGATCTAGTGTGTTTAAGAACAACGTGTTTTTAACAAAGAAGTAAAGTTACACACTGGGTGTTTTGGGTAATTCTTGTGGTCATATCATTCCTTGTTCCTACAGTACTGTGAAAACCTAAGACAGTCTTTCAGTGGGATGTTGCCCTGAGACCTACCTTCTTATTTGATTTCCAACTTGTTCAATTCTTTTGTCAAACTTTTATGGGCAGAAAGCTGCAAAATACGAGTTGCGGCTGTAACAACTGATGTAAGAGGGGAGAGCTGTGAGCAAATACCTGCTAGCAATAAGCCAACAAGATAGTGGGTGACATAAAAGCAAGCTATAGGCACAAATGCACACATCCTACTTTAAGCAAGCAATGCATACCACAGAGCAATGGGCCAGCAGCTTATTGCTTCAAAGGAGATCTTCTTTATATGAGAATTCTTTATATATGAGAAGACATAATTTCATGAGTACACCAACGGGAACAACTAAAGCTGACATGCCAGTCAAAGTTGAGGATATGAACATCTAGAAATGGCTTATTGAAGTTAGCCTCTTCCAAAGTTCTGACTTTTATCCTTCTTACACATGGGACTTAATACTTCGCAGTCTTTCCTTCGTTTGCCCAACATATGGATTAAAATCTAAAATAGCAGCTTATTTTCTGCTGCTTCTATGTTAGAAAGTCTCAGTAGGTGTTAGAATCTTCATTTGCATTTTCTTCACCAACAATTTGAGATTATTTTTTCCACACTTCTCTGCTGCCAAAAAAAAAAAAAATTGTGTTGTGATAAAGTATTCCTGATTATTAATGACCTCTGTGTTCCAAGTTGGCACAACTGAAGGTTGTTTTCTACTCCACTCATCTCAGACACATGTACAAGGGCCTGCCTGTCCATGAACAGTGGAAAATGAACTTATATGTCCATCTGCATATCATGACAAATAGGCTAGCACTTGAGGTGTACATTCTGACCACACACAAAAGCTTCAACACTATCAGGTCTGTCTCTTAGAATGAATTTCCAGGAAATAGAATCTAGGACAAGAACTGTGTGAAGCCTCTTAGAGAAGAATTTGGAGTTGAATTCCAATGATATATGTGAAAGCTGATAGTTTCACATGCCTTGTTACTGAAAGAAGGTTATTAACCAGCTCTGTGCAGAACAGTGGAGATAGGACAGAATTCAGTGTTTTCTAAAATCATAAAAATGTGGTTGGACCTTTGTATCTCTTTGTCAATTCCTTGGAGAAGGCAATGAAAAATTCTTCATGAGAGAGGCAATTCCTAACGAGACACAAATCTCTAGTCAGTCATGAGGTTTCCAGATCTTAATATGGGAAACAACTGTATATGGCAGCCCTAAAAATGAGATCTCATGTCCCATACAAGCCTCCAGAAAAGTTAAATTCCACGTGTGTACTTAGGTTCTGTCTAGTGAGCGCACAATACACACAAGACTCAACGACCACAGCAGAAGGTATGATGCCACACAACTGGTTTCAGTGCTCAGAGGAAGTCTTCAAATGGTAGGTTTTATGTGTGTCAGTTATAGCAGAAAAATACAGGAGAGATAAAATGGAAACTCTCAAATTCTTTTTAAATGAAGATGTAAAATTATTGCATTTATTTTAAGTGCTCTAAACACAACCTCTGTTGAATAAAGCAAATCAAATTAATCAACCACACTTAGGCCTGTTATGGTCTGAAGAAAGTGAGGGAGGAGATCCTGGAGAGTATAGAATGGGAGAAGAGAGGGTAAAAGGTAAAAATAAGTGTTTTATATGGCAAAAAATAAATTAATTAAAATTAGTTATCCGTAAACCTCTCATTTAAAGCTTGTGAAAGAACACTGTTGGAAATAAAATGCTATAAGGTAGTTACCCTAGTGTGTACTTTCTTCCTGTGATTTACTACTGACAAAAATCAGCTTGGAAAAGAAAGGATTCATTTTCTGATTCCACATCACAATCTGTCACTGTAGGAAGCCAGCACAGGAACTTGAGGGAGGAATCAAGACAGGAACTGAAGAAGAGACCACAGGGGAATGTTTTTACTGACTCTCTCTTCATGATTTGCCTAGCTACCTTTCTGCTACAACCCAGGACCACCTGCCAAGGGATGGCACCATCCCTAGTGAACTGGGCTCTTCTGCACTCATTAGCAATCAAAGAAAAAAAAGTCCTGCAGACAAGCCCACAGGAGAATCTGATGAAGACAATTCCTTGACCGTCAACGGAGGTTCCATCTTCCCAGGTTTGTACCACAAATTTACAAAGAAACTAACCAGAACAGTAGAGATATTCATAAAAGAAGTATAATTAAAGTTATGTTATTTAGACTCCACGAATTAACTGAATTTTGAAGGCAAGTAAGATATTTTGTGGTATTTATAACATTTAGCCAAGTAAACCTTGTGGTGACAGGAAGAGGGGAGACAGGTATCAGGAGAGACAAGGTGACTCCTGATGTTTTTTTAAAAATACATGTTAGTAGCAGCACATAGCTTGAAGGAAGACTTTGTGTGATGAGTAAAAGTAATCCCCAAGTAAATTGGTACAGTGCAGAGTTATGTGCAGTAAGCCTACCTGCAGATTAGACTGAATGCCAAACACCAATTATTCTCACTGAGTGCACGGATACACCAGTTTAGAGGGATCACTATTATTCCACAGTGGGTGCATTTGCCCTTAGACATTAAAATTTACTAGCCTGCAACCTTACAAGTTTCAACTACTAAAAGTAAAAATTCTATAAAATGAAGTTGCTGTGTTTGAAGGTAGGAGTGGTTGTTTCTCCATTAATATTGTAGCAAGTCTGTCACTGATGGATTCTGACTCTATGGAAGGGAGCCTGCTATCACAGCCTGTAATCTAGCCTATATGACTTGACCTTTGGGACAGGGTTTCATCTATAAAGAGTACTCTGTCACTATAACTAAGCTTGACTTGTGCTACCTAGTCTTAAGTGGTGGGTACAGCACACAGAATTTTGTGAAGTTGCTTTCAAGGTGCAAATCACAGTGAGAGAGAACTCACTTGAGAGATATCTGTCTTTGTGGGCATTATTGAAATTTCCTTGGAATGTGTGCTCATTTTTTTCATCACATGCTACCTGAGAAAGTCACACCTCAACAACAACAACAACAACAACAACAACAACAACAACAACAAGCTACCTTCTCCAGCAGTGCTAACTCAGCATTTTAACAAACCTTGAAATCTTGCCAACTGATGGGCATAAAATGACTGCTAGATCAACTCCAGTATCACTCAACAATATAATGCAGAGTGTTCTTATAGATGGGAGGAAATAAGTCTCTACCTTTCAATCCTATGACCATGACACCTTTGGACTGAGGATACAACATTATAGGATTAGTGTTCTTTGAGGTTATACATTTATTCTAGAAAAGTGAAGCTGTTTATTCACAGGATATAATATCTAAGTGGTACATCGATTCTCTATCAAGATCCATGCAATCAAGGTGCCAAACCATTTTCCTCTGATGATCAGAACTTGTGGGATAATTGGCAAGAATTGAAATCATGGATTCACAGTCATATTTCCTTTCCTATAAAATGTGATTCTTGATGAATTACATGTTCTGAGTCCTTAGATAACAGTACTTGCCCTAAATATACGTCTATGAACAAAGTAGTAGTGCCTAGAAGATACTACTGTTTCTGATAAGAATGAAAGCTGTTCCTTCTAGCACAAAGTTCTCTATTAAAAGATTTGTGTCATTAAGAGATAGGAAGAATTCAAGAGTATACTTTGTTAGAGTCAACTGAATTTAATGAGAGGAGGTTGGTACATTAGTGTAGGTGATTAGGAGGGTCAGCCATATTCTTTATTTCTGCCATGATTGCTGCTCTGTATGGACCTACCATTATCATGATTAAGTCCACCACCAATCAGAAAACAGAGTTTCCAAGCAACTTATCTACATGGTTTTTAACTGTGATCACCATTCACAGTTAATGTTCTTTATGTGTAAAAATATACAATACAAAGACTTCTGCTTTGTATATATGTGTTACTGAGCATTAAACCTGGAGCCTTGTCCTCAAGAAATATGGAATAGGAGTAGTAAAGATTAGGGTGAGATAGGAAAGTGATTAAATCAAGGTTGGAATGGAGACTACATTAATTTTCCAATATTTCTTTTTTCAAAATTTAGACCCTGAATCTCTGGTTCTAGATATAAGTTGTGCAAATCTTTATGTAAAATCTACCACTTAATCGGTTATTTTTTTTTTACTCAAGAGTTTCATCAAGCAATATTGCCTTTCTATATTTGTTTTCCACATCTATTAAAGGAAGATAAGAATAGTAACATACTCCATGGTGCTGCTTTGAAAGCCAAGCTTCTTATGTTATTTGCCTTGCACAAAATACTTGGGTTTATTAAATGATTCTTAAAGGTTGGGAGTACATACACGTGTGCGCACACACACACACACACACACACACACACACACACACACCATAGAATTTCTTGATACTATTGAAGTTGTAAATTGTTGCATAATATAAGCCTTAATAAACTTTAGTAACCCAAATGAAAGTTTATTAGTTGCTGCTATGATTTTGTCCTTTGGCTAGACTCAGCAGGGGACTTTAGGGTTTCTAGTTCATGAAGTTTCAGTCAGATACTGAAGGAGCTGTCATCTTTTGAAAGCAAGGCAAGGTTTGGCTTTATGAAGAGTTCACATTGCTCTCAGTAATTGCTAGATGTTTGGAGGGACTTAGCTAGATTATACAGGCTCTATATGAGACCTAACTTCTGAAATCAGGGCAGATGATTTCCCAAGGTAAGTGTGCCATTAACAAGTGTTCCAAATACAAGAGGTTAAAGCTACACCCTTGTTTGATTTAGGTCGTATAAAAGCTATGTAGCATCTCCTTCTTCAATGCTGTTACTTAGTTGTGAGATTTACCATCTCTTAGCACATGTCAAGAAATAAAAAACTGTAAAACTATCTTCAGAATGCAGTCACTCACAATGACTATTTAATAAAATCTGTGGAGATGGAAATTACTTGACAGTGGGCTTATTTTATGCAGAAAGTATAATATTTATAACATCAGTAACATACATCCATAGAAGATTTTTATAGAGTATAACCATATATAATTGGTATTATCAGATAATTACTAATTTATATGAAGCAATGCTATATAATTAGAAATAATCTATAATTTTCTTCAAGCTTGCATATTGATTTTTTACCTTAGTGAGGACTTGTTTAACTATTCTGATTTTTCTGGTGTTCCCTGAAACAGACAAAACTCTTGAAATAATTATGAAAAAGACAAGGAAGACCGTGGGTCAAGCAAACCATTCTACAAACAAAGGAAAAGAGAAGAGTGGCCTTCATAGTAAAAATGATGAGATTATTTAAGAAATGGGATAACATGAGGAAGACAATTTTGCTTACAGAACAGACTTTGAGTCCCAGTTCTGTGTAGTCTGAGATTCACTTTCCCCTTTCAAAAAAAAATAGACATTATTTTCTCATTGCATCTGCTATGTAATACAGAACAGTATCTTTCTCATTTATGATTTCCATCATTGCACTCTAAAAGGTATGGAGTAGAACATTGTTTCTAAAAAAGTAGCCGCATGAACGGTGTAGTGTTTGGCACCTCTGTGTATATTTATTTCAATGTGGTTTCTATCTGAAAAGCACAGTAATTGGAGATCTATATTTAGAAAGGCTAGAGTGCGTGATGATCATTTGCATGTATTTCTCTAAACTTCTAGCTTTAAAGACTTTAAAACTGGATACAATTACACCCTGCCATTTGTCATCTAGAATGTGCCCTGGAAGACGCTTAAGCCTGATTTTGTACAGATCTGGGTCCTTTTACCTTTCACATTTTTAATACTTACAGCAGTGATCATGAGTGCATTGTGGATATTAATAATCAAACAAACATTGGTTAATTCAAGAACTTTTCAATATTAACAAACATTTGTCATTAGCACATTGTAATCAAGAGAAAAATTTTTCCTCCAAATAAGAATCATGCTGCTGAAAGAGAAACCCAAATCAATCTGATACATTTTAATCATTATGAGTTGTTTTCTTCTATGTAACTAAATTACTTTAATGATTTGCACTAATTGCCTACTTCATTCTTCTTGGTCAGCCTTTTGTGTTTTCAAGTAGATATCCGGCCTTATAGTGGGACTGAAATACCACTTGTTATAACTGTGAATAGTGTGTCTTCACACTAAGGATGATTTCTTAGCTCTTTGATAGTAACTAAATTTCCCTTCTTGCTGAATGAACTAAATAAATGTTTGTGTGGCAAACTATATATTAGTTTAAAATATGGATCAATAACTTTTATTCATATAACAAGAGCATTCTCAACACAGTGGATCTTTTTAACAAGGTCTTATCCTCAGTATTTAGTATAACATTAAAAGGTGAAATTCAATAGTACCATTAGCTCTGCCTTCATTTGAAATCGACTACAAGAGACTGACCGAGATGCTGTCCATGGTCAGCACTGTGCAAAAAAGAAATAAATGACTGCCCCCCAAGTTACTGCCACCAAAATAATAATAACAATGTAGACATATTAGAAGTGGAACTTTAGGTTGCATACAAAGAAATACATTATCATTACTTACCTTGTTTTTATAGTTTTTAAAAAGTTAAGACAACTAGAACAGAGCAATTGTTTGAAAACAAAGACATGAACAGAGGAAAGTAGAATCATAAAGTGAGGCAGTGATAAGAGATCTCCCTTTCCAGTGGGGATAGAATAGCTGACTGTGTGGTAGAGGAAGAAAAAGGAGGAGGGAGGGGAGGAGGAAGAGGAAGAGGAAGAGGAGGAAGAGGAGAAGAGAAGAATCACATTCTTATCTTTGGATGCATGTGTGTGCACTGTGTGTGTGTGTGTATGTTTGTGTGTCTGCGTGTCTGTGTTGTGCCTGGATATCACAAATACCTGAATTACTTGGTTGCAATCAAGATTACAGTGTTTGTTTTCATATATATAGTTGTTCTGCCTGCACAACCACTGTGCACCACATGTCTGCACACAGAGGCCAGAAGAGGGCATCAGATCCTCTAGGACTGAAGTTACAAAGAGTTGTGTGTGAGTCACCACGTGTGTGCTGGGAACTGAACCAGGGTCCTATGAAAGATCACCAAGGTCCCTTAACCAGTGAGCCATCTCTCCATCTCCAATACTAAGTTTCAGAAGAGGAAAGATGTGTGCCTGGAACCCCATTTCCATTCAGGCTTCTTTATTTTTTATAATGAATAACAAAGAAAGCAGAAAATGAGAGAAAGAACAAAGAACAATCATAAGACAGATGGGAAATATGGAAAATTATACATATATTATGAACAGAAACTGAGCAATATCAGTGTGAAATAATCCTGCACGAGCTGTCAAAACACAACAGTTACATGATGCAACTCTCACTGTAGAATAAAACTTTGAAAGAACCAAGGGTTATTTTAAATCTGAGCATGTACATTGCACACCTATACTCCTAGCTCTAGAAAGGTGGAGGAAAAAGAAACATGAGTCCAAGGCCTGTCTGTGGTACATCACAATTTTCTGTCTTTAATAAAGCAATGCATAAATTCATATTAAATACAAAAATAAAACATATGGGCACTTTAACCTGATAGTTTTCTTAAAATGTCAGTATGTGATAACTCATGCCTAACAAGGTTAACCAAGACTAGGTAAAAATATTCTATCCTTTATAAATATGTTTTTCATTTTCAGTCTAAAGGTACACACCTGTAGTGCCTGCATGCAAGAGACAGGGGGATAGTGAGTTCAAAGCCAGCCTTAGCTACCTGGAATGAGTTTCTCTTAGATACAGGCTAGCAAAAGAAAAGTTGCTTCAAAATAGCATTCAGAAGAAGGTAGAAAATTAAAACATTATGGATAGATGCCATTAAGTGACAGTTAACCAAAGTTGTCTGAACTCTATTACTATATTATGCTGGTGTGCTGAAAGAAAATATAACAAACACAGAGACATTTTACAAACAAAGGGGTGAAACATCGGAATCCAGTTTACTTAAACCTACACACACACACACACACACACACACACACACACACACACATGCAAAATCCCCCAGAAAGCTAGAATATTGTATGAACTGATTGGGGATAGCTTGTATACATTCACCTAAGCCCTGTTGAGATCAAGCTAAAGAAATCAACAATGGAAGATCCCATTGCTAGTCGTACCGTTTCAGGTTCCAGTCACTACATTATGAGGACATAAAGGAACCACAAAACAGCCTCTGTACACTGACAAGAAAAAAAGCAAACCATTCTGCAGTTTAGAAAAAGGTCAGCTGGCAACAGGTGGCTAGAAACCCTCAGGTTGTATGTGACAGAAATAAATTTCTTCTAAGTCAAGTTCAGTGCTAAAATTCTATATTGAAATTAAAGTTTTGACCATTTCCTATTATAATAAATTTTTAAATTTGCCATCTCATTGTGTCAGGGTAACACAGGTTGCAGACAGTTGAAACGTCTTCCACATAATTTGAGTACATGACTCAAAAGTACTGAGGCAATCTGATGAGTCATACTGAACATATGTTTGATTGAGAAAAGAAAGAGTGGAAATGATTTTTTTTTCTAGTCGATATGCCAAATGTTAAAGCTACAAGATAAATTTGCTGATCAGCATTTCCATTTGTGCCTTAGTCCACATTCTGCTAATAGAAAAGAATGCCAGAAACTGGCGGTTTATAAGGTACAGAAATTTGTTTCTCAGAGATTTCAAAGGGAGGCTCCAGTAAAGTTGTCAGAGTCTGGTGAGAGCTTGCTTCATGATTCACACATGGATCTTTCTCTCTGTGCCTTTGCATAGCAGAAGGAGTAAGGCCATTTCTCTGGGATATTAATCCTGTTCCTGAAGACTTTGTCCACATTTCCTAATCCTCTACAGTGAGCTCCTACTTGCTGACATCACAATGAAGATTAGGTCTCAATTTAAGAATTCAATGGAGACATCAAATTCACACTATAGCCACTCAGAAGACGGCCAGCATAAGATCCCATAAAGGAGGTTTCATGCAGAAAAATAAAGCATGCCACATATTTGATTACTTTTTTTGAGAGTTCCTTAAATAAATATCACTCCATAGAGAGGTTTTTTATTAGGAACACATTCTAAGTTGTGGGTGGGCATGCTCCTGATTTGGAAAAAAATATTCAAATAGCATTTCTTCAGAGAAAGGTCATATGTTAATTTCCCTGTAATATGGAAGCTTCACAGTGGCAGAGATTTTCTTTAATGTGCTATTAGAAACTCATGTTTCTAAAAATGCCTGGTGCCAAAATAGATGCTTAAAATGGCTTATTGGAAAATATGTAAATTTTCATTTCTACCTACACAGGTGAGTAAAGGAGCCAAGGTGTGGTATACTCAGTTCCTGTTGATGCTTTGATTATATTGAATTTAGGACCTTAGAAAATACATTTATTGTGGTCTCATGTTCCTTCACTTCAAAGGCCTTACAGTTATGATATTAACAAAGCTGTATTCCTTCTAGAATACTTAGGGGATAATTCATTTTCTCACTCTTTTGCAGATAAGCAAGTGACTTATCTTACTTCCACAATGCTCTTAAGTCATGGTTGCAACATCTCTGAACACACATTCACAAGTTTAGCAGATTCTGATATGTACATGTACATAGGTGGTCACATAACCTGCCATGCCTGGTGAATTTATCAGACACAGGAGGCATGAATAATAATGCTTAACACAAGTCAGAAGATTGTAATGTGATGCTCATGAGATTCAACATCAGCATTTCTCTTCAAGAAATAATTTGTCAAATGCACACGTCTGCAACCTTCACAGCTTTGGCTCAGTAAGCTCTTTGAAAGATCTGTTAGTTAATGATTTAACACAGGCTGGATTCAGCTCACAGAGATCCACCTGCCTCTGCCTTCTCCCAACCCTTTTCATTTCTATCCAACATGAGACTCTACTATCAGGATGTATTTGTAAGATCACTGTCACACTCTATCCTGTCCTGCATCCTTCCCCCTCTCCTTCACACACTTCACTCCTCATCACTCCAGTTCAGTGTGTTCTTGCTCAAACAACCCGATGTTATTATAGCAACAGTCCCCATTTGACAGTTGGTCTTAGTGAGATTTAGAAAGAGAAGGTAAAGATTATCAATCATGGAACAATCTGAAAGAATTTTATGGAGAGGGGGATTAGACCTCTATTCATGAATGGTGGGAGGGACTTTTAATAAGAGAAGTCCAAAACTGAGTTAAAAAGGCATTAAGTACTTTTGAAGAACCACTTCTTTCTAGAAAATCCCATCGACGAAAGCCACTAGCATAGCAACTGCCAACATCAAAAACCCCTGAAAAAGAGCAGGGACTTATCCTTAGGTCTTAACCTGTCAGTTTTACTGTCTGTATTTATCATGTGTGAGTCATGTATGTGGACAGAAGCATCTAAAAAGTTTGACATTGATTTGTCCTGATTGTACTCAATTTTCTCACTGAGGTATACTTTTTCACTGAGTCAGGAACTTTCAGATTCAGCCAGTCTGGCTACCCAGCTGGAATCTCTGCCTCCTAAACATTAGAATACAGGAGGACAACCGGGCCTGCCTGGAGTTTGTATGTATGGTTGTCAAACATCTAAACTTCTGTTCTCATGCCTGCTCAGCAAGTGTTTTTGTTTTTTTGTTTGTTTGTTTGTTTGGTTTTTTTTTTTTGCATCAAGCCTTACTATTTGTATGCATTCACAACAAAACTTCATTGTATTTGTTAATTCAAAATTTTGAACATTTTAGACAGAAGTGAAGCAATCTTTCTTGACCATCGTTTCTTAGGTGTCACAGATAATGTTATATCCTTTGAACTTTCTTATTTTTTCTGAGAGTAAACCTCTTAACAGACTACCAGGGTATGAATAAAATAGGATCTTATCCATTTATTTGTCTATATTTTACTTAACTGAGACTATAGTTAATCTAACCAATGAGCTCTCTATTCAATTGTGAAGAAAAAGATTTTGGTTAAATATTATCCTGAGTAAGGTAATCCAGACACAAAAGGACACCCATGGTATGTACACACTGATAAGTGGATATTAGTCCAAAAGCTCAGAATATCTATGATACAACTCACAGACCACATGAAACTTAACAAGAAGGAAGACAAAAGTGTGGAGGATTCAATCCTACTTAGAAGGAGGAACAAAATAATCACAGGAGATAGAGAGAGGAAGGGGGCTGGGAGGGAGAGAGGAGCATAAGGAAAAAATGGGGACACGAGATAAGGTACGGAAAGAGACAGGAGAGAAGTTCAGAGGGTCAGGAAAATTAATATGTAGCAGTGGGGGATGAGGAGCTGGAGGGAACCAGTAGAAAGTTCCAGATGTCAGGGAATCGAGTTTCCCAGAACTCAATGGGGTTGACATTAGCGGAAATACCCAACAGAGGGGAGCTAGAACCTGTAGAAGCCACCTCCAATAGATAAGCACGGCCTCCAGTTGAGGAATGGGACTGCCCTCCCACCTCAAAATTTTTAACCCAGAATTGTTCCTTTCTAAAAGAAATGTAGGATAAAAAGTGGAGCAGAGACTGAAGGAAAGGCTATAAAGAGACCACCCCACCTTGGGAACCATCCCATTTGCAGACACCAATCCCTGACACTATTGCTGATGCCAAGAAGTGTTTCCAGACAGGAGCCTGGGACAGTATAGCTATCCTCTGAGAGTCTCTGCTAGCACCTAATGCAAATAGAGTCAACCATCAGACTGAGACTGGAGACCCCAATGGAAGAGTTAGGGGAAGGACTGAAAAAGCTGAAGGGGTTTGCAACCCCCTAGTAATAACAACAATATCAACTAACCAGACCCCCCCAGAGTTCCCAGGGACTAAACCAACAACCAAAGAGTATACGTGGAATGTTAAATGACTCCAGCTACATATGTAACAGAAGATTGCCTTTCCTGGCATCAATGGGATGAGAGGTCCTTGGTGGTGTGGAAGCTTGTTGCCCCAGTGTAGGGGCCTACTAGAGGGGTGAGACAGAAGTGGAAAGGTAGGTGGGGGAGCACCCTCTTAGAGGCAAAGGAGAATGAGATGGGAGATTTTCAGGGGAGATACTGGGAAGGGGGATAATATTTGAAATGTAAATAAGTAAAATAACCAATAATAAAATAAAATAAAACATCAAGATTTAATAAGGCAAAAACCCCTAATTTTTTTTAAATATCCTAAGTTCAAAATTCAGCTTTGCAGTAACATTTTAAATGTAGTAAGAACTGACAGTTTTTTATTTTGATTTTGGACTCTCATATTCAAAAATTATTATACAATATTTTATTTAAAATTGGCATGTTCCTTGCATATATCTGATTGCTTGAATATATATATATATATATATATATATATAGATAGATAGATAGATAGATAGATAGATAGATAGATAGATATATAGATATATAGATATATAGATATATAGATATAGATATGCAGATAGTATGCTGTCCACTATTTCCCTTTTAAATATTTTATGGTAATACCACATTTTATTATTTTTATCACCAATTCTGAGCAAACCCCAGCATATGTAAAGTATATAATTCTTTTCCCTTCCCCATATTTTTCTTTCTAGTAGGGAAGAAAAAGAATACAACATTGAAAAAGGAAGTCCAGGGAGTTTCAGGTTTTATTTTAACCTTAAGAACAAGCTTGAAATTGGCTCTGCAAATGGATAAACCGAGTCCCAAAATAGAAACACACTTGTGCTGACAGATGGAGGTGTGGAGAGAGAGGAGTATGCCTGGCAACTGCTGCCCGAGGCGATCCCATCTGTCACCAGGTCCCTGCGATGCCTGTGCACTCAAAATCACCTGGTCCACTAATGGGCAGCGGTTTATGTTTGCACCATTCATTTCAGTGGGAGGTGGGCTAAACCTCTCAAGGATTTCTCAAGTAATGGGGATGGGGAAAATAACCAGAGTCTGCACTCATGGCACTAATATATTATCATTTTAAAGACATTACCTTTCTTTTTTTATCTCCAGATATCTTCCCTAGGACATAGAAGGATAGTGATGGTGGGAATGGTAGAGAAGAAGAAAAAGAGAAAAAAGAAATCATCTCCTCCTCAAACATTTTTTACTTAAAAAAAAGCTTATTTTTCTCCCCATTTCAATACAATAACAATAAATTAAGCTACTTAAACGATAGGCAAAATCAATTTCATTATTCCTATTTTGTAGGTGACATACTATGTGATCCCAGGGTCTGCAACTAGAACACCTGGGTTTGAACCTCCCAGCGCCAACACTGGCACCTCTGGTAAGTTTCTGACCTGTTTAAGTCACGGTTTCTCAGTGTTAAATAAGAATTAATTATCATGGCTATGTCAGTGTTTTGATGGGCATTAAGTCACTGAATCTGCATGAGACTCTTAAAGCAGTCCCTGTTACAAGACAGTCATTCATCAGGCTGCTGCTAGACACTAAGCCAGGGTAGGGGATACCGGTATGAACTTGCTGAGCCATATCATCTGAACTGAAGCATACAAGAATACAAAATGGATTTCTCACCAGTTTTGAATTCAGGTAGGCTTCCTATGACCTACAGATCGTCTGTACCCAATGTTACCTCCGTGATCACAGTGCACAGCTTGTCCACAGTGCACAAGAACTTTGTACTTTTAACAGAAACAGTTATGGATATTTTTGCCATCAAAAGACTGAAGCCACTTCTTCTGTCATGAACTTTATTATAAGATCTGAATGTCCATTTCTGGGTTTGTAAACAAAATCATCCTTCATATGGCCCTGTCTTTGTTCACTTGGTATGTGTGTGTGCACACACACACAAGCATCCACATTTCATATGTAAAAAGTAAGTAAAATTTTAATCTATATAATTTGAAGACCAAATAATATATACTTAACGTCAACGAATAGAAGAGAAGTAAGTTGGTTTATAAATTTCACACCGAGAACACTTTATATTCAATATGTAGGTGGTAAAAAGATACCCTGCTGCCTACAAAGACATCCCTTTCATATACATGTAATTCAATAGATCAGCAATTTGGGGAACTGGCTTTTGGTCAGGGAACCGACTGTTCCCCTATTTTTGATAGCAAGTCACAAATTGTCCACACTAATCCTAATTCCAACTGTATTAAACCTGGGGCCATTCAAAAATGTTGATCTTATTTAACAGTTTGTACAGTCAGTACTGTGTATCAAACAATCACAACACATTGACAGATTGACAGGGACTTGATCAGACATCTTGATTCAAGGGAGGGTGGAGAGTGATAAAATCACCTTTGCCCACATTCTTTCTTGTCTTTTCAAAGCCCTTGGACTCCCATGTGTTATTCAAGTAGGAGTTTGATTTCCTGTCTGCATTCAGACCTAGATGTCAAGATGGAGTGAGCATGTGTGAGAAATAATTGCTGTCTCTTAAGACAAAACCTTTGAGGAGATGAAAACAATGATTCCTTTCTCCTCTGTCATGCTTCTCTGGGCCCTCAATTCCCTTGAAGGGCATTATGTTAATATAAATCACTTGCATTGGATCTCTCAAACAAGCAAACGTAGCATAGCTGCATAATTTAGCCATGCGTTTCAGTTCTCTATAGATAGATAAATAGATAGATAAATAGATAGATAGATAGATAGATAGATAGATAGATAGATAGATAGATA
>JANHMN010000017.1:19405900-19418153 GCA_030674055.1 Rhabdomys pumilio
GATAGATAGATAGATAGATAGATAGATAGATAGATAGATAGATAGATGGATGGATAGATGGATGGATAGATGGATGGATACACACACACACACACACACACACACACACACACACACACAATTATCTGCAGCAGGCAGGGAGTTTCTAGCTGTTTGAATGTATTCCAGTTCGAAGTATAGGAAGAAGACACAAGCCTCCATTGGCTGTGTACAGTGAACGCAGTAGGCTAATGACCACTTCATTGTAAATGTGTTGGTTTTATAATCTACCTTTGGTTTTAGTGGCAAGGGAAAAACCTAAACCACAGGCTGGTAAAGCTCTCTCTGAGTAACCTTGACACTCAGCCTTCTGTATTTGCTACTTTGTTGCTGCTGTGATAAAACACCATTACCAAGTGAGCGTGTAGAGGAAAGAGTTTATGGTGACCTATGGTTGCAGGCTTGTAGGAGTCCATCACGGCAGCAAAGTATTGCAGCATGTAGTAGGCATGATGGTAGGAGCTCTCACCTTTAACAGACATGAAACCACAGAGTTAGAGTAAGTCTATGAACTCTCAAAGCCCACCCTCAGTGATGAACTTCCTCCAACAATGCTGCATCTCTTATTCTTCCAAAACACCATCAATATTGAAGAACAAATTTCACATGTCTGAACCTATAGAAGATAATCCTCAAGTAAATGACCATACCCTCTGACATCTCCCTTCCCAAGTTTTCTCCAAACCCTGAGATTTTAATGATCTCCACCCCCAGTACTTGGGTTCTAAGGAAATAGCCAGTGTACATCAAGGTGTGAATTTAGCAGTGAAAATGAAAACTTGCCCTATCTCGTAAAACCCACTCTGTGAAGATTAAGATAGTCACTAGTTTCTCTACTATCACCCTCAGTTTGCAAAATGACTTTAAAAAAATAATTGACAGTATTACACCTTGGAGAAATATTTCAACAATAATTTGGTTACAGGGAGAAGCTGCTTCGTTTCATGCATGAAATGATCCTCATATGTCCTGCAGAGAGCCCTTGTTTACTGGTGGATAATTTTACTGAGCCAGCTACACTTTGTCACTTGATTGCCATTAAGAACAAAGGTACATCTTCATCGTAATGTTATCTGGGGCCTGCCTAGGCTTGTTACTTGAGGAATTACAGCTGAAGGGCCACTAAGGGATTAGTTTGTCCCTCTTCAGCAGTAACTCCATATTCCAGTTAAAGACACTAATCAACTGTGTATTGTCTTGTATACATTCCTCCCATTTATTTCATAACACACAGAATATTCTAAAATAGGAAGAATATTGATGTCTTTTGATCCATATTGATATTCATAGTCATTCAAAAATATGAAGTTCAATTGATTTAGTGGAATGTAGTGAAACAATTTAAAATAATATTTGTTCTAAAAAGTTGGCATTAGAATTACAAAGAGCAACATATTTGACTTTAATAACTCAAACAATATTTCCTTAATAAGTTCATCAATTAAAAATCCTTCTGAAGCCTTGCTCTATACCTGATTTACATATAAGATCATATGCACATATCATATATCTACATATAAACTAAATTATAAAAATATATTTTGATAAATAAGTCACCTACAGGTGCGTTGCTCCAAAGTTGTATCTACCTAGTGCTCCATCTCATTCTCATACGTATAACACACACGTGCACACAGACATAAATTTGAGTCACATAATGACTCATAACACATAAATATGAGTCCATAATCACAATCTATGGACTCTTGAGTCTATCAGTGTTTTTCTCAATTGCATTCAAATAAGATGTCTGCCTTCTAGAATTATTGTTCAGTCTAAGTATAAATTGTAAGTGATTTAGTGTTTATTATTGTTAATGTATGGCATAAATACTATTATTTTGAATAGCTACACACAATTCTGCTTTTTGTATGTAGTCAGAGAATCAAATATGAAATGAAATTAGAGTGTACCTACCTAGTTCTGGATTTATAGTTAAAAAAATAAATAGAATAATTTTTTATTATAACTGCTCAGCTAGTGGACTGGTATATAATTAATGCACATTTTTATATAAGATTCTGTATTATTCAATATATTTACTGTTAGAAAATTAATACCTTTAATTAAATAAATATTTTAATATTCTATTCATTATTAACCTTTAGTTAGTGAAAAAAAAACAGTAGAAGGAACTGACTAATTTCCCTCAACTCCCTGATGTTAGCTGGGTGTCTTTATTGTCTAGATGTTGCATAAACACAAAAATCTAGGAAATAAATAGCATGGTGAATTAAAGTTTGCATCCAGTTAGCAACTAGTTTATGTAAACTTAAGCCTTCATACCATGAAATCAAACATACTTCCCTAGTATTCATGAAGGATGGCACTTGAAGGGTTGACAAAGCCCCATAGAATGCACAGCTTCTTGTGTTCATCATAAATCTCACGACCAATTATAACATGGAAACCTTTTAAAAAAAGAAAACTTTTAGAAGTTTATGTTCAGTTCTAAGTGTGTGATCAGGAATCCTGGGTGATTATGGAATAAAGATTGTGTGTGGATGTGGCTCCTAAAGAGAGGTGTCTGCCCACTCTTCTTAACACCTGTGTCCTCTTGCTGACTCTGTGTTTATACCTGCATGCAGGCTTGCCTGTGGAAAGGGGCTGACTGAGGTGCTGACACCTGCACATCAAATAGCAACTGTATAAAAATACTGCCACAGTATCTGTCAGCATTTTTTTCTCACTTGCCAGGAAAAAGGGCAAGATCACTGTGCTCTAAAACCAAGCTCAGAAAAGCATTAGACCTTGAGTCCATTTTAATAGAGAATAAACATACTTTGCCAGACAGGGAGGAGAAACAAACCTGCCCATTAAGGTGTGTCAGATAATACTCTTTGTTGGAATTATTGTGGGAGCTTCTACCATGCTGCCTCTTAATGCTGACTTCTGAAGTCAGATGACAGACAATTTCTGAAAGATGGCCATTTTTAATAAACAGTTTTATAACAGTCTTTGTTTCTATGCTCAGGATACTTAGATGATGGTGTGCAATTTTTTCTTTTTTATGTGTGGTGCAGTGCATGTGGACACTTGCATATGAGTAGATTTTCATGTGGGCGTAATGGTGTTCAGTGCGGGACATTCTGTGTCCTCTTGGCTTTCTCTCCACATTATCTTTTGAGTCACATGTGTGTGCAGGGTGTGTGTGTGTGTGTGTGTGTGTGTGTGTGTGATTGGCTAGCCTCGTTGGATTCCGCTGCCCTCCTTTTTTTTTCTTCTTCCTCCTCCTAGCTCCCTCACTATTAAATTCTCTTTCAAATATTTGTCTTTTGGGCAGTGAGGAAATCTTCCAGCACAAGAACGTGAAGCCAAGCATGCAGGTATTCACATTGCAGATGTGAGAAACATTTGTTAAACAGTAAAAATTATGATTTGATAATAAAAAATAAAATAATAAGATAAATAGATAGATAAATAAGTAAATAAATAAATAAATAAAAGAGGGGAAAAAAAGAAAAGCACAGCTTGGAACTCCAGAGACCAATTGTGCCTATTTCACAGTTTCTCTCAGCCCTAGCACTGTTAATATTTCTTGCTCAGTAAAGCTTTCTCTTCTGCACTGAATCAAGTCCCAAAACAGTGTAATCTCAGGGCTTCGATGTAAAGAGAATAAAGGCAGCAATTTTTCACTCTAACATAATTAAGTCACCTTTCTGAAACAGGTGATAGTAGCTACAGCCATATGTCTCTTTCTAGTCAAAGAAAAATCTTAAATTTAATTGTGGAAAAAATCCTGTGTTTCATTTTTTCCTTATTGGAAAAATTGATAACATAAACAATTGTCTTTGTATTTAAAGCCATAAATTTCCAGATTCTATAGAGGTTCCAGTTGAATGCTATGACTTTCAAATCAGGAGCTGATGAGGCTATGTTATGTGGAAATATAAGCATATTCTCTTCTTTTCATATTTCCTATATATGAATTATTCATAAGTAAAAAAATATGAGATTTATTTTCTAGCATAAACACAGAGGGAACTGTATCATAATCCACAGAATTTCCATCTTAACAACTATCTTGGTACCTCAAAGGGGTCATAAGAAAAACATAATGATTTTCACATGATTTTTTAATCAAATATTTCTATAAGAATGGTTGGACAGTTCACCACTGTAACAGATGCCCAGAGGAAATTAGTTATTCATATTAAAAAGGTGGCTCAGACAAAAGAAACCACAGCAGAGCTTTTCTTGTGTGTATGGTTGATAAGCACAGAAAGAAACATTATATCTAAATTCCAACACTTATCATTAAGCCAAGTTCTTCTTTCCCAAGTTATATGTACAGTTACTGTTCCTCTGTGAATACTATTTTCAGGTCATATTTTATAAAGTATCCATCCTTTCCTAATCCCTAGATAACCTTTGTCAACAGACTTGCAGCTGTGTCTGCAGCAATGTCAAAGTGCCCTCGGTAATTTTCATGCAGTAGATTCCTAGACCAAGAACATAGCAAGGGACCTCCTGAATCTACTGATGAAGTCATAAGAAAGAAGAAGACAAAAATAAAACTATCACATTTTGTTAAGCTTAACTAGGTCATCCCTGGAGGTTAGCACAGATGGTAGATTCACCCCAAAACAGGATGAGGAACTGGCAAGCTATCTGTTGGCTGTAGGATAAAGATGCCACCAGCACTAGAAGGGAGAAGGGCTCCAGGGGTAGGGAGCATCACGTATAAAAGTCCATCCTATGTGCTGAACAAGCTGACTTTAGTATAGTATAGTTTGTCGCTGGGTATAGTATTCTGTAGAGTCCATTCTTATACCTGGATTGCTTAAAGCTACATATACAAAGAAGTTACTGTGAACCACATTATCCAACAAGCCACCCCAGGCCAATTAAGTGTACCCCAACTCAGTTCCTTTTATTGAGACTCTGAAATGTCCTTAGTCAACTTCATCAGCCCAAAGCACTATGTGGCTTCAACAATGAACAGGTCGAATACTAACATTTAGCAGTCATAGTCAAGCGTGATTAAAACATCTTATATTTCGAACACACAATAATATAAATTTATTCCTGGGGTTATCCTAAGAAAACAAATAGAAACCATAGATATAGTTAGCCCATTGAAGGCATTTTTCTTTACTGATATAAATAGAGGAAATGAAGGAGGCATACAGATATTTATTTGTTTTTTACTTGTTCATTTTTATTTTGTGTGCAGTGATGTTTTGCCTGCGTGTTTATCTTTGTACCACATGCATGAAGCACCCACAGAGGCTATAAGACAGGCATCATAGCCCCCGGAACTAAAGCTACAGATGGTGTTGAGCTACCGTATGAGTGCTAGTTGTCTAACCTGGATCCTCTAGAAAAATATTTCATGATCATAACCACTGGCCTTTCTTTCCTTCCCATCTTGGTTTTTCTTTAGTGAAAGACAGTACCATATGTATGGTGACTCAGACAATCAAATGAAGATTACTTATATTTAGGAGAATATCAATAATATTTAGGAGAATATCAATAATATTTATAGAGAATAGTTGCAGGGAGAAAGCCATTTTTGTCCAGAGATGGTGGGACTCCAGAGACTGAATATAAGTGCTGTACTTGCATAAAAGCCTAAAACTACATAATCCACTCTTTAGAAGTAGAATGCCATCTACACTAAAATACTAGATATTTATATGTGATGATTTCTTTCCTTAATAAAATATGATATAGTATATTCAGGTGAGAGAGAGAGAGAGAGAGAAAGAGAGAGAGAGAGAGAGAGAGAGAGAGAGAGAGAGAGAGAGAAGAGATTGACCAGGTAAGTTGTGTGTAACTTTAATTTATTCAAAGCCTACTTTTAAAAATGATGGTTCTTAACCACTTTAACCTCCATTGTAGCCCACCACCCACCAGAGGTAGTGAAAAAGAAAGAATTTGGGGCAAGAGGACCTGTTTAAAAAGGTTCTTTGGAGAAACTCGCATCTATGTTGTCAGGAAATTGGCAGTTCAGTTCATAGATGAGCAGAGGAAGCTCAATCCACTCACAAACATTTCATGAATATACAAGCAGTCCATTTCAGAAGAGTTAGGATAGCAACATGAATTAGGAGCAGTAGCACTACCTAGCAGAGACATCCAGGTCTCAGCCTCAGCAGGAGTCAACAGGAGTGACCAGCAGGAACACTAGCAGAAGTTCTTGGCTCTGCCTCTCTCAGCAACTAATAAGCATTACTCAGCTAGCTCTATAAGCAAGCCTAGCTCAACCTCCATCACTGTCCATGGAGTTCTGTTAATACTTCCTTCATACATCATGTGTCCTCCATGGGCATTGACTCACCATGCGTCATGCTTCAGCACGTGAGTCTGACTTAGCAAAACTCCACGTGAGCCTGTCTCAGCTGATACCTCTTTGCCAATCAGGCCGAGACTGAGGAAGTGACAAGAAACTAGAAAACACTACCAGAAGGGTTTTTTTTTTTTTTTGGTGTGTTTCTCTCTATGGAGTCCTGAAAAATGGAGCTCAAATATACAATGTAAGGCAGACCAATACTTGTGTTTTGTTAGCTAAGAATCTTTCATCAAGTGTCTGTTCACGTGCTTGCTTTAACAGAATATCCTTTCACCTGTGTCTGCTTCAGCAAAACATTCCTGCATGAGTCTGCCTTAGGGAAATGTCCTTTGACCTGTGTCCACTTCAGCAAAATGCTCCTTCACATGTTTGCTTTAGCAAAACACCAACCAACACAACTGACTTTCCGAAAACCTTAAGATTCCATTTCAGTTAAGGTATTACTTGGAAGCAGTGTTGTCTATCCGAAAATTATGATGAATAATGTAAGTATGGATAATCAAATTCATTGTACTTTTCTATCAGAAAGATTTTAGAGTGAGTTGGTTCAAAGACAGGAGTAATTGGACATAACATATTCAATATTCTTCTGAAAGTTTAAGTAAGACAGACAAGAAGAGAGAAAGTGCATTATGTATGCCAGGAGAAGACTCTGATGATGGCTGTTGGATTCTGGCTTGAACAGAGAGAACATGAGAGACATAATGGAGAGAAGAAAGTTGGTACAGTGGATGGGCTGGAGGACTAGGTGTCAATGAAGATGTACTCATTTGTCCTACAAATTTACAAAGTCATGTTTAGAGGATAAGGAGCTTAAGAGGGAAATGATGAAAGTGTGAGCATTAGAACATCCAAAAAACGACAATAGAACATGATGTATGAGAAATCATATCGTGAGGACGTGCACCAATGAAGCCAATGCCAATATTTAGAATATTAGAATAATTATCAAATAATTATAGTTTCTTCCTAAATAAACAAAAGACTTATTCAAGAATATGGCTGGAAGAGTGGCAGATAAGGACCCCATTGGTAAAATATCACAACTACAGAGCAGCTCACAGTTAGTCTCCATTTACTTACTAGTTCTGCAAAACACAAGCTCATGGAAAGCACCTCAGATGATGGGCAGGTAGTAATGCAGCAATGATTTTTCAGTTTCGTTCTCCTCCTAGCAGTCACCCCTTCCACAAGTGGAGTGTACAGTCACTGGCTTCTCACCACACCATCTGTACACATATATGCATATGCAAAGGAGTATTTTTCTTCATGGTGGTTTAGGTAGGAGTAGCAGTTTAGAATTCTGATAAGGTAATACCTGAATAACTGTGCTCAGTTTGGAAAACTGAAGCTACTACTAAATAGAATGTATAATTATTGGTAATTATACATGTAAATGTATTTATTTTTAGAATTATAAAAGGGAGACAGGTGATAGATTAGATAGATGATAGATTGATAGATAGGTAGATAGGTAGATAGATAGATAGATAGATAGATAGATAGATAGATAGATAGATGCTGCACTATTTATAAGTGATAAAAATGAGACATGATATGAAATAAATGATAGGTAGTAGATAAGTATATTGATGATTGATAGATTAAAAAACATACCTTATAGGTGACAAATAGAGGCAAAGATAAATTGATGGATGTCAGATAAATACATAGATACACAGAAAAATACTAGGTAATTGATTGATAAATTATAAAAAGATATGTAATAGATTACTGGTGATTATAGAAAGTTATAATATAGAAGAAAGATAAGTAAATTGATGATTGATTAATACAAAGTAAGTTGATAGGTATATAAATAATTTGTTCTACTTAATTTCCAATAAAGCAAAAGGATTTGCCCTTGAATTTCCCACTGAATAGTCAGTTACTCCTTTGAGTAAGACATTTCATAATACTAGCATACTTCGCTGAAACTGTTATCTCTATGATAAAATTCCCCTAGACATTTATTCACAAGCACTGAGTAAAGAGAAGTTGTAGGTATTTCTGAATATTACTGCAATTTCTGTAGTATTTGTTATAGGGAGCCTCAATTTCTGCAGACTAGTTACCAAGTATGAATGGTACATTGGAAGAATATTCTGTGAGACTTTAAAAGATATTTATAGTGGATACATAAGAGAATTTGAGGGTTTTTAAATTTTTTAACTTTATTTATTTATTTATTTATTTATTTATTTATTTTACCATTTCTCTTTACTATTGAATGACTTGTGTGGTGGTTTGAACGAGAATGGCCTCATAGGTTTATATACATTTGGATACTTGGTCCCCAGTCAGTGGAAATGCTTGTGAAAAAAATTAATGGGTTTGGCCTGGTTGGAAGAGGTATGTCATTGTGGCAGGCTGTGAAGTTTCAAAATCCCATAACATTCCATTATCTCTCTGCCTCTTACTTGTGTCACAAGATGCAAGTTCTCCACTATTGGTCCACCATCATGCTTGCCTGCCTGTGGCTATGCTCCCCACCGTGAAAGTCGTGGACTCTAATTAATCCTCTGAATCTATAAATCCCAAATAAATACCTTCTCCTGTAAGTTGTCTTGGTTATGGTATCTCATAACCCCAACAGAAAAAAAAGAAAACAGACAACTTGTTAAAATATAAAAGCAAGTGTGTCATTATATCAAGAAAATTAAGTGGATTGGAAGTTTTGTGTATTCTGTCCATTCCTCTACTCAAACCTTAAAAGCATACATATTCATGTTGCCTTGATCAGAATGGAAGGTCCCTGTTTTACATTCAAAGAAGTAAAAGTAAAATTTTAGCCTCTCTTAGGAACTCCCAAACTCTTTCTAATTACATCTATACCACTTTGCTATCTTCTATTTATGGATATGAAGTTTTCTCTGAAGGTTAGTCTTTATGACTCTTGGGATTTGGGGAATCTGAGCTGGACCCCAGCATAGGAAAACAGTCAGCAACATAACTATCATCTTTTGCAAATTCATTCTCTAAAATATTCAGCACTTCTCACTTATCCACTGCAGTGATACTGTGTGATCTAAGGGCTTAAAATATGTCTAACACTTTGATCTAGAACAAAACCTTTTCATGGATAACCTTTGGTGGTGGCAAATTAGAACAAAGGAACACCCCACTTTGTAAGAAATAATGCTTAGGCTAATGGGTTCTAGAATTAAGGCATCTGGGCTCAAATTCTAACTCTCCATTTATTTGAATCACAGAATATTGCAAGTTTTCATTATATTTTAAACTAATCTGTCAAAGTTGGACATTACCTAGTTTCAAAGGAAGATCTGAGTCATGACTCCAATTTAAAAATTATCTTCCAAGATGTATAATTTTATTTGAGAAGAGATAAATCAAAGAGTGCTTACTGAGTTAATTTATGAAAGGGTTATGAGACATAAAATCCTGACTTGAGAAACACAGTTAACAACTTTGAACAAGTAATTTTTACCAAATGTGATTTTCTTTTTTAAGTGTCTTTGTCTTTAATGATGGAAAGAAAAAGTCATGGAAACTATATAAACTAAAATTTTACATAAAAAGTCTTTTATTTAAAACTGCAATGTGTGATAAGACAATATGACACAGTCTCAATTAAAATAGTTGCTGTGGTGAGCACTGACTAATCTTTTTTTTTTTTATTTGTATGAACAAGCCAAATGACTGAGTAAACTTTCCCCTAGAAACTCCTGTGTACAAAGTCTGTATTGTCCATTATAACAACACTTCTATTTGGGCATATTTTCTGACAAAAAAGAAAAAGTACAGAGCTAATAGTTTTTGCTTCTGTATTATAAATGTGGGCCTTCATAAATCACTCCATTTTCTGACCCTCAGTCTTGCCTACTCTATAATGGGACTGCCTGTGGTCCTTCTATAGTAATTTACTTATAAGAACTTCTGGAGGTATCACCAATCCTGATTTCAAGCTACATTACAGAGCAATAGGAATCAAAACTGCATGGCTTTGGTATAGAAACAGACAATATTGATCAATGGAATATAATCAAAGACCCAGATAGAAACCCATACACCTATGAACATTTGATATTTGACAAAGAACCCAAAACTACACAATGGGGAAAAGAATGTGTCTTCAACAAATGGTGCTGGTCTAACTGGATGTCTGCATGTAGAAGAATGCAAATAGACCCATCTCTATCACCCTGCATAAAGTTTATGACCAAGTGGATCAAAGACCTCAACATAAAATTGGACACACTAAATCTAGTAGAAGAGAATGTAGGGAACTGCCTTGAATTCATTGGCACAAGAGACAAATTCCTGAACAGAACACAAATAGTTCAGACATTAAAATCAACAATTAATGAATGGAACTTTATAAAACTGAAAAGCTTTGTAAGGCTAAGGACACCATATATAGGACAACACGGAAGCTTAGAGATTGAGAAAAGATCTTCACCATCCCTACATCTAACAGAGGACTAATATCTAAAATGTATAAATAACTCAAGAAGTTAGACAACAGCAAACCAACTTAAAACATGGGCTACAGAGCTAAACAGAGAATTCTCAATAGAAGAATCTCTAATGGTCAAGAAACACTTAAAGAAAACCTTCAGGATCCTTAGTCATCAGGGAAATGCAAAACAAAACAACTTTGAGACTCCATCTTACACCTGTCAGAATGGCTAAGAAGAAAAACTCAAATGACAGCATATGCTGGCAAGGATGTAGAGCACAAGAAACATTCCTCCGTTGTTGGTGGGACTGCAAACTTGCACAGCCACTTTGGAAATCAAATTGGTGGTTTCTCAAGACACCTATGGGCATATACTCAAAAGACACCCCATTCTACCACAGAGATATTTGCTCAGCTATGTTCACAGCAGCTTTATTTGTAATTGCCAGAAACTGGAAACAACCTAGATGTACCTCAACTGAAGAATGGATAAAGAAAATGTGGTACATCTACACAATGGAATACTATTCAGCTATTAAAACCAAAGACATCATAAAGTTTGCAGGCAAATGGATGAAACTTAAGAATATCATCCTGAGTGAAGTAATCCAGACTCAAAAGGCATGTATGCTATGTACTCACTTATAATTCGACATTAGTCATAAAGTACAGGATAAACATTCTACATTCCATAACCCAAAGAAACTGGATAAGTAGGGGAGCTCAAGGAAGGATATGTGAATCTCATTCAGAAGGAGAAATAAAATAGTCATCAGAGGTGGATGGAGAGGGGAAATTGACTGGGAGAGAGAATAAAGTGGGCTATGGGGATGTCTACCTGTTTTAGGGGCATGGAGAGAGAGCTGGAAATGGGGCGAGGCATCTCTGAGACCAGCTATGAACCTAGGATGGGGAAAAATATGCAAAGTCTATAGGGATAACCCTAGCTGAGATTCCTACCAGCTAGGAATATAGAGATGAAAGTAGCCACCTTCTTCAGCCTGGTAGGACTTCCAGTGGAAGGAGAGAGACATCAACCCACCCACAAAACCTTCAACCCAAAATTTGTCCTGCCAACAAGATTAACAGCGATAAAGGTGGAGGAGAAATTGAGGGAATGGCCAACCAACAACTGTCCCAACATGAGACCCATCCAGTTGGAGAGAACAGACACTACTAATGATAGACTGCTCTGCCTGCAGACAGAACTAGCATAACTGACTCCTGAGAAGCTTCATCCAGCAGCGGGTGAAAACAGATGATGCAGATACCCATAGCCAAACAGTGAGCAGAGCTTGGAAAGTCTCATGGAAGAGTGGAGGATAGAATTGAGTGAACCAGAGGAGTCAGGGACACCACAAGAAGACCTATATAGTCAATTAACCTTGACCCATGGTGGATTACACAGACTGAACCACCAACCAAAGAGCATGCAGGGGCTGGACCCCAACACACACACACACACACACACACACACACACACACACACACACACA
>JANHMN010000017.1:19418163-19434371 GCA_030674055.1 Rhabdomys pumilio
ACACACACACACACACACACACACACACACACACACACACACACACACACACACACATTTATAGCAGATATGCATCTTATTCTTCATATGGTTTCCCTAACAATTGGAGCTGGAGCTGTCTCTGTTGCCAGCCATTGGATTTTCTGGTTGGGCCTCATTGGGGAAAAAAGTGCTTAGCCCTGCTAGGATAGTACTCAAGTGGGCTTCCCCTTCTCTGAAGTGTAGGCGGAGAGAGTGATGGGGGAGGGATTTGCAAGTTTGGGACTAGGAGGAGAAGAGTCAGGGTTGCAATGAATATATAATGTGAATACAAATAAATAATGAAAAAAAGAAAGAAAATTAAGTGAGGGTGGTACATAGCTGGAGGAAAATGGTCAGTGGGGACCTATCTTTGAAGGATGTACTTTGCCTCTGATCCCTTCTCGCTCAGTTCCTAGTTATTGTAAAGAGAGCGTGTCCTCTGCTGTGCCTATCCACCATAATCTCCTTCCTTGCCAGCATCCATCCTAAGAACAATAGGGCCAGTAAGTCATAAACAGGAACCTCTGAAGCCTCCAGTCATAAATTTGCTTCTTTAATTTGTTTATGCCCGATAAATTGTTCCAGTAACAAAATGACTAACACAATATGCTATGAGTCAACCTGCCTTTTTCCATTTTCATATTCTGTTTGCTCTTTATTCATTTACTTGGAATTATCCTTTTATTAATTGACATGTTTACTCATTTATGTGAGATTCTATGGTAATTTGATGTATATGGGCAATTTGCTGATCAAATTTATATAATTAGTAGCATCAACTCCCTTAACATTTTCCCTCTCTTTTAAACTATTTAAACATTTTTTAAGAATTCATTTTTATTTCTACAAAAAGATTTAAAGAAATGGGAAGTTGGCTTTGTGGATAAGAGCACTTGCTGTGTGAAGATCCTTAGGCACACTCCAGCCAACATGTACATAGGTTCACACATGTACACACACATACCAGGAAACATACACCACCAGCATCACAGTGTATAAAGTTAATCAATAAAACAAATACTAAAGTGTTTTGAGCATAGCTCTCTAATCAGTCTTTTTCTATGTGTGTGTATGCCTGCACATGTGTGTGGATATGCACATGCACACACTCACAGATCCCATATTCCATGTCAATTATTTTCTACTGCTTTTGACTTTATATTTCAAGACAAGATGTCTCTCTGAACCTGGAGCTCATGGACTTACCAAGACTAGCCTCCTGCCTCCACTTCCCTATAGCTAGGATGAAAAACATATGCCATTGTTCAGAGCAGTTTATGGAAGTTCCAAGGATCCAGATTGAAGTCTTCATTTGAATTCAGTAACCTGTAACATCACTGGATCTGAAATTAATATTCCTAAGTGTGCTGTGCAAAATCTGTTTCTCTCTACACATAATTATGTAATATGTAAACATGAATGACCCTTTCCTACTGGAAAGGATTCTTATTTCTTTGCCTTGTTGGTCTGGATAGGACTTTTAAGCAATATTAAATTGCATGATTTGGAAGTTTCTTTTAAGTTTGGAGATCATACAATCAATGTGATCCACTCTTAGCAGAGAAACTGAGACAGTTTCCTTTAAAATCAGGAATAAGATAAAAATGTCCACTCTCCCCTCTCTTATTTGACATAGTACTCAGTGACTCAGCTACAGTATTTAGACAAGAAAAATACATAAAAATTGTAAAGGAAACTGTAACTATTTACATGTGATGAGATTCTTTACCAAAAGACCCTATATAGTTCACAAGAAAACTCAGATTTTCTGTGTTAGTGGTAGGAAAGTACATATAAACATTTGCTAGTGAAAACATGAAATCCAGCGTGATGTGCCATAACTTCCAATGCTACTGGCTACTTTAACTATACAGAAGTTCCTTGAGTTACATAGTCTGTGGCCTGGTTAATTTCAATGTGTGAATTATTTTTTAATTTAAAGCATTTTTATAATAACATTTAAGTATTTTTAATGTTTTAATTAATTAATAATTAAAATTATATGGTGTACAAAATGGGATGGACATTTTACATTGTGAAAGCCATTTTGTTTGTCATCTTGATCCAAATAAGATTTCTGAACAGCGTGATCTGAAAGTTTCTTGTAAATTTAAATGCCATACAATCTATTCATCTAACCATTTTACTCATAAGTAGTTCTCCATGAGACCTGAACATATGTCTCTGCAATGATTTCTGCAGCATAAATATTTGCAGGTGCTTTTGTGTGTAGAAACCAACTATTGGGGAAAGTTCAACTGCTCACAAATACGTTGGCAGGTAAAAGGATATGGCATTCCCCAACAGTGGAAGGAACTTGAGGAAGCAAAGAGAGAGCTACAGACCCAGACAGCATCACAGCTACATCTCAAATGACCACATCCAGCAAAAGAAAGTTCAGGAAGAGTTAACACTGTGTGTTGTCGTATGTTATGGCATCCCAAAGGCCATGTGCTAAGACTTGCTCACCAGCCTGTGGTACAACTTGGAAGTAATACACACTTTAGGATTTCAGACATATTGGGAAAGAGTGGATTTTCTTGGGCTACATTTTTTCCTAACACTTCTCTCTTGGCTCCATCATGCTTTCTCTGTCATGATGTTCAGCTGTGCCAAAAGCCTGATAGGAATGGATCAAGAGACTCACAAATAGAAGACTCCAAAGTCTTGAGACAAGATATGAATTTTTCCCTCATCCTTATTTCTTAAGTATTATATAACAGTGATAGAAAAGTAATATTCAATTGTATAAAATTCTAGAAGAAACAATTATTTTTCAATTGCTTTTTAAAAAAGGGATGATTTTCTGGCTATGGTGACCATGGAGGACTGAGATCATGAGTTCAAGGAGAGTCACCAAATAGCTTGGTTTGGACATACACAATAACTAGGTTCATTCACTTTGTGGGTAAAACAAGGATGTCTATGAGTATTCATAGGCATCAAACTGTACTAACTGTATACTTTCAGAATTCAAATTTTAATGCTATATTATTAGTGTTTAATAAGCCATTTAAAAGCTAGAGGAAGAAACGTGTTTTTTTTAACTCAAAACACTTTATTTATCAGTATTTGTATATACATATATACTTATACATGTATATATATATACATACATATATAAACAATAATTAAATAATAATATGTATTTGAAAAGTATGGGGGGTTGGGAAGAGTGGGAGGAAGGAGAAAAAGGAGAAAATTATGTAAATACAGTGCTCATACATAAAATTCTCAAAAAGGAATCCAGTTTTTTAAAATGTTCAGCAGATTAACTAGTATTCTACAATATGAAAACAAATATGACCTATAATTATGTTGAAGGACATTTTAACTCACTACAAACTTTGAAGTTTAAAATGAAATCAATAAAAATTATTTTACCCAGCATACTAACAAAAATCACAATAATATTTTATAATTCAAAGTATTTCTGAGAACAAGAAAATGGATTGTCAGGAGCTAAGTCAGTAGAGCCAGGGGGACACTGTGTGTTATTTCTTTTTCTTTTTTTTATCAAATCATAATTTTTACTTTTTAACACGGAAGTTATAAACACAAAAATGCAGGATGTGGGGAAGGGGATGACATAGGTGTTCAGAGGCAGTACAGATATCTTTCAGAACAGGGTATCAGCTGGGTGAAGGTTCAGGGATCAGGTCACTATGACTCTGCCTATGATTCACTTGTCCTTATCTACTTTGGTACTATCCACCAAGGCTATTTACAATGTCTATGACTACTCAAGCTGGTAGATTTCCACAAAAGCTGCCTGTTTATAATAGTGTATAGCCAACTGTTTCAGTGTTTGTCCACAGAGACCCAAGACTTTGTGTTAGCAGGCATGTATGTCAGGCCTATTGTTGATTTTAGGCTTATGGCTGATTTTAGGCAGAAGAAAAGTTTCTTTGGGAATTTATAGATTGTTTTGTCCTGGTAAATTTGTCTTGCTTCATACATTTGTTTGAATTTGGAACTACCAAGCATTCATAATTAGAACAAACAATAAAATATGTTGGACTAAGGATATAATTCATTGGCATGGTGCTGGCATGCATGGGGTTGTGGATTTGATCCTTAACCCTGTAAATGAATAAATAAAATAAAAGGAAGGTTTTTGAATGGCTCAGTAGTTAAAGTGCTTATCTCATGAACAAGAGAACAAGAGTTTTTGAGTTCAGATCACCAGACCCCAAGTTAACATGAGAAGGGTGGTGGCTGTTCTGTAATTCCAGCCACAGACCATGGAGACAGGGAATTCCTGGAGCAAGCTGGCTACTGAGACTAGCAATATCAAAGAGCTATAGATCTGACATAGGGACGATGCCAATGTGATGGTTTATATATGCTTGGCCTAGGGAGTGGCACTATTAGGAAGTGTAGCTTTGTTGGATTAGGTGTGTCACTGTGAATGTGGTCTTTTTGTTTTAGAACCCTTGTCCTAGCTACCTGGAAGCCAGTCTTGTCCTAGCAGCCTTCAGATGAAGATGTAGAACTCTCAGCTCTGCCTGCACCATGCCTGCCTAGATGCTGTCATGCTCCCACCTTGATGATAATGGATTGAACCTCTGAACCTGTAAGCAAGCCCCAAATATATGTTGTCCTTTATAAGACTTGCCTTAGTTATGGTGTCTATTCACATCAGTAAAACCCTAACTAAGGCAGCCTTAAAAGGAAGAAAGTAGAGAGGAATGGAGGAAGACTCTGTACATCAACCTCTCTTGCCTCTAGATGATCACACACACACACACACACACACACACACACACACACACACAGACACACACACACACACACATCATGTACATACATACCATGCTCACACACAAGAAAATAACAAAGGGGATTTGGGAGGCAGTGATAGCATTTGTATATGGTTCTGGAACTTAGAAAGCAGAAGTAAGACTATTGATACAAATTCAGGTAAGCCTTAGAGAATACTCAGGTCATAAGTTCAAGCAAGGCCAAGGGAAAAATTAGACCCTGTCTCAGTAAAATAAACAAAGACATATAATAAATATTAACAAACAAAAATAACACAAGTATGCATTGCTAGTAGCACTCTAATCATCTACCCAAGAAAATTCACAATGTAAATAATATGTTCAAGAGAGGGCAGTCATATTTATGTGATATTTGCCTTTAATATTTTAGTAACTTGTTAAGTAGTAAGACCGAAGAGGAAATGATAAAGGAAAATCTTTCCTTAAGGAATGCATATGGTCCTATTAGATTTTGACACATGTCTCTGCAAACAATTTTCAAAGTCAATGATATTCTTGAAAGGAGCTTTAAAGTGTAAGAAAGCTTCAAATGTTTCAGATAAAACAGATAAAGACAGAACTGAGCCCGTGGGAGCCAGAGCATGTTTCCGTTTAGAAGATCAGTAATGACACAAAGACAGTCTTTAGCCACAAATATTCTGGTAACCAGGAATGAAAAAGACACCACTTAAAATATTCAATGAATCTGACAACTTGTATTTTTTAAAGGCTGGTATGAATCCCTATTTCTGCCAAAATTAATTTTAAAAGGAAAATTTTTCTGAGAATGCTTCTTTGAATACTGCATTGTTAACTAAAACCATCACAGCACATGTTAATCTTGAGTTCCCTCAAAATAACTAAGAAGTAGAAAATCTTGTTAAGATTTTGTGATCTCTGTCCAAATCTGAAACCATTTGTCCATCTGGGGATAGAATTATACTGAATCCCATAGAAGCATATAGCATATGGTGACTTTTGAGCTTATGGACTGATCCCAAATTTTCCAACAGGGCTTATCACTAGACTGTACACTGTCTAAATAATGTTAGTAGGTCGATTATCTGCAACACTGCCATCTTCTCCAATGAGCCATAAGTTCTTGCCCCATTACCCTTACCAAGTGCTTCCTTTCATTCCATAGTCTCTCCTTCTCAAATAACAGGGGAACAGCCATTGAGACAAAATAACTTTCAGTGTTTGTAGGATGAATTTTGTATATATCAAGGCATCATGTGACTCCCATTCTCTCAAAGTATCAGGTCTATGTAAATAAACATTGCTCATAAAAATATTCAGGCTATCTAACGGCCACTTCCTTGGCTCAGGACATTCCAAGGCAATAGAAATCAAAGTGCAGACTAACCACACCTATCAGACTTCTAGATTTATTATTTCTAACCCACCTGATATTATAACATTGCTTATCAAAGGACTAACATTCTCTATAGTTGAATTTAGTTCTTCATACTCTCTTTATCATGTTAATTCATTGGGATCCACAGTTACGTATATTTTAATAGACACATTTGACTATCACTGGAGACACTGAGTATTTTGAGGTCTAGGAAAATTAAATCAATGGAAAATCAGAGTTGACAAAGGGGAGGGAGACCCATTATTCAGAACTTAGTTTTGAATGAACTGAAATGGAAGCAAGAATTTTTCCTACGATATTGTTGAGTACACTCCAGATGATTGTGAAATGGCTATAAAACAGAGCTAGGGGTATGAGAAATCTCAGTGATGGGTACCAAGTGATGGGTACCAAGTGAATAATTGGGCAGTAAAGGAGAGGAAAGTGAGACAGAGCATAAAATTATTCTTGCTTTGCTATTAAAATGATGTCTTTATCTGGCATAAATCTGAAGTAATGCCTGAACTGAACTGAGACTTATAATTTCCCATTTCCTATGATATTCTGAAGAGTATTTTTTATTTTCATCTTTTATTTGTATTTATTAGATTTGACTTTACTTTTAACTAGACATGTACTGAAGATATGTTCACACGAGCAGGTGCCCGTGGATGCAAGAGATCATCAGATCCCCTGAAGCTAGAGTTACAACCATTTGTGAACCACCCACAATTTATGCTGAGAACCAAACTTGGATCCTCTGCAAGGGTAGTACACACTCGAAATCACTGAACAACTCTCCAGCCCCTCATATTCACTATTTTATTAAATAAAAGTACATCTATACTCAATCACCAGAGTGAACAAAAACTTAAAATTGTAGACCAGAATACACTGTGATCTGCTGCTGATAGTTTTCCCACAGGAAGCCATTTTATCTGAGTTTTCTACTTCATCCCTCGAAGGTCCAGTTTTCATTAATGGCAAAACAGGACATAGCAATTGGTTCTTCCATGTTCAGTCTACTTATTCAAACTAATGCTAAGAATGGGCACATGTGTATGATGGTATCTCCTGAAGCAAGAAGAACCTACCTGTGGCTACCCACCTACCATGGAAAACTAACGCTCATCCAACGGCCACCAACTACCAATAGATCCTTAGCTAGAAGTGAGGCTTTGGTAACTCCATTTTCCCCATGGATACTGAAATGTTTAACTGACTTGATCTTGTGTAGGTAATGATATCTGCTGAGAGTTCAAGTATGCAGCATCCATGTCAGTCCAGATTATAGCACTGCATACCACTCTCCCCCATGCTGCAGCTCTTTCCTTCTTTCTGCCTCCGATTCCTGTTATTTCATGAGTCTTGGGGAAAAGGGCAGTGGGTGATTTAGCTGTCCCATGTGGTTAGGCAGTCCCAGTTGTTTTCTCTTAATACTCTAAACAATTATGTGTATCAACCACAAGCCACTGCAATAAGTGCCTTTTTCTGACCAAAATTGAGAGCAACACAAATAAGCAATCATTTTTCAGACAACAAGTGAGAATTTGGCAACTGAAGCTCCTCTATCTAATCTGCTTTCCTTACCTGTGTGCAGCCTTCCATAAAGACAGTAGAGGAAGTCATTCATCAAGGTAATTTTTACTTTATGTGACAATCCATTTTTTTCTGAATTACTTTGCAAAGGGCAGCTTATGCAAAGTTTTTCACCTCCTATACAAAATAGTATGTTGATATAAAAGTGACAGGGCAGCAAAACTTTGCCTTTTTGTTACATTATGAGAAACAATAAAATGAATCATGGTATATACATTACCTTAATTGGACTATTAGTTCTAGCAACACAACTAGTGCTTAGGAATCAGATTTTAAGTGAGGTCTTTTTGGACTATTTCTACAACCCAGTACACAAAATACATTAAATGTTTTTCTGCATGCTGTACCATTATAATCATACAATTTTAAAGTCAACCAAAAGATAGTGGCTCCTCATTTGTGCATAATTCTCATTTCTGGTACCTGGAAATAAAAGTCTTTTCTCCCACTGAAAATGAAGAAGCATATTTTGTCTTGATGAACTTTTAATCTAAAGGCTCTGTTTCTTGGTGGGCTTGCTAGAAGTTATAGAAGGCACATCTTTACTTTATATCTATATGACATGTATAGATGGACAGATAGATATAACCCAAAAGGTAATAAGTGATCAGATAAAGTATCCCTAATGACAAACAATCTAGCTTTGCAAGCACCTATCGAAATCTATTCTGCTTGTTAGATGTATCTGTTATTCCTACAAGTTGAGCTGATGAAAGATACACAATGAGAGTGGAAATTTTTCCAGTTTAAAACTGAAGCATTCTTAGTCACTTTTAGTTTTCAGAGTGAATTGATACTGTGATTTTATATAAAAATTTTATATAAAATTTTCTAAATGTGTTTATCATATACATATAATTTTTTTCATTTTTTTCAGTGTTTATCATATACATATATTTGCAATGTGCTTGTGTTACTGGCTTTCATAAGTTTATCAACTCCATTCTTCAACACTGTCCTTTCAAGTTATGATAATTAAATTCACTTCTTGTATTCATATTCTATTTTCACCAGCCTTTATATTTAAAAAAAAATCATTCAAATGCCAGAAAGAATTAACTCTACACTGATGCCTGATCACTTAAAAAAATAAGTGGATTATCATTTACTGAAGTCTAGAATGTTCGTATTGTTTATTATTTTCCTGGTACTTGAGGGAGATATTGAAGTCTTATAGCTTTATGGTTTCTTATCTTACTTACTACATAAATCATAATTCAATCATCTTAATAGAAGAAGGAATCAGGTACATTCAGGGTTTTTTACCTATATACTCCAGGTACTATCAACCTGAAACCATTACAGAACAAAGTTGATAATTTTACCAACTAAATATATATGAAATATGAATATTCATGGCTAGTTTTGCTTTTTCAGAAAATAATCTACTTCTCAAAAAACAGCTGAGATAGCAGACATCTTTTCAAATGTTTTAATTGCAAAGTTGGACTCTTGGCTAGCTCTTGGCTTGGCTTCCAAAGCTTTCTATAACTGGTAAGGTGGCTATGCATAAAGAATGCTCCATGCCTTGGTTTATAATGGATAGCTTCAGGGAACATGGGATTTTGCTGCTTGCTAAATAGCAAATATCTATGTGGCTGGCCTCTGATAGCTCTCTGTAGGGAAGACATCTCATATAATGTATTGCAAATTTCATATTAAGAGAGAATATGATCTATGAGATCACACCCAGATAGGAAGAAAAATAGGGATCTGTGTGCCTGGTCCAGACTCCTCTGTGTGTTTCTTCTGTTTGCCCAGCTATGCATATTTGCAATGTTGATGTGATACACTTTATGCATATGGCTCTATGCAGGTTCTCATGAGTCTCCCTAGCCAAGCACTGAACAGATGGCATTAGATGCTCCATAAAAATGCTGTTTAAGTAGTATAAATTAAAATGCTAAAATTTATCTTTTCTAATCCCTCAATGCTAGGGTAATGTTTTGCTTTATTTTCCCATATCATATCCTGTTTAAAAAAAAAGCTTCCATCACTCCCTATCTCTTTTAAAATCCCAATTCCACTCCATTGCTTTCCAATAACTTACCCCTCTGCATGTCAGTTCATGTGTTCTCTTGCTCAAAAGCTTCTGATAAGCACTTCACCCCAGTGGAGAACTGTATATTATAGCTACTCACCGGACTGCCTTGCTTCTCTTCTCTGTTCTCCTAACACCATCACAAATTTCCTGTGTGCCTCGCCTTCATTACTCTTCTCCCACACTTGTTGCCTCTGAGACATAACTGCAAAGAACTGGGAAGTAGGTATTAAAATTAATCTTCATATCTTGATGGTTGCATTCCTCGTAATTATTAATGAGCTGAAGATATCTAAGCTGGCAATCCCTTTCTAAACCACTGTAACTGATGTGGTGTCTGTTGAAATGTTAAGCTTTCACACCTGGCTAGCTGTGGCATAAACCACAGGATGATATGGCTTCTGCAATGGCTCTAATGTATCTACCCAATGAGCTGAGGTTCTTGTATTTCTCTCGCCTTCCTTGTGGAAATTTCCTAACAGCCATTCCAGGTAGCACATATCTAGATCAACAAAGAAAAAGAAGAATAAATGATGTGTGGGTGGAGGTGGGTAAAATAGTTCTCTTCCAGACCAATAACTGTCCAAGATAAATAGGAAAAGATACGTACTAATTTAGAGCCTTAAATACTGTAATTAATTAGTAATTAATTGTAAAATGGCAAATAGTAAAGATAAGGACTTATTTAGATTCTATAAAGGTGAAACTTACCTCTAAAGGTAAAGACTGATTTAGATCAGCAAGGATTGATCACTGGTGACTGGAAGAAGGGCCTGAGAATGTTAGCGTTGAACAAGGTTATCTCATAATGAAAATGGACTTATTTGTTGAGTAGAGGAATGGTTTGTGCCATGTAGGATGTTTAGGTCATTTGGCATACTCATTCCAGCATAAATAGGGGGTGAGAGGACCAGCTTCAAAAGTTTTTGCTGTAATTAATAAGTCTGATGGGACCAGACAGTTAAGTTTTAGCAATATCTATTATTACGCCCTACTGTTGCTACTACTGCTCTGGAGACCATTCTTTGAAATGCTGGAGTGACAGACATAAGCCTCTCCCACATACTTCCATGAGTTCTGGGTGAGATTGTTGTAATCTTATTTAGAAGTATACAAGATGTGTGAGTTGTTATAGATGTGCACTGAATTGAGCACTGGGCTCACAGCTGTAGACAAGCTCAGTGCTGGCTGCCTAAATAACAAAATGTCATCTCCGGAATCTATCACATTCATCATAGTTTTAAAATAAAATTTATGGTGGCATCACCATTTCCAATATATGGGAAAACAAACTACAAGGGTGTGCTTTGTAAGCCACAAAGGAGCTATTTACTAAAAAGATTAATCACTTCAGATCATACGAAATAGCACAAATTAGTATGATAAATTTAAGTGTAATATAACATTTTTTCTCCTTAATCTTGAACTTAAAGTGAAAATAATAACAAAGCTCTATGTTTCCTAAAAACATTGCATACAGAAGAATACAATCTACCAAAATTAAACTAGTTAGGGGCTAAAAATATCAGTCCAGAGAGTATACCTCAGTGGTCAGAGTTGAGAAGAATTCAGAGGTCATGTCCAAGAGGATACTGATTATACTCCAAAAATGATTTGGATAAAACACATTAGGTTTTCCACAAACAGGCATCTGTTGGTAATATCATTAAAGAGAGTCTATTCATATTATATATTATCAATATTGTTTGTTGATCATACACTATACATCTGAATAAAGTCACATCCCTTGTGTGTGTGGATAAGATACTGATGCAACAAAGTTTTCATAAACACAACTCTCAAAGAAGATAAAAAAAATAGTTTACTCTGGGGCAAAATATGATTGTCCACAGTCCATGAACACATACATAAGTCACCTCAAATTCCACATGGTAAGAGCCTGATGAAGGTTTATAGTAAAAGAACAAAGTAAGTCACAGATCAAGACACCTTTCATATAGATTGGTAGAAACACTACGTAGGTAAGTTGAAGCAAAGCATGGAAATTCTGTTGGAAACCTCAGATATTACTAGGCAATATTCTTTGCTTTTGGATTGATTGGTTGGCTGGCTGGCTGGTTCGTTGGTTGGTTGGTTGGTTGGTTGGTTGGTTGGTTGGTTGGTTGGTTGGTTGAAAAAACTGGTGCATTGCTTGTACATTCTAAATGATATACTCAGTGGTCATAAAAGTGTTAGGTCAAGAATAGGGAGGGGTTAAGATGACCAGAGGTAATTTGACTCTAGAATTGAAACATCACAAATTCTCCAATCATCTAGTTTCTAATCATCTAGTTTTTAATCAGCTTTGCAGAAGGTTCTTTAGAAAGGCACTGCTTCTTTCTGGCCACTTCCATTCACAGAACTTTTTAAACAAAACACAAAAGCTTAAGAAAATAGACATTGTAATGGTATTCAGTAGAAACACTGTAATAAAGTGTTCTTTTATGCTGTGAGCGAGAAGAAATGGTTCATAATGAAAAGTAAGTGTCTCTTTGGCATAAAACTACTTAGAATAAAATAGAAGAAAAATCTTAAATGATGTAATTGGAAAAAAATGAAAAAATATTCAAGAATTAAATTTCCCTGCTCTTATAAGTTTTCCTCCTCCCTCCAGGAAGGAACCAGTTTATAGAAAATAGCTACCTAACAGCTCTTTCCTAGTATCTCTTTTTCTCTGGAGAATCCTATAATATTTGACTTATTTGATTTGTTTCCTCGAGAAGCAAATTAATACCATCCTTAAAGAACTTTATCTCCAGTGGCAGGGCTGGGTTCTTTGCTAGAGTGAGTGTTCAGCCTATGTCATACCCTGAGTTCAATCCTCAGAATCTAAAACCAAAACATTTAAAACATATATAAAATTATAATGGTAAATTAATCTGTTCAATGTCATGACATCCCCATCTATTAAATAGGCTACCTTGGATAAAATATTTAACCTTAGTATATACCAGTTTTCACATTTTATTAAGATAGACAAGACACTGGCAACATTTCTCTTAATAGATTTGTTGAAAACATTAGCTGTAATGTACCATGAATAGGATTGTCATTGACATACAGAAATCATGGTGCAAATGTTATTTTTTATCTTATAATTTATTATGCATTATTATACTGTAATATAAAGAAATCTGTACTTACCACATAACCCCTTCAAATCTACTGTTACAATTATGAAAATGATTTACAAATGGCTCTGGACTTAAGATAAATGTTCAAAATGTGATTTTCTAAAACACAACTAAAATGTTTTTAAAGTACATCTTTTCTGCTTCTTTTTCTTCTTCTCCAATGATCCCTGAGCCTTAGGAAGAGAATTTGTGACAGAGATGTCTTACTTGTGGTAAAACATTTTTTAGTCTCAGTCTTTGAACCCTGATCAATTGTGGGTCTCTGGGTTAATTGCAATTTAATGAGAAAAAAAGCTTCCCTGATAGAGTCTGAAAGAGGCACCAATTCATATGCATAATGATAATTTATGTATTAAGCATCTACTTAATACTATGTCTGTTTAGCAAGAAAATAGTATATTGTTTCCTATGGACAATGATTTAGGACTACAGATTTTTAGACCCATAATTGTACTATGTATGGAACTTTTTCTTGTGGAATGAATGGGCTTTAAATCTAATAAGAGAGCATTTTGTTTCTCCTATGTTGTCAGTGCCATTTTTTTCTCCAGTGAGAATATCTTGCTAGGATAGGTATTACAGTAGCTCACAGAATTCAAAGAAACATGAAAGCTAACCAGTAGGAATGAAGCTTCCAAGTGAGTACCAGCTTGATTTCTCTATGGTTCATGTCAATGGTATATTCAGCCATCAGTTCTTTTATTATCAGATTCAGAAAGTAACCAAGAGCACTGGCAATACCCTAAAATGTATGCTTAACTTTAGGGTATTAGTGTCATCCATCCCCAAAGAGGCATCTTGTTTCTGAGATGGACTTTTATTAGTTACCCTGTGGTATAAACTGGAGGCATTGCTGCTCTTTAATATAAGGTAACACATTTATATACATGCACATGTGTGTTTGTGTGTGTGTGTGTGTGTGTGTGTGTGTGTGTGTGTGTGTGTGTGTGTGTGTAGGTTACGTATATTTATGGTTAAGGATATAGAACATTTTAAAAAATATTTCGCAGACATTTGTACTTCATCTTCTGAGAACTCCCTGTTCAGTTCTGTGTCCCATGTCTGTAAAATTGGAAATTATGTTTTCTTTATGTTTAACTTATTGAGCTGTTTGTTTTATATAAATATTAACCTTCTGTACATGTATAGCAGGCATTTTTCCTACTCTGTAAGCAGTCTTTATTTGAATAATAGTATTATTTTTCTATAAGAAGATTTTCACTTTTCTACAGTCCCATTTATTAAATGTTGGTCTTAATGCCTGAACTTTCATGGTTTTTCATATAACTGAAAGATTAATCCTAAGTTTCATGTGGTAATTTCAAGATCCATGATAGTCAAAAATTATTCTGAACAACAACAACAACAAAAAAAAAAAACCTGCAGGATGTATCACTATTCCAGGTTTCAAATTATACTATAGAATTTTAGTTTTAAAAACAACATATTGTTGGCATAGAAGCAGACATATTTATTAATGAAATATAATTGAGAACCTACATATGAACTTGTACTCTAAGAGAAACCTTTTTTTAAAAGCCAATAATACACATAAAAAAGTATAGTATTTTCAACAAATGGTGCTGATCTAACCGGATAGCTATGTAGAAGGATAAAACTTGGTCCTTATCTTTCACCCTGTACAAAACTTAACTTCAAATGGATCATTGACCACAAAATGATACTTGATATCCTGAATTGGAAAGAAGGAGAATCAGGAAATAAGCTTGAATTTCTTGGCATACCAAAAAGGTTTACTGAACAGAACCTGAAAGCATAAGAATTTCCAATGTTCTGTTTTTGTTGCTTGTGTTTGTTTTTTTTTTGTTTGTTTGTTTTTTGTTTTTTTTAGAAAGGACTTTGAAAAGTTGAATGTTATATTACTCTGGGTGATATTTTAGGAAAGTGAAAACCAGGAAGACATTTTGCTGAAATCTAGATGGTTGGCATACGGAAGTACAAGTCTCATAAAGAAAAATTTCAGGGTAGCCAATATATTCTCCGTAATATTTCAGTGCAGGTATGTCATTTTACGTTTGCCCAGAGCCACAGGGTACATAACACATGTGGACTCAGATGATCCTGCTAAGTTCTGTGGGGTTTATGCCTTTATATATTGAACTAATTGATTAATCCTGGAGGAGGGAGTCATTTTTTATTTAAGTGCTCACTGGCAAACACTCCAGGCTCCAGTAGATAGTTTCATGGTCATACCAGTGGCCTTGGAAAACTCAGTGTGTCCCAAAACAAAGCAAAAGCATATGAACTTGTAAAAAGGACTTTAGAGAGGAGGGATTTGCTGATGGTGTACAAGGAATGTAAGAGGGAGTATGTGACTGAGAGTAATCTCAGTGTATCCTATACATGCAGAGAGTTGTCAAAGAATAAATTTAATTATTATGAGAGATGATTGGAAACAAAATAAAATATGTAAGAAAATAAAGTTTAAAAAATTTGAAATATGTAGATATTTTAATGTATTAACTGCTATACTTAAATTTCCAGTAAATGAAAATTATGACTAAAACTTGAAAGTAAGTAAACACCAAAATGTATTAAAGAATTCACATAATAAAATATATGCATCATTTGTGTAAAGAAAATAATTTGATTTTCCAAACATTCAGAAGACCTTAAAAATTAAAGATTTAGTTCAATGTAACAAATAAATGGAATAATTCTACTCTCCCCAATTTGATATAAGTATTTTGGATTATTTTTTTTAAATACTCAATATTAATAGTATTTTGTATAAAATTTCATAAAATCATTTGGGACTTTATTTCCAAAAGCAAGGAGAAAAGTGGGAGGGGCTGAGGAAGGATGAAGCTAAGTGAAAGGAACCAGGGCCCAGGAGCAAGGCTGAACACCTACTTTCCCATTAGGGTCCAGTGTTCAAGGCCTATGCTCTACCAGGTACCTAGCTGCCTCTCCGTGGTTCCAGATGCCTGGAGCAGCAGAAGCACGGGAACTACAACACAGCTCAATGAGACCCATGCCCACATGCAAGCTACTGTCCCACAACTGGTGGAAGATGTAGACAAAACCAGCTTCAAGAGTACCCCTGCTCCATGGAACTCAAAGACAGTGAGTAACTTTAGCCTAGTTCAAAAGACTAGGCTTCTTTCTGTCCCCCCCCACCCCCCCGCTTCACAAACTCTTTCTCTCTCCATGTGTTCCTGGTCCACTTTTTCCCTTTGACTCAGCTACAGTCTAACTTCTGACTAGTTCAAAAGACTAGGCAGGTCTCTCTCTCTCTCTCTCTCTCTCTCTCTCTCTCTCTCTCTCTCTCT
>JANHMN010000017.1:19451681-19483479 GCA_030674055.1 Rhabdomys pumilio
CACTCACTCTCCTTCAGTCACAGAAACTGACTCCTAGCCTTGGCCATTCATGCCCACTGGAGTCTGCATTGCTGCAACTACTTTTTAAAACATTTTATGAATCACTGAATATTTTCTACTTTTGAAACAACAGGTCTCTGTTCTTTCCACTGAAGATAAATAACATGATGTGTCATTACCACAGAAGACAATGTGAAAGAACATTTTAATTATGCCTGCTTTGATAAAATGTATAGAGTTATATATAGAATTTGGACCATATCAATCACAATCTGTTTCTATTATAAACCAATAGGGACATTTAGTCATTTCTTCTCCCTTCTATCTGTGTACACAAACAAATGTCCTTGTCATTAGCACAGGATTTTACAGGCATGCCCCTATCTGAATGCAGTGGGTTATGTGTCTGTGGAGAGCATAAATGAGCACATGTCTCTTAGCAATTGAGGGCAAGGTTAAAAAAAAATCTGTCTCTATTATCCTGACCATCTGTGCTGAAGTTAGTTCACTGGGATGCTCCTGACAAAACCTATTCATGCCATCAGAAGTATTAAGAATATGTGATGTCACTGTTAAAATCTGAAACTACTCAAGACAAAAGTGAATCATTTTAGATACACCTGCCTCTCAGAGAGCAGACTTATGTATCATCCTCTTGTTCTTTAGTCAAAAAGACGGTCCAATGCTCTATGGAGCATTTATTTGCCAGAAATCAATGTAAATCTGACGTTGTACAGGTTGCCCTCTGAAGCTGAACTAGGCTGAGTTAGAGAAAGAAAGCAGTTCACAAATGAATTAAAATTAGCATTGTCCTTTGTGATCTCAATCAGAACACTGGGTCCGTGCTATCTACTGGACTGGACTTCAGTGGATAGCACACCCTTTTTTCTTTGACTAGCTGAGAACAATCCTTTAACAGGTACTTGTGCAATTTCAGCCTACCTTGGAAGAAATCCACCTACCCTTGGCAGACAAAAGCTGGAGAGATATGGAAAAACGAGATGAGGATTCATGGCTGCCCCTTGGCTCTCCTAGTTCCTAGTTCTCAATTATGGGAAGAAATCTTCAAATACTTCTATCTTCTTTTGCCCCTTGACCTTTATGAAAGCATGAATTTCCCCCCAAGAAACTGTAAACCCCCAGAACTGCATGAGTTGGTAGGGAACTGTGCTTTTAAGCAGCTAAGCCAAAGGACAAGTTTCTGTGGCAAGAATGAGATCAACCATAAAATTCTGTCCTCCTAGATGGTAACATTTAGCAATGTGAACTGGAGAGTGAGGTTGTGAGAGTGAGAGTAACCCCACACAACAGTGACCCTCCATGCAGGAAAATGCGTGGGACCATGCACCGAAGAGAGAGGAGTAGAACCAAATTTGTGGTTGAAAAATGATTATGAAAAAGTGATATTGGGTTACAAGTTAAACAACAGATACTACTTTTTTAAAGGACACGGTTTTAAAAACCCTGTCCTGGTTCTAAAGGGGATAGCATTGCAAAGAAAGCAAAGCAAGATGTGCACTAGGCACAGAGAAGAAAGGAACAGGGTGCATTTAATGCCCAGGAGGGTCATTGAAGATAGAAAGCAATAAGTTGCAGGCCATCATCAGAGGAAGGTGGGTCTACCTTGCCAGGGTTTGTACAGACTTGGGAAAATATTTTCATGCAATGGCAAGCATCTGAATCATTTTAGTTGTAAAGTTAGAAAAATCACCCTGGATACCCATCAAAGATGATGCAGATACTTGCTGAAGTGTTCCAACATGTATGGAAGCATTTCACAAAGCCAAAAGCATTGTTGAAATGTGATGTATACGCAACTATTGCAAAAAAATGTTTTAGCTAGTTCACAAGGAAAAAAGAGTGATTAAAATATAGAAGTAGGTAGTACACTTTCAAAAAAATACCCAAAATAATGGAAAACCCTTGCAATTATTTACAAAAGCAAGATATTTGGCTCATAATAGTGCAGATTGTTCAAATGTGTTACAAGAACTGTCAAGGCAGAGGCAAGCAGAAGCCTTTGCTGGCAAGCATTGTCTGGATTAGTAGGGGTAGTTCCTTCAGGAAATCAATGCCTGAACTCAACATTTGCTTTGCTCCTTCTGGTTCTGTTCTCTCAGTAATTCATCATGTGACCTTGACTGCAAGTTTTGAACTCCATGGAATCATTTTCATTAGTAAATCATTAGTAAATAAAAGATGATACAGCTGGTTGACTCTCAGTTCTTTCACTCAAAATGCATGGATTTGTTGTCCGTAAAATCACTACAGATGAGCCTGTGAGGGGAAGTCATGTACGTGCATATGCCCTTTCCATATTTGTTTCCTACCAACTGAAGGTCGCAATTACCCATTCATGGCCATCTTTGCACTGTGACATTCATTGTGTCATTCACGTGGTGTTTTGTCTTGTTTTCAAAGACAAACTGTTCTTGGCACAGTCACCAGGTCCTTTGTCCTGTAAGCTGCTAGGAAACAGTTAACTGATGACTTTGCATCTTACCGGAATAAAATCTTCACATGTTCTAGAAAATGCTGGCCACCTCCACTGAAACAAACTCATGGCCAGGCTCTAGGTCAACCATCAAAAGTGTCCTTAAAAAAATAACTTTAGTTAATATGCTTAAACACAAGTTCTTCCCTACATCTTACAAGGGGTTTCCTGAAGACACATGTTCATTTTTAACCTTAAGACATCATGTATCTGTAACACCCTTGGATCACACTCAGTTAAATCCAGCAACTGCTGAGATTAATATGAGTAGATATGAACAGAGAGAGATGGACTCAAGTTCCGTCTGTCATTTGAAAGTTTTCATGATAAAGTGAGCTACATGTAAATGACACATGGTCTCTGCTACAAGCAGTTATAGATCATGTAAAAACAAAGCATTTCTGTAAGTAAATACATAGTAAATCTGAGAGAACTGTCATCATGAAACATAAAGTTCCCATTTATGTATGTATGTGTATGTGTATATATATATATATATATATATATATATATATCCCATATATACATAAATACACATATATATCCCATATATATGTACACATGCATATATATGTATATATACATGTATATATATGTACATATACATATATATATGTATATATATACATATACATATATATGTATATATATACATATATATATGTATATATGTGTGTGTGTGTATATGTGTGTGTGTATATATATACATATACATCATATATACATATACATATACATATACATATACATATACATATACATATACATATACATATACATATACATCATATACACATACACATACACATACACATACACATACACATACACATACACATACACATACACATACACATATACATATATATAAAGTGAAACAGGAATCCTGTCTCCCTAGCTATAGACTCTGAATAAAACCTTTAGGATAAAACAAGCAAGAAGTAATTAAAGATATCTGATAGAGATACAGCTGTCTATCAAGGCAGGGAAATACAGAAGCTTTGGATTTGAGCATAACTGGGTAATACAATTTTAGGAAGTTATATAACTTCTACATCTGTAAAATAAAGATCATAGAGGCTTTCAAACGAATTGTTAAATTTTACCAAAGAGTGGTTATTATAAAACCAATAGTATAGGAAGTCCTCAATAAATATCATATGCAAAAGATAATAATGTTAGAATTTGTAAGTAGTGATAACATTGGTTCCCACCAGGCCAATTGTAGCACTGTACATGAGTGCAGTACAGGACAATACATGCGATTAATAAATATTAAGCAATACATTAGTTATTATACTATATAGGAAACCCAAACTCTTTCTTAGTTATATAGAAAAAATTCATTTTAAAGTATATTTATTAATTAATTAATTTATTATGTTCATGTATGTTGTATACATAAGGTCAGAAGGTAGTTTGCAGAAGTCTCTAGGACCTGGGAATTGAATTCAGTGAAAAGATCTTAACCCACACAACCATCCCTCTGACCCAACAGTGGAAAACATCTTTTCAGTAAGTTATGAAATGGTTAGTGTTACTAACTTGGTAAAAGTTTTTTTCTTTCAATTGGAGAAGTAGTCTACTCTTCTTTGGTGCCTAGCCTTTTTACATATTAAGAACCATTTTCTCCAGTAAATATCTACTTAGATATGGAATGAAATGGTGAATAAAGAATTGGGATCAGTAAGATAGCTCAAATGATAAAATGTGAAAATCTGACTTCAAATCCTGGGACCCATATTGTTCAATACAAATTGTCCTATGTACACTGGGATATGCACATACATACTCAGACATAAAGTAAAAGAAAAATAATGCATAATAATTTATAAAAGAATTGTAACACATTGTGTGCAATTTTACTATAAGTATTTCCATTTTAAAAGTCCTCAGTACTAAAAATAAAATGGGATTATTTACTGTAATTACTAATTTTTGAATATATTAAATAATTTACAATGTCAAGAGGTAAACAAGTCAGGTATAGCAGTACTCAGAAATAAAAAAATATCATAATTTTAATGTCAGCCTGGAAAATAAACACTTTCTACATACCTTTAAAATCACCTGTATCTATACCTGAAGTCAAACTTACTTTGAGATATTTGTTGATAGCAGCTAATAAACTATCAATATGGTAGAAAATTTAAACCCACATAAGCTAGTTGATGCATAATCAACATATAATATCCAGCTAATAAATATGCATATGTGCATATTTATAATGCTTCTGTCTTTGCAAGCTGAGTTCTTAGCTAAAGAAAAACAAGTTTTTAGGCAGTGCAGGTTTCCAAAGGCAGAAATCCAAGCACCATCTGGGACTTCTGGTTTATTGCTCATAGTTAACATAATCACATAGGTGAGACCAAAAATCTGTATAATATGGTACTGAATTTCTCATAACAGTGTTTTTAAATTTTTTTCTTGTTTTTAGAAATGAGAACGCTATTCCTCAAATGTCATATAAGAGTTTAATGTGTGTTCATGCTGAGTCTGATTTTATGAAGGATAAGACTCTCAGTCGATCAATAAGGAGTGCACAGAAATATTTGTGACTGTACACAAATGGTCCTTAATCTGATAGTTGCAGTAAAAAAAAAATAATATCTACCATCTACACATTTCCAAGTCACTGTATTCTCTGCTTTGGGAACAATTCAGATACCCTGATGTCATCTAAAAGGAAGATAATCCAAGGATAGGAAATGAAGCCAATAAAATAGGAGTGAATGGTATAAAACTTCAACAACCAGGATTAAAACAGAAAGAACAGGTTTCCTTGAGTCCTTCATTGTGGACTAAGAAAGAAAACCTCAGAGCAGTCATTTGAAGCAAGCATGAATAGACATGAAGCAAGCCAGAGACAGAATTCACCAAAAACAGTTTCCTGTGGGCCATGTATTCTATCTTCTTCAGTGATGGCGTCTTTGTAATCAATGATGCTTCCAGACCTGTCTTTACAAGGGTATTCTTGCTAATTCACTCTCAATTAAGCACATACTCCCTGGTTGCTTTGGTCTGAATGTTTGTGGCCCTTGTACCCTTATGTATTGAAATCTTAACTTCTAACACAACAGCATCTCTATTGTTGAAGTTTTATACCATTCACTCCTATTTTATGACTTACACATTTTTTTACACCCACATTGTTTCATGATTTTTACAGTTGCTTTCAGGAAAAACAAACACAGGAAGTCATTGTGAAGACATTGCTAACTAACACCAATGGAAAAACAACTTGATTTCCGATCGAAAATCCAGAAATAATTATATTTGTCTGGTATCAATTATTTAAGCTATCTGCTTGCATCATTGTGTCGTGAAATTTTCTCTAGACTATAGTTGTCTGAGCTAAGTGACTCAATCATTTCAAGCCAAACAAATTTCTAGATTGGCCTGTTGAAATTTTCAAATATTCTAAATTTCTGATGTACAATAACAGAAGATAGGATAACAGTAAGAGGCAACATTTTATTTACTAGAAGAGATAAGAATACTCAAGAGCTGCTATGGTACATTTTGTCAATAACTTAAAATTTAATGTTTTGAATAGCATAGCCCAAGTCCCCTTCTAGTGATTCAAGTATTTAGCTGCGCTTCTCCAACCTTAGGATTGCTACAGCTACATTTGGGGAAACTCCTAGAATACCTTCATTCTGAGTTCATGTTCAAAAGCAATGGGCATATGGCAATCTCCTTTCGATGCCTGTGCCTTGCAATGAGTAATGATTGCTTTTAAATTTGATTTGTTCTTTTTCAATTCTGGATAGGACATGAAAATGATCTAATGGAATTTTCTGCCATGATATTGGGTACTTGTGGACAAATTTGTCCACTAGTAAGGTAGCACAACAACCAGAAACATAAACATATGTTTTCCATGCAAAAAGAAAACTAAAACTGCTTTCTTCTGCATGCGAAACCATCAATTTACTTTCTATCTTTTCTTATCAATGTTTGATATTTAAAGTGAGTTCTTATTGAGGAGATTTCAAGGATAAATAAATGACAGCAATCTTGGACCAAAACTATGCATCTAACTAGGTTGTTGACAGAAACTCTCATTCTTTAGGTCTGCCATTAGTTTTTATTACAAGCCCAGGCTTATCTTTTCCTGACATGATAGTTCTTTTTGTATCTATGCATACAACAGTGAAGATGTGTGAAACACAGGTTGCATTGACTATGCACAAGTGTTCAGGAGGCTTGCTTATCATTTATATTCCTCTTTGTCATCTTGAGCTTCCTAAGGCAGCATCTCAGGATTCTATGCAAGATATTATTACTCTGCTACCTTTCATTTTTTGTGGATTTCAGAAACAACTTCAGATGCCAATCTAAAGAATATTAATATATGGAGACATTATAACTTCAAAAGCATACTCATAATTGGGTCATTTAAAACGTTCTAATTCATAGTTTAAAACACCATTCAAATGTTGGTATTTTAGCTCCTGGTTGTTGTATTTTTCCCCATGCTCTATGTTTGTATAATTTCTACAGGGAGTGTTAGAATTCTATTGTCTATGACAATTTTTTTCTTTTCTTAAGGATTTAAAATCTAATAGTAAAAATTTCCAAGCCTTATAAAGTCTGGTTTTGGTAATAAACAGAAATTACAAACATTAATTTCTCAGGACATCACATGAGGACCCTACAGGTATAAGGCTTATGACATTTGTACCAATAACAACGCAAAGCTCTGTGCCTCTGTGAAGCATTTGAATAAAAAAGCAATAGAATATATCTAATAAGTGCATGACTTATTGTTAGAATTCTTTCAGACAATGTAAGGTCTATTTACAGGTCTATATTACCCCTCTCCAAGAATTCTAAAAATACCTCAACTATAGGGAAAAGGTGCACTTAACACAAATTCAATTACATTTTTAATTACAAGAAATTATGCGAAATATACTCTCCTGTTTAGACCGAAAAAAACGTTCTTCTAATTTCATTCCCTAAACTCAAAGACCTTTAACTACATCAGTGTATATAAATAATATAGCAAAAGGACTCCCTGAGTATTGTTAACTGAAAGTAGTTGAGATGGAAAGTTTATTCCAGATTGCATTGCTGGGTTCAAAATGTAGCTATAGGGTCCATATCAAAGAGATCTCAGAACTTGAAAGGAGAAAAAAGTTATTGTGAAATAGACAGCAACTAGAGTTACTTGGTCTTGGCCAAGGAATGCAGGCAGCCACTAATGTATACAGTAGAAATGCAGGTTCTCTTGTTGCCTCTAGAAAGACTAAGCCCTAGTTACCAATATTAACCTCAAGATGTTCATACCAGAGTCTGACCTTCAAAACTGTAAAGAAGCAAATTTGTGCCATTTTTTCAACCACCAAGTTTGTGGTAGTTTGTTATAGCAGCAGTAGACACCTGACACACTTCTGTTATAAACTGTAGGTATTTTATAAAGCCATATAACTCCTTTTGTACCTATGCTCCACTAGCCCACAGCCCAGAACACTGAACAATTACTTTTACCAATTGAAAACTTTGTACACCATGAAGTTATCCTGTACTTAACCATAAATGTAGTCAACCAACAGATTTACAACAGAGAAAATATGCTTGAGTTGATGTAATGCCTGCCTGCAGGATAGTTACTCTCGTGTGACAAGAATGGCAGACTTCTAATAAAGGAATAATAGTAAAACATCAGGCATGTCTATTGGGTTAACCCACAAGGTTCACAATGCTATGGGAACATACATAGCTGCACAGTCGGTATTTTTTATTAAATATTAAAAAGACTAGAAAACAAACAATACTTATAAAATTGAAAAGGGATTATTTTAAAACAAATTTGTACTTACGGAGTAAGCATGAATATTTAATATTTAAACTCAACTCTGAGAGTGAAAGAATTCTGCCAGAACATTTTTCAGCTCATTATAGAAACTATAACTCTCATTAAAGGAATGAATTATAAAAGTGTAACTGATTCCTTTGATGTGAGCCAACCTTTTTTATGTCTGGAATAGTGGTTTTAAAAATAAGAGTCATGCAATACTTTTCACTCTGAATCTTTTCTGAAGTTTTCCCCATCTCCCATTTTTTGTCAGTGTGTCATTGTAAACTGTGTACCCATCAGCATGCTTATTGACAGCTGTCAGTAGTGTCTTCCCGAGGCACCTACGATGCCACCAGATGAATAGGCCCTCGGGTCCATTCTCTGACAAACAAAACTAACAACAAAATCAAATCACAATGTTCCCAGTACAGTCTGGGTGCTGCCATCCAGTAGATGGAGTGCTGGTCTCCTCTCTTGCTTTGGTAGACTGTATTTTCACATCACAAGCATGTTCTATTGATTGGTGTAGTTCTTGGGGTTCATATCTTTGCATGGTAGGAATAAATAAAGGAGTACTAGGAACCTGAATGTCTTGCTAGAAGTTGTAAGGATGTACGGAGAAAGCCTTTTAAAAACATCCTGTTTTCAGTGCATGCGTATCCATTTGTCAAGGAGAACCCATACAGGCTCTGCTTGGGGCAAGACTAGACTACCCATCATTTAGGTTCAGCTCTCTACTCTAGCTCTCAATAAAGCCCTCTTCTATTTATACCCACTTAATGTTCCAAAAATGTACCAGAGAGAAAGCTTTTTGATATCTACTATGGATACTGTAGAATCCCATAGAGATTTTATGCATTAGACCTGCCTCAGAAATGTTTATAAGATGCAATGTTTGGAAAAAGTATCCATAAATTATTTAGTCTTTGTGAGATTTAAGCACCTATGGAACTAACAGGCATGATTTCCTGGGCTCAAACTCACATTCCAATAGGATATGTGTTACGTTGAGTTGGATGTTTTGAAATACATCTAATGAAGCTGATCAAAGACAGGGTACACAGAGAACAGTAAGACTACCCAGACAAGAGAGACTATAACTGGACTCTACGGTGGTGCCTTGCAATTTCACTGCTACCTCTAATCACAGGGACTCTGTTCATCTTCATGTTTCTTAAACTAGTCAATAAACACCACATTTCACTGGCTCCTCATCAATGCTAACATCCTTAGAGTTAAGGAAGACATTTACTTTGTCTTACTTATACAGAAAGGTTTTCATCTCTCGTGCATGTTCAGAAACAGTACCAGCCCTGTCCAGTTATCTGAGCAATTTCTAGTACTGTCATGGATGCTTGGGTCTGTCATTTCAGAATTCTCACCATGGCTCCTCAAATGTGTTACAGAAATCTGAACCAGAACTTTGCTTTATAGTTTTAAGGAACAGCACCTGGTACCCAGTAAATCCTGGAGTAGCTGAAATCCTAACAGTTGCCATCTGGAATAAGCTACCTAATTGCCCCCTTTTCTTGCTCTCGTAAGTGGTATACACCCACATTTTGGAGAACAGTGTCACGAGAGCCACAGTTGAGAGGACTGTGACAAAGCTGAGAAAAGGGGAATCCAAAGCTTCCATCAGGCTAATGATGTTTATGAACATTTTACAATGTCGAATTGTCTGCTAACTTGTTTCAAAAACATTTTTTATAATTGTTTAACACGCTGCACAAAATGTTAAAAAGAAATCTCTAATTATTAGTTTTCGAAAGTCATTGTTCCTTTGCAGTGGCGGCACGCGCTGTGATCACTAGGAAATCTCGGAAAGTTCTACTTTATTCTGTAAACGAATGCCAAGTTGCAACAATCGGGAATTTTTAGGATCTTGAATGTACATAGACATTTTCCTTGTCTCTTAGCAAGTTCTATACCCTTCTGTGTGACGTGTAAATTATAGACTGAGCCACTTCTTGTGGCGTTGACTTCTTGCCTGATTCTTTAACTTTTTTCTTGTTCTTTTCCTCATTTCTTCACAAGGAAATATATACCATCATTGTCAAGATAGTTTGGCAGAAAAGAAACTACTCTCAGTGACTAAAATTGCCGATAAGTATTGTCACAATGAAACCAAGTGCATCACCAAGTATCCAAAGTGGAGGAGGGCAAGAGACTACTGTGGTACTCCTTAGATGTATATTTAATGAATTATATGAATTGTAAAGAGTAAGTGCTAGCCAGCTGAATCCTACAAAGGAAGAAAAGAATACCACCATCATGAAGACATTGTCTCTATCCTTTATACAGCACTCAGAAACCACCAAGTCCACTATCCCACTGGGTGTGGGGGTCACTCAGTCTTCCACATTTCATCTGCCTGTTGTCCAACCTCTTCTCTTGAACCTTTGAAGTCCTTCTGGTTTATTATGAGTTAAATCTCTCTTTGGAAATACTATTTCATGTATTCTTCACAATGTTTTAACATATACAACATATCTTGATCACATCTGCCCTAACCCAACCCAGATATATATATATATATATGAAGGAAGTACAAACAGAGGGAATGGTCTGCATTTTTCTGTAGGTTCTATGTTGTTTACTCCATGCAGTACACCAGTTGACAATATTTTATTTTACTTTTTTAGGGGCTAGAAAGATGGCTTAGGGAATAAATTATTTTGCTTCTCTTTCAAAGATTCCAGGTTCAGTTCTCAGCACCAGTGTTGAATGGCTCACAGTTTTCTGTAACTCCAGTTGCAGGATTCTAATGCCATCTTCTGGCCTCCACAGGTACCTGCATGCATGTGGCACACATAAAGTCATGTAAATGCATATGCATACACATCAATAAAAAATAATACTTTAAGTTTTTTTATATTGGAATTATTGTGAGATAATTCTCACATCTATGAAAAACAAAAGAGATATAAGTTGGGAATCTTTTATCTAGTTTACCATTACAATGACAAACTGTAAATTTATAGTATAATATCACAACACTGTCATAATAACATTGGTAAAATGAAAATTATACAATTTTTTGTATAAATATAAAAAGTAAAATAAAATATTTCTGTTCAAATCCATTTTCTCTCTGTTCCATCTTAATGTTGCAATGTTTCTATGAGTTTGCTGTTAATAACATATTACATGTTACCTAACATGCATAACAGAAATGCTATATAAATACAACCATAGCCAACATGACCCCTGGATTGCTTTTTTTAACTCAATTTGATTTCCCATAGGACCATGCAGATCCCTTTATAAACTGAGATTTTATTTTATTTTTGTTTTGCTGAATCGTATTTCCAGTCCATCAGTTTGTTTAGTCAACTAGCCCATGAAGGATATCTGTGCCATTTCTACCATTGTGATATAACTGTTACAAACATTTGCGTAATGAACTGGTGTGAAAACAAAGGTTATTTTCAACAAGACACACACAGAGACACAAGTGCATGAGGTCCCAGAACATCGAGTGTTTTAAGCTCTTCCAAACTGCTTCAGAGTGATTCCACATTTTACATCCCTAAGTAATGAATGACTAATGGTAGACTCTTAATTTTAACCAATCACTGGTTTTGTTACTTTCTTTAATTCCATCATTCTGACAGGCGTACAGTTAAATATACTGGTTTCCTCTTGTGTCTTCCTGATAGACAATAATGTTGCCTTTTTATTATGAGTTTATTTTCACATAAACTTTCTTTGCTGGAATGACTACTGATGTCCCTGTTCATTGTCTAGTTAGAAAATGAGTTTGCCTGCATTTGAATTTTAACAAGTTTTAAAAACATATCCTATGTTTCATTCTTTCACAAAATACCTTGTTTGCAAACATATTCTCTCAGCTATCAACTCATCTCTAAACCTTTTCAACTGTATTATTCAGGTTGAATAGTACAATGAATGTAGCAAATTTTCCTTTTGTAGATTGCACTTTTAGTATAAAAATTAAGGGTTTTTGCTTAGTCTTAGATCTCAAAGATTTTTTTCTTATGTTGTATGAACATTGTGTTTGAGTTCTCTTTCTGATGTTTAATTGAAGTCTGTGTTCTACTCTAAGATATGTTTATATAGTGACAGACAATCACCATTTCTTAATACATGAGTGTCCAGACCTTACAGAATCATCTGTAGAGAATGGGGTAGCTTATCTTTTGTTCATTGAGTTATTTTTTAACTTTGTAAATAAAATCATTGGGCATATTTATGTTGTATATGTATTAATTTTTTCTGTTCTGTTTCATTGAGTTTTACATCTATCCCTCCATCAAGTATATGCCTGAAACTACTCTAATATTATGTCTTGAAGTGTTATAGACTAATTTCTATTCTTTGATTTTCTAACAGCTTTTTAATTTTTCTGGTTCTCTTCCACTTTTATGTACATTTTAGTATAATCTTGTTGGTATCTATAAAATATTGTTGCAGTATAGGAAATTTATCAAACCTAATATGAGTCTGAAGAAGTCTGATATGTTATTGTTCTTTACTGTGATGAGTTTCCAATTCCTGGCACAGCAGGTACCTATAACTCTCCATAGTCTCCCCATTAGAATCTCATCACTTTCAAACACCAATCCTATATACGTTTTATCAGATATTAGGCTGAGTACTTCTTTGTTTTTCTTTTGAATAAATTGAAATGATACTTTAACTTCAATGTTGACATAGTCAATATAAAAATAGTATCTTACATTTTGATCTTTTATTCTGAGACTTTGTAAGCAGATTTGAGTCCTAGGTTTGTTTTTTAAAAAAATCAACAGTATATTTTTCACTGAATTTTTCATGCCTGTAATTCTGGCAAGCAGGAGGCTGAGGCAGGGTGGTCATTAGCTTTCAGTCTATCAAGAACACCAAAAATATATATATATATATATATATATATATATATATATATATATATATAGAGAGAGAGAGAGAGAGAGAGAGAGAGAGAGAGAGGAAGCAGTTTTACTTCATCCTGGCTAAGTTGTTTGTTTTTATCTCTTTTTTTTCTTGCCTATTTCATGAGCCAGTACTTCCAGCACAGTATTGATTGAGTGTGGACAGGATGGATAACCATGTCTGCTTTCCAGTTTTAGTGAGATCCATGTAGTCTTTCCTCACTGTATGATATACAGGGTTCTGGTATTTGCTTTTTTATCAAACTAATTCCTTTAATATTCCTATTTTTCTGAGCATTTTTTGTCAAAAGTGAGCATTGGCTTTCATTATATTTTTTTCTTGCCTTAACTGATAGGATCATGGTTACGGTGTTTGTTTTTACTTGCAAATACAGTAAATTATAGTAATCAATGTGATTTTCAAATTTAGGGCTGTCCTCATATCCTTAAAGTAACTCCTGCTTTAGGGATACAGAGCAGTAGTTAGAGCATACTGTTCCTACAGAGGACCCAAGTTCAGTTCCCAGCACTCATGATAGGTAGCTCCTATTACTCCAGTTCCAGGGGACCCAATGCCCTCCTCTGGTCTCCATGAACACCTGAATTCCTGTGCACATAACACAGACACACACGCAGGCGCGCGTGCACACACACACACACACACACACACACACACACACACACACACAATTAAAAAATAAAAACAAATATATTTTTAAAAATAATTCCTACTAGACTAAGTATTTGTGTCCAGATTGTTAGCCTGCAGTTTTCTGTTTAACTTCTCTGATTTGGGTTTCTGGATACACTAGCCTCATAAAATGAATTAGGATCACTTGTCATGTGAGTGCATCAAGTAACTTTTAATTTATCTTTAAATATTTGAACAAATTCTTTTTTTACTATTTAATTTTATTTTTTACATATTCACTTTACATCCCATTCACTGCCCCCCTCTCAATCTCTGGTCACCCCCTCCCACAATTCTTCCCTCCTCCTTTCCCTTTCTTCTCCTCTGAGAGAGTGGGGGCCCCCTGAAAATCCACCCACTCTGACACTTTAAGCCTCTATGAGGCTAGGTACTTCCTCTCCCACTGAGGCCAGACAAAGCAGCCCAGCTAAAAGAACATATCCCACATACAGGCAACAGCTTTTGGGATAGCCCCATTCCAGTCGTTTCGGACCCACAGGAATGTCAAGCTGCATCTATGTATGTGCAGGGAGGCCTAGGTCCAGCCTGTGTATGCTCTTTGGTTGGTGTGAACGAATTCATTAATGAGACCATCTGGGCCTGAAATTTTCATTTTTTAAAGAGGAATTTCTCTAACTAAAACTTCAATTTCCTTAGCAGATCTGGGGCTCCAAGTATAAAATATGTCTATGCTGTACCAGTTCGGTTTACATAATATGTCCATGTCCTACAACAACTTTAACAAACTATCACACTGAGGTCAGTGTAAGAGCAACAGAAACGTATCTGCAGAAATGCACTTCTGAAGACTAGAAGTCCAGAACAAAGATGTCAACAGAGCCTTGTTCTCTGTGACACCCTGGAGACATGGAGAAGACACTTTCCAGCTGATTGTCCAACTCTTCGTTTGAGTGGCTGTGTGACTTCACCTCCACCTTCTTTGTTGGAGGATATTTATTCTGTGGTGTCTGCTAAGATCACTGCCATTCTACGCTTATACATAAATTCCTCTGTCTGTGAAGACATCAGCCATACTGCCTTCAGTATCATTTGAATACTTCAACTTACCTGCAAGATCTGGGACATATCCCTATTTCACTGCTGATTGGTAATTCGTGCCTTCTGAATTTTCTGTCAGCCTTGCTAAAACCTTATCAAATTTATTGAACTTTTCAAAAATGCAACTCTTTGTTTTAAACATTATCATTATCATCATCATCACCACCACCACCATCATCAACAACCTCATCATCATCAAACTTCATTGCTTTCTGATCTTGGTTATTTGTATGTTGCCTTGTGCACATGTGTGTGTGCATGTGTGCATGTTCAGGAGTGTGTCTGGAGATCAGACAATGATTTATCTGTCTCTTGCCACTACTGACAATAAAAGCATTCTCCAGTATGCTGTTTTTTACATGAATTCTCAGTGTCAACATCAGTTTGGCACTATTGCTATTTCAAGCCAAGCACTTTCTTTCCCGAGCCACTCATCCTCAGACCTCTGACCTTCTGGGTTTGACATTATTTTGCACTGCTTTTCTCTGTACATCCTTGAGAATGAAGCTTACATCACTGATGGGTACTTTTCTTATATATTCATTTGGTGCAAAGTAACTTCCAATCAGGCCTGCGTAATAGTTTCCAGAAAATGATATACACATTGAACTTAGAATACTTTTTAAAGGTAAGCCTGTAGAATGACATGCCTGCCAATATTTCTTCTGTTCTTGATTTTGCTTCTTTTTTCTATTGTGTTATTTCAACTATTTTAAATTTGCTTACTGAGTTTGGCTTTGTGGGGCTAATGTCCCAAATTGGACGATACTCAAGTTCCCACAAGAAACAGCGCAGCATAGACCACAGACATGCAAACCTGACCTGTCTTCTCAAACCATTGTACCAGGAGTTTGTTGTCCCCACAGATATGGAAATCATTGATACGAGAGACCAGCTCTATTTTTATAATACCCGTTTATAAAAATGTGAAAGATTGTTTTAACGTCTCTGTCATCTCAGTTCAGAGTTCCTACTAATTGCTTTGTGTTATTTTTTTCCCTGTGGTTTGAAACCTTCCTGGTTATTAGACTGATGTATAATTTCTTCACAAATGTGATGGCTTAGGGTGATATGTCTGAAGACTGAGTCTTACTTCATCATCTGCTTTAGCTAGCTTCTTGCAGGTCAAAGCCGGCAGGGCAATGTTGCTCTATTGCTAGCAGTTCATAAGCCTGTTAGGCTCCCAGATTACATTTGAAGGGACAGCGGTCCACACCTCAGCCTTGCTAGCTAGAAATCACAGGCTCCTTTCTGGTCTGATATCTCGGTGGCTATGTCTCCAGAGATCTGCACCAAGGCTGTTACATGACCTCATTACTTCTGAGCTATAGGCCTCCTCTAAATCGCCACCAAGGTTCTTTCTGGGCTACACAGAGCTAAAAATCTCCGCACCTTCTCTGCTCTCATAAGATCCATCTGTATGGTATTGTGACTGGTTAGAACCCTCTATTGCTGCCAACTTGTGGAGATGTGAATTTCACAGGTGCTGTGCTGAGAGCAGACAAGAGGAAGGGCATGCTGCTTCTTCTTAAAAGGGATGAAAGTCCTGCTGCATGTTTAGTCTTCCCTGTACTACCAGGCCCAGAGAATGACTTGCATCCTCCCAGCTCAGGACACTGGAATACAGACTTCCCCTTTAGTCTTTGGTGCTACAATTCCGAGAGGGATTTTTCTCCTCTAACATTCTACAATAGTGAAACCAGTATCTGTACATTTTCTGCCTGGCTAGGATGTCTCTGTCGTTTGGCTAGAGACTCCTAACACATTCCCTGTATGTCCAGGCCCCTAGTTGCTTTCCTTGCTTCTGCCAGAGTTTTTTCTATATACAGTTCGTAATATGGAGAGTCCTAGTTAGACTTGCAAGAGGCAAAAGAGGAAATTTTTTTATTCCAGTTTCCCATTTCTGGAAGTCTCAGGGTATTCATTTTTAGTTTGCTTTTCTATTAGAAGGAAAGGGCAGAATGTTCCACGCCTTCTTAGCAGACAGTTGCTACCACTGGTGTCTTGATTTCTAAAACAAAAAAACCAAAAAACAAAAAACAAAACAAAACAAAACAAAACAAAACAAAAAAACGAAAAAAAACGAAAGCCTGATTTTGCTCAAAGAGATACTGAGAGACCATAGAGCTTCAGTAAAGCTTGCCTTTAGGTTCTGAAAGCTGCCTTAGAAGGATGGCCACTGTTGCGAGTTTTGAAACCTTTTTCTGCTTATAGGGTCTAACAGGTGAGGAATGATGGAGTCCCATCTAAGGAAAATGAGTTAAATGAAGACAGGAGAGAGTTAAAACACGACAGGATGCTTAGAGAAAGGCAAAAGAGCTGGATACATTGACACAAGTGAGCACGCCTGCACCTCCTGTTTGGTTGTAGAGGACAAATAGAGGGTCTTTCAGGGGGCGTGTGCAGCACCAGCAGAGGCAGCCGGAAGCCAGGACTGCCAGAAGTGAGCCTGTGAATGCAACCAAGTGGATGAACAACTTCAAGGCTCAGACCTTGTGTTCACCGGAGAAAGCAAGGGGCGGGACTGGACTAAGGGGAGGGGAGTGAGCAGGGAGCAACAGTGAAAGGCACAGAAGGCAGTCCCTGGAGACCTGGGAGGGAGGCGGGAATTAGGCTGAAGGGTCAAATCCAGCCAGCAGTCTTCAAGATCTGAGCAGACCACAGGAGGCGCCACCAGGACATCTCCGCAGCGCTTGGTGGTCAGGGAGGAGCGAGCATCAATCTCCGCTGCGGGTCTCAGCCACCGCTGCATCAGCCTGCACGTCTCTTTCCTCGCGCAGGGCGCTCAGGCTTCTTAGCCTTCGCCTGCGCTGTCAGCTTTTCTCTGCCCACGGTCAACCATGGATGTCAACTCCCTGCTTTCTGTGCAAAGGTAAGACTCTCTTCACCACATGCGATGTCTCTCAAACTCCGCTGGGCACTAGAGATCACAGGCAAAGTTGCTTTCCACCTTTTGCTCTCCTTAGAGATTCTCATGGGGAAGTCAAGTCCCTGCACTACTGAGCCTTGAGATCGGCCCTCTGGGGGCCTCGGTCTCTATTAGCTACCCCACTGGGTGCCCGGCTGGGTGGGGCCTGTGTGCTGGAGCTGCACCCGGTGGAGGAAGCCAGGTGCCTGTCTCTAAGGCTGGAGGGTTGAGGTCTCCTCTGCCCAGCGAGGTGCCTGGGAAACCAGACTTTTAGTGTGTTGTTTACCTGGAGCAGTTTTGTGCCTTGGCTTGGAATGCTTTCTAAGGTGGAGATTAGAGACCTGAAGGATCAAGACCAAAGTCGATATTTCTCCAGTTCTGTTGACCTTAACCTGGGTTAGTGTTTGGGGCTTTGGGGTGAGCTACAATGTTTTGTAGGCTTGGGGAGGGGGAGATCTCTTCAATCTCTCACTGACACCTAACCTGAGCCCACCTGTAATCCTGGGCAGAGGAGACCTCCCTGGTCCTTTAGCATCTCTGAAGCGCTAGTTCCACCTAGTGTCCGAATCCCCTCCCCAGACAGGTAAGCGCAGCCACCTGAGAGACGCGGTTACGTGTTTTGTTGTTTGTTCTTCTGTTTCCTCTCTTTTTGCTCCTGTTCTGCTCTCCTCTGGACTCAGCTGGAGAATTCAATACTCTAGGATTTTGTTCTTCTCCCTAAAACTCTCGGGGTTGAGCTGAGGGCGATCTCGCAGGTGCCGCCCAGCTGAGCAGGTAGCATTGAGCCCTTTGTGTTCTCTGCCCAGCATGGAGCTGAGAGCATTCGGGGTTCACACCTAGAGCTCCTGGCACTGTTGAATGCAGCAGCCTTGGGCTGCGTGCTGAGGTCTGTCACAGCCCACCTTTCATAGCCCAGGGCTCAGTGCTAATCTTCTAAGCTCTCACTTCCTATCTTCCCACTTCACCCCCACCCCAACCAAGCTGACACTGTCAGGCACTAAAATAAACAAGTTGAGCTAGAATTCTTGGGTTGCATTGGAACACAGGAAGACCCAGTCCTTTCACAAGCTAAGGCTCACATACAGTAGCCAAGACAGAGGGAGAGCTGGGATAGGGCTGAGGGTATAGGAAGTTACATATTGCTTTTCAAAGGATGAGAGCCTGCCATCTATAGATGCAAGTGTTTATGCTGTGTGATAAAACTAGCCTTCCCAGTTTCCCATCCATCACCCACCTCTGTGAATCTCATAAAGGGCTTTGAGATTTTGACACAATGCCTGGAGCCGCTCTTAAGTGAGTCTAACTCTGGCTCAAAAGGGGAACAAATGAATACCAAGTCTCTCTCTATTTCAGCCTCATGTCTGGAAAAGCAAGTAAGTGCTATGGGAGAGAAGAATTTAAAAGCTTAAAAAATAACCATTGTTGTCGATTTAGGTAAAAGTATAACAACATTTTAAAAGTCGAGTACTTTAGAGGTTTGCTTTTACTGCCTGGAGAAATGGTCCTTAGAATTGAGGACTAGGGATACAGGTCATTTATAAAGCATGCACAAGGCCCTAAGTCCAGCCCTCAGTTTCTACCCTTATTCCCACAAACTGAAATGGTGAACTAAGTAGTCCCTGAAGTCCAAAAAAAAAGGGAGGGTGCTTACTTTAAATCCACCTTTTCAGATTGTTATGAGTGTGGTTCAGTCATGACTCAATTTCCTTCTAATCCTGAAACATTTTCTAAAGTATTAGAAATAAACCATTTCGAAAACTTATTAAGATCTTTTATGGGGTGGTGCCAAAAGTGGTTTTATAAAGTACAATCAAACTAATTGAAGGCCCATGTATGAATCTCGATAGCATATCTCCAGAAACAAATCTTCTGAATATTACCACTTACTTACTGAGAAACATCAGCTCCCCCCTAAGTCAGAATAATAGTTTCATCTATTATTAACAAAGCATCTTTGTTCATTTCTTTACTTTAGTTCAAGTAAGAATCACAGTTTCTCTCCCATCAGATCTCATGGGAGGCCATTGGAATTAACTTTCCATATATATGCGAAAACAGAATTAGAATTTGAACTGATTCCTGTATGCCTTGTATTAATCACTAGACTTATTTAGGAAAGCTTGAGTTCTGAAGAACTGGCAGTTGGATATTCTACACAAGTGTTTTTGAGAAAGTGACGAAATGATCAAGTAATATCAAATCGTTATCGAGAAAGCATATATTGTACACATCAGAAACATTCTCAGTATTTAATAAAGTTAAGTCAGTGATTAAAATAACAGCATTTCTTTTAAGCAAGATAAAATAATCTAGACTTCTATTCAGTAATGCACAGAGAAAACAACAAGATTTCAGAGAACAGTTTAATTATAGGATGCTTTGTGCTGTTAGAATTTTTTTACTTCCTTGGTGATTTCAGTTAAAACAATATAAATGGAATAGTAATTAGCAATACTCTGTGGTACGTGATCTCAAAAATGGAATAGGAATAATAATTTGGTGACTTTAAAACGTGAGTTTTTAACAATGAAAATTTCGACAGTTCTGAGATATTATCATCTATTAATCTTGTATTTACAAGAGTTTCACCTTATTTTGACTGTGGTGATTTTAATTTTCAAATATGCGATAAGCTGTATGAAGTAGATTAAGGACTTTTTAAAAACCACTGCAAAGAGAAGCCAATGTCTCCAGGAAGGAAATCAAGTACTAGAGAAATCAATATCCTTGCAGCAGATGTATTATAAACCCAGAATTTCATGTTCTTTTCTGGCTAGTAGTCTGGTAGAAATAAAATATTAAAAAAAAAAAAAAAAGAAGGTTTTTTTGCTTTTGTTCGGCTACTTTTACAGCTAAAAGTTCGGGGAGTGTTTCTTCACTCATTTGCTTTATGAAGTTTATTTTGCTAAGTCACATAAGTAGGTGTTTAGAAGAAAAAAAAAAGAATCAAGGTTCTCTCCTAAATGACTCTTGTAGCTGTTATTCCTGCATCACAGCTACCCTTTACAGATGCAAGTCATGGCGTCCATGGGGAACTGTGTGCAGAATCACGTTTAGAATATATTAAGTGTCATCTCATATATTAGATTATTTAACCATCACATCCTTGGGAATTAATTATAACAGATATTACTTTTACTTCCTAGCCAAAACCTTGAAGCAACAGGAAATGAAATAAAGTAAATAGCAGATTTTAGAAGTCCACATACGTAACCCCTAGGACACCTCAAAGTTCTTCTGGCTGCAAGACTAGCTTTTTCCCCTTGTATTGACTATAATCTCACAGTTGTTTTTAACAGGGGAGAAGAAACGCTGGCCTGGCCTTAATGGGAACATCATTCTCAGACACATAGGGGCAGCCTGAGTGCAAGAGGACCTTTAAAGCACAAGCCTTGCAAATGCCTTTTTAAAAAGTTACAAATAAAACATTTTATAGTGTTTATTTAGGGTATGGGGAGGGGAGTTGAGGGGGTAGCAGAGACAGAGAAAGGGGGTGGAGAGAGGAGTAGAGGCCAGCCATGAACACAGAGGGAGGAGGGGAATGGGGAGAGAAGAGGAAGGGAGTAAGAGAGCAGGAGAGGAAGAGCAAGAGAAAAGCAACATTCTTTATCTATGCCATATTTGAGCTAGAATTTTAAGTTGAAGAGTTATTCTCTTTCCCAATGTTCGCTTGTTTTGATACTATATAGAGGTGCTCTTTTTGTTGGACATCCTGGATTCTATTTCAATCCACTGCTTTTTATATGGGCCTATGAAAAAGAAACCAAACATTCATTTTGAAATATATGTGTTTATATGTGTGTATGATTACATGTGTGTGTTTCTGTGTATTCATATATGTTTGCATGTTTGTGGGAGGTATTCATGTATGTTTGTGTGGTATGTTATTGATTTCATTGTCCTGTCATTTTTATTTTACTTAGCCTGAAGTTTAATTTAGCAATATATCACTTATATTGTTAGGACCTAGGGGGGAAAAAAACTATTTTTTAACGTGCCTAAACAACTCCAAACTGTATACTAACCAAAAGCCACCCAACAATATATTTTTAGTGGATGTTTCTAGGTTTTCAAATTCATAAAGTGGCAGAGATGCAGGGTCATAGCTTCATTTCTAGGTCCTCTTTACAAATGTGCCTGAGGAAGCACTGATCAACTCTTTGAGTGTGAATGTCTGTGTGTGTGTGTGTGTGTGTGTGTGTGTGTGTGTGTGTGTGTGCTGGGAAGGGGGAGGGGCACAGTATAAATAAAAGCAAATGAAATGCTTTTCCATCGAATATAACATTCTCTTCCCAAATACAGCACTGATATGCATTAGTATTCCCAGTTCATAAAAGCAAGAATTTCTTATAGAAAGAGAACCTAGGAGTTCAGAATCTATTCAAACATATAAGATTAAAAGGGGTAACAGTGCTTCTGAGTAATGGGCAAAAACAGGAATTCTCAAAGCAATTTCTAATCGAAACACCTTTGCATACACTCATGAAATTTACCATTAATGTTTCACTGTACTGGCAACTCGTATGGGCACATGGCCTCCATTTCTGTGGTTCCTGTAAGTCAACTCTTAGAGAGCTTCTTGTCCATAAGAGACATAACTACCTTGACAGGAAAAAAAATCAAGTCATATGGGAGAAGTGAAATAGTTCTGTAAGAGAGCTGAGCTTGGAAGAAGGGATGTTTCTCTTTACAATCCCCCATAGGTGAAGAGAAACAAGTTTACAGTAAGTGGTTCAAAGGATTACTCCTCCTGGAAGGAGGTGGCCCAGCACCTAAGAAAAGAGCACTGGCCACCTAACAGTTATCTTGGAAAAAAAGATTTTTAGGAACTCTGTGACTATTTTCATCACCTGACTAAAGTACCTGAGAGTACTGTGAAGTGAGTTGAGATAGCCTTGTGTATGGGCCATGGCTCTCTGTTTAGGGAATATCTGGTGATCCCACTTAAAAACAAACAAACCAACAACAACCAAACCTCTAGATGTGGTTGTTATGTCTTCTTTCTTTTAACTGATATTTATAAAATACTCTGGATTTTTTTCTGCCTTATCTTTTTCTACTCTACATCTTCATATTTAAAGTTACTTATTGAAGACAGTCTATTAGGACCTTTTAAAACGTCACCTAATAATCTTTTATATAATGTGACTACCTCACCCATGTACATTCGCACTGTAGATGAGGCAAGACTGAAATCTCCCATCTAGCAAGCTATTTTCTGTTTGTACAATCTGCCTTCTTTTTAAATTTATTTTTCCTCTTGTGTGCCTTAATTGAGGTTAATTGGGAAATGCTTATAATTCCATGCTAGCTCTGCTGCTGATTACTGTTTATAGTTTGCTAAAGCAAAAGTTGATGCCACAGAGGTTAGACTCCATATCTTTAAATAATCAGAATATACTTTCAAATTATAATGTATCCCTTCACATCCAGTTTAATTACACATTCCAATTCTCTCCTTTGGTTGGCATATATATTATTTTTAAGAATGCCATACGCAATGTGTACTGTCATATTTCTATTAAGTCATCTATTTTAGAATACTCAGAAATAAAAAAAAAGGTTTGATGAGTTTTCCTTCATTTCTGAAGTTTTTGATAATTTGTTCACAAATTATCTTTTCTGTCTGCGTTGCATTGCTTCTGTTAGAAGCAAGCAAACAACAACATCAAAACTTCCTTTTAACATTCCTTTTAAATATGCCTGTTAACAATGCATATTTTGTTCATCTAGTAAAGACTACGTTTCCTTGATTTTGTGAAACATACTCTTTTCAAGTATATAGCTCAAAATAGAAAGCTATTTTCAAAGAGTTTTTGGGTTAGTGTGCAAAGTAAAGGGTTTTCTGTAGCATTTTCTTACATATTTTGTTCTTGGTCCTTCTCCTCGACTCCCCCAACCACCTACACATCTCCAGCTGGCCCATTTATTGCCTTTCTATGTCTAGGTTTTTGTATTGCATTTTGTTTTGTTTTGTTTTTATTTTTTGGTTGTTGTTGCTGTCCTTTTAAAAACCTCTCCTTTCATGATCACCTTTCTAGTCTCATCATTAATACTTACACACACACACACACACACACACACACACACACACACACACACACACACGTAAATCTAAGATCTACGTGGGAAAAAACACGTATTTTTTTTTCTTTTTTGCCTTTCTGAATGTACTACATTTTAGGAAATAATTTCTGGATCCACATATTTCCCTGAAAATCTCATCATTTTATTTTTCCTTGTGGATGAAAAATATGCAACTGTTGTTACATTGACCACATTCTCTTTATCCACTCATAAGTTGGTAAGCATCCACGTCTCAGTTACTGTGGCCAGTGCAGCAATAGATGAGCAAGTATCTCCCCAGAAGAACATCTGCACTAAATGGTAGTTCTAATTTTAGGTGGTTTTTGTTTTTTGTTTTTTTGTTTTCTTTTGGTTTGGTTTGGTTTTTTTGAGAAACCTCCATAAGGCTTCCTAGGATGCTATAGACGTTTACCATCATATCAGCAGTTCACAAGGATTGAGCATTTTCTACGACATCATCATTTGGTATTATTTACTTTCTTGATGTTAGCCATTCTTGTTGGGGTGAGATGGAATCTTGTAACAGTTTTAATCTCCATTTTTGATGACTAGAGATGTTGAACATTTCCCAAATATCTATTAAGCATTTGTGTGTTGGTTTTTTTTTTCTTTTGAAGACCCTCTGTTGAGTTTCTTAGCCTGTTCATGGGTTTGCAAGATTTTGTTGTCTGTATTTAAGTTTTGCAGTTATTATACATTCTAAACAGTAAAAAACCTATCTGCTGTATATGGACACATATTTCTAATATTCTATAAGTGCTCTGTTTTTTTTTTTTTTTCTGGTGTTTGTTCCTTTGCCTTGGAGGTTTTAAATTTAATTTAATCTAATTTTGTCCGTTGTTAACATAATTATTTGTGCTATTAGAGTTCTTTACAAAGAGTTCTTGTCTATGAGTACATCGATGGCTTTTTATATTTGGTTTTGGTTTTGGTTTCTGCTAGCAGTTTTAATATTTCAGGTCTTATATACAAATATCTTTTTATTAAATATTTTTAAAATTTATATTATTAAATAATATAAAAATAAATAATCAACATAATATTTTTTGGTATGATTACTCCTTCCTCCTGGGTTGTCTTTGGTAACACCCTCTTCAGATACATACATTGGGGCTAGGGGCTGCCAGTCCTTCCAGTAACTGGAGTTCTGAGGGGATGCAGAGCATCTACCATGTCTCTTTACCTTTGTCACTTGGTGTTTCTTCATAGCGTTTCCCCCTTGGAGACTGTGCCAAACTGAGCAGCACACTTTTCTCATGATAGAGACACCTCTCCCTGGTGGTGTCTAGCTAGGGTGTTGCCTTCTCGGACTGTTAACTCCAAATCAGTAATGGGAAATATCAGCTGTGGGTTCTCCTTGTCACACTCCTTTCTGCTCCACAGTCTGCTGTACTGTGTTTATCTCTGAGCCATGCATCTCGTCCTTTGTTGTATATCTCCATCTGGATCAATTCTCTCCATTTTTCTGTTCTCATCACACCATTATTAATTCCCATGTTATTCATTTTTTTGTCCCGTCCACTTTCAAGATTTTCTTTGTTGTGTTTAGAGCGATTTAAATATAAAGAGCCAAGAAGCATCTCTATTATATTACCCTGGTGATGGTATCTAAACATCTTAGGTCTATGATTTGCTGCCAGTTATTCATTTAGTAAATGTTGAAGATGATTTCTTCAAATCTCCTTCCTACCTTGGTCTGTTTATTGCTTTGCCTCCAGCCCCAACCTTTCCTTAGCTGAGGTGACTCAGCTGGTGATTGGCAAAGGCCAATATTTCACTAAGAATTTCCATTTGTTCTCATCATAGAGTTTTCATGTGAGTTTGCATGCTGTTCACTTGGTCCACTGCAGCCATTCAAATCATAATTACTATTTAATTTTTTAATAGTTCCAACACTTCTTCCCTACTTAATTCTGTTGATTGATTTTATCCCTTGGAAATATATTTGATATTGCTTTGAGAAGTTTGGAATGTTAGTTCCCCATTCAAGTCAGAGGTTGATAGTTGACCAGGAGGAAATAGTTCTAGGTGTCCAGTGCTACTATAACCAAGAGATATTATATATCATATTGAGGACAGCATAGGAATATGAAATGGTTGGTCATGTTGAATCAACAGCCATGAAGCAAACAGTGGACAGGGATTTTTCTAGGCTCTTAAATATCAAGGCCTGCCCTCAGCTAGCTCTAAAGCTAGCTGCTTCTTAAAGGTTCTACCGCCTTCTAGAAATGACTCCGCCAGCTGAGTGCCAACTGTTCAAATATATTTTTCTATGTGGGATGTTTTACAACGATAACAACTTCCTTTTATTCCTTTCATTTTAAATATACAACAAATATACAAGGTATTGAACTAGTTATTTAAATTTTGCAGAAGACTCTTGGTTTCAGATACTCAAATTAGTTAAAAAAATATATAAATTGTACTGCTTTTCAAAGCAGTTAGGTTTAAAATAATACCTATCTCTGTTATCTCACAGTTCAGAAGCCTGGTGTGCATCTTAGAATGACAGCAAGTGTCAACAGGACACATCCTTTCCTGGAGATTGTCCTAAAGAAACTTGGTCCTTTTAACTTCTTTAGGTTACTATACATTTAACCCCATAGCTACCAGCACCATCTGTAAAGCTAGCCGTTCTTCTATATGGGGGTCATATAACAACCCTCTGACTCTTTGCCTCTGGTATCTGACCTTCTCTTCTGCCTCCCTCTTATACTATTAATAATTCTGTACCCTAGATAATCCAGCATAATCTTTATATACTAAGGCCATCTAATTAATTCTATTTTAATCTGTAATCCTCTTTTGCCTCAACATACTCATGGCTTCCAAGGACTAGTCACCAAGTGTCTTAGGGGGATCACTATCATTCCTGCCATGGACAGTAAGTGAACTAAAATTTGACACTTGAAATGCTACAAGAAGTTATTTCTTCATTTTACTCTTCTTTTTCTCCCTCCCTTTTCTTTCCAACTTTATTAAAGTGAAGAGACAGCACCGTTTGTTCTTCTAATATCACAAATGAGTCATTAAGTGTAATAAAGCTGAAATACCCATCCGATTCTCAAGGACTACTCAAATACATGAAGGCTGTACATGGTGCACTGTTGAAGCCCTTTGAAACACGCTCACTGAATGGTCTTGTTGCTATTTAGCAGCTTATTAGGGAGTAGCATTAGCTGTCTTTCTAAGTATAGGGCAAGACTGTTCTTGGGTTTCTTTTTGATATATAGCCACATGGTATAATTTTGTCCAATTCTGTATTTTAGGAAAAATAATGACATTAAATCCTAAACTTCACGTTTACTGCATCTCACATGTGCTGCAGTTGAAAGAACACTGGTCTGGGGAGCCTTTTCAATAGCACAATACTTGACAGCAGAACTAGGTATGGAAGACTGCTAAAAAAATCACAAGATCCCCAGGTCTATTCAAGAGTGGTGACATTAAGAGACCATTTGATGTTTTTGTTGTTGTTGCTCAAGATATAAAAAAGATATTGGGAAACACTGAAAACAAATACCCAGGATGTTTTAATATTTCACACACACACACACACACACACACACACACACACACACACACACAGACACACACACACACGAAAAGACAACCAGGAGGATTCTTCTGCAAGATGTCAGTTGATGTATTACTACCTTCTCAATGATTGTAGCAAGGAAGGTGCTGAGTTTGCCTACATCTGCCTGTGTGCATGTTGATCTTTCATGCTTATTATAGATAGGTACAGTTAGTTGTCTGGGCACTAGCTTCATTTCCATAATATAAGAGAATGGGGTGAGAAAGAAAAGGTAGGGGATGTGGGGGAGGCGAGGAAGAAAGAATAGAGAGATGATTTGAGAATGTACAGATGGATCATTGTCTGGCTTGTTCCACCAAATTGAAATGTTTGTTCCTATATGAAAGAGGAGGCTCACAAACTTGAAGCAGTACCAGGAAGTAAATGAAGATCACCCTGTCCTGAAGAACATTACCTTGGAAGATTCTTGAGGCCCTTTCCCAACAGCATAAAAAGTAATGAACAGTGCTGGGGGTGTAAACTTTGAGCAGCCAAACTGTGCCAACAAGTTTGTTCAGACTATGGCATTGCCTGTAAGCTGAGGAGAGAGCCCCAGGTTTGCAGGCATCATCATCTGTGTTCGACTGGGTTTTCCAAAGATGTAGTCACTTTTAAGTTATTCCTGTTTCTAGTAAATATTCCATCACTCATACACCTTGTGATAACCCAATGAATAACTTACTGGTTGACCAGTTTCAACATTGGTGCACCATTATTTTGTCTGCCATAGGCTCTCTCTTTCTGGAGTGATTAGGTGTGTGTGTGTGTGTGTGTGTGTGTGTGTGTGTGTGTGTGTGTGTGTATGTTACATCTTTCCAGGAAGACTGTCACATCACATGTGCCTATAAGGTAGGGAATGGGTCAGTTGACTACCGTACATACGTAGGGTGCCATTATACATGACAGTGTTTCTCTTAATATTTACCAAATGTTCAACAGTATTTTCTTTGTGTTCTTAGAACCCTCTATCTGTCATAATAACAAAAAGGCTATTGCCCTCTTGAGGATCATGTGTAACTCTGAAGCTTACTGTAAAACCTTTTCTACTGTCTCTTCCTGTTGTGGCTACTGATTCCCAGATGCTCAGTGGAGGGAGCTGCCTCTCTGCTCACTTTGAAAGTGGGACACCAAGATCTGTTTCATCTGAAGTGCAGTACTTAGTGACTCGGCTTCTTCTGGAACAAAAAGTCTTTCTTTCCTGAGTTTTCACTACCCCCTCATGATACTTTCTCTAAGTAGGGCTGCCTTCCCTACCAGTCTCTGTGCTCTGGCTATCTCGTTGTCTTTTGAGGTCAAATTACTATAGCAAGATGCATTACAAGTGGGCTTTACACTCCTTGTGATTGATATTAACAGTAAAGAATTTAATTTCATCAAATCCTTTCCACTAAGTATTGGCAGCTTTGAGTGGATGCACAAATAAAATGTAATAAAAATGGCCAAACTCATTGTCTTGTTCAAGATGAAATAGAGATAATTAAAGAGTCATATGTATGGATCTAACTGATTTTACTAAGTGTAATCCAAATGTAAAAGAGAACTTTCTACAAAATATCACCTGTATCATGAAGTCACCAGCATTCTCCAACTTGGTATTTTGAATTGTTAATGTGTCTATAACAGAATGGCAAGCATGCAAAGCATTTCTGTTCTCTGCTTAGAGACAGTGACAGCCTAGATTGGGGATTGACACTAGACTGTACAAGGGTTGGTTCATAGAGAAACTACAAACACCATTGAGCAAAGCTGAATGTTCTAGATATTTCTAAATGTATTTTGACTTCTGTTGACTTCTTCCACAAGGCCACTATTGTTGTTCATGAGATATATACCTGAAAGAATATATGCTAAAGCCTTATTCACATTTTTATATTTAGCACCATACCTGTAACCCAATTAACAAGGCATTTTAACTATAAAATCCTTAACACAAAAACATGGAAGCCACTCGGCAAAAGCACCCAGTCAAACATCATAACCAAGAGTACTTTGTAAACATGCTTTAATGTCCTGTGCATCTGTGTTTCAGGTAAAATCTCTCATAAAGTTTTCATGGTTCACTGATGGTGAAATGCAAGTTACGGGTAAAAATTGTTATTCCAAAATTCTTATTCCAAGATTGACACTCAGTGTCTTCCCATGCTGGTCATTGATGTGGTTCATAAGCATCATAGGTAGAAGGAAATGCCTTTCCTCCTTTGCAAGCTTTCATGGCACTTTCTGGTACCATGAAGGCTAGTCCTGGGGAGTAATCATTCAGCTCACTTCCAGTCCAGGGCTCTCTGGGCCATGTTTTTTGAAGTGCTTGGTGTCTTCAGTAATCAGGACTTTCCTACTATCTCTGGGAGACAACCAAGGTAATAGGTAATCTGTAGTGTTTTGGAAGTCTCTTGAACAAACCTAGCCAAAATCTTTTGAAATCTCGTGTTTGGGGTTATGGTTTCAGTTAGACGCTCTTTAGCTCTTGGAGGCTGTATTGTCAGACTTGATGGAAAAAAAAATGTCATGGAAACTATATGTGTATATTTATACCCAGACTATTTAAAGCAGCGGTTTTCAATAGTCCTAATTCTGTGACCCTTTAATATGGTTATTCATGTTGTGGTGACCCCCAACTATAAAATTATTTTCATTGCTGCTTCATAACTGCAATTTTGCTACTGCTATTAATTGTAATGTAAATATCTGTGTTTTCTGGTGGTCTTAAGCAATGAAATGACCTGTGAAAGGGTCATTTGACCTTCAAGAAGGTCATGAAACAGGTTGAGAACTGCTGATTTAAAGTCTATCGTATAAAGAAATAGTGGAACTAATGTAGCAAAAATAGAATAAGACCATAGTCTTTAGTTCCCTGTAATTTGAAGTAAGAATGGAGAAGGGAGGAAGTCTCTGTGAGCTATTGACTAAAAAAATCTTAGTTTGACTCTCAAAGCAAATCACTTTAACATAGGCCTTTTGCTGATGTTAGATTATCCAAGAACTCTTAATTTCCTAGAATAATGTCTTTAGAATAATTTTTTTTTATAATTTGTGATTAAGTCTCTGATCTTTTGAGCAATGAATCATTTTCAAAGTCTCTTGGCAGCTTACAAAACAAAGCTGTCTTCCTGAAGAACCAAGAAGTCATCTCTTTGAAATGTAAACAAGAGTGACAGAGAGAGAGAGAGAGAGAGAGAGAGAGAGAGAGAGAGAGAGTTTAGAGAGAGTTTGCATCTCGAGTATCTATGGGAAATCAGAAAGCTGATATCTGTGGGTGTGTCATACCAAAGTATAAAACTATGTCAGCTCATGGTAGTGTAGGAAAATGTGCTTTCTCTTCCTATGTGGCTTCTGAGCAGGCCCTCTACTCAGTACTCCTGCTGTTAAGAAACTCTCTCCTGGCCTGTGCAAAGTTTAGGGTTTATTCTGGTCTTCCTCCCCATTTCAACGACCTTAAATAATGTGTTCTTTTCATTTTATCCCTCCCCTCAGACTTTATCTCACGCTTCAGTCTTGTTTGTGTCATCTAGAATATAGGAGGATGGGTTGAATGCTCACAGAGATAATGAGAATGCAAAGAAGGGGGTGGAAAGCAAATCATACTTAGCAGACCTGAAAGATTTTCACAACAAAGTAAATATTCATGATAAAGAGAAAAGGGGCCGAAGGTCAATCCAACTTATCTTTGGTTTGGGACATCTTGGCTTGCTTTTCATGACAAGACAACAAATGAAATAAATTCCTACATGAAGAAATGGGGAGAAAGCAGATCAGATGAAAGTAAGTTGAATTTCAATAGATACAAAAAAGTGCTTATGGATGACCAGCAGCTGTGAATGGGTTCTAAAGCTTGTGTAGAAGTAGGGTGATGAGAGTGGAGATATGACTGTAGACTGAAAACATCAGAGAGATGACATCCTTTAGGATAAATGGATGACTCTAGAATAGTGCCAACTCTTGACCACTTTAACCACTTGCACAACATCTGTTTGTAATTGTTTTCTTGGCCTTACATAGAATAAAATCACAGAGATAGTGCTGAAAGAGGTAAATTCACCAATTGCCATTGTGTGTGTGTGTGTTTGTGTGTGTGTGTGTTCATGTATATGTTTGTGTGTGTGTCTGTACATGTGATATGTATATGTGTGTACGTGTGGTATGTGTGTGGTAGTATGGTGTATGTGTGTCTGTGTGTTTGTGCGTATAATGTGTTATCTATGTTAGCTATGCATGTCTGTGTGTGGTGTGTGAGTGTGTAGTGTGGTATGTGTATGTGGTATGTGTCTTTGTGTGTGTCTGTGTATT
>JANHMN010000017.1:19483489-19542987 GCA_030674055.1 Rhabdomys pumilio
TAATGTTCTTTTATATAGGACACAGTCCATTCCACTCTGCCTAGAAACAGCTAATAAACCCACGACCTGCTGTTTCCTCTCTGAGCTACTAGGAAGGAGGACTTCTACAGTCTAAGACTTCACTCCTCCTACATAATCCCCATGGAAGCTCCTTTTGTTTACAAATATAATTTGCAAGAAATATTAACTTTGCCGGATTTCTCTTGGAAATCTGCGAAGGTTCTCTTGCGATATTTTATGCAAGAAAACAAGTGTGTCTGAAGTTCCTTAGCAGCGAGACAGTCTTTACATAATGACTGTGGCTGGGTTTGCTCACTTTCTGCTTTCAGTTCACTCTTCCCAGCCGCATTTAATGAGGCAGCAACATAGACCTGCTGTGCCAATGGCTCTATTGTCCTAATAACTGGGAAACGTGTTCATCTCTCAGCTTCAGTAAAATTCCGTGCTCTGTTTTCTCTGGAGAAGACAAAATGCTGTCTCCAAGAAAAGTTCAAGGTTTCCCGGATCTTGATTATTTGGGAGTTTATAAAGTTATAAAAATCTAACATGGGTGTTTATATCCGGCACATTTTGAGATCTCTTTAGAGAGCACATTTTTATCTGTTGATATGATTCATGCAGGCCATAATACTTCTATTAATAGGAGCTGTATGAAGTTATAGATATATGAGCCTGTATGTCAGTTATTTTTTTCTCATTATTTACATTTAGAAAGCAAAGACTGACTCAATTCATTCTTTTCTTAGAAACAAGACAACTGAATGAATGGCAAAGATATTCAGGTAACCTCTGATGGAGGTGTTAGGCCTGTCTCCTGGCCTCCATCTCATCTTCTGTAAGAGAGCATGGTAGTGTTAGATGCAATTGGGCTAAATAGTAAACCTTATAAGACAGCTGTAAAATGGCTTATCCACATGTGTCAAAATATAATTTAGTCAGTGATAACTCAACAAAAGGTTTTATTATTCTACCAAGAAGAATTTTTCCTTCAGATACACAATTAGAAGACTAATTAGATACTAAAATACAAGCATTCTTTACAACTTGAGGATGTTTTAACTGGTAATTTTGTTCCCACACTTTTTATGAGGTGAAAAATGTAGATATACTCTTCTTTGTGTCAGTGCCAGGCATTTAAACATTTGACTTTAGGACTCAAATGAGGATTTATATTTCGTGCATTTATCAACAAATTAGTTTGTTTTGAGGTAACTGAAACTCATGTGAGAATGAAGACAGGAAATATTTTATTCTTTCCCATATTTTTGTACCTCATAGTAATATCTGATGGTTCAAAGTTGCTTCTTTTTTTTTTATTGGATATTATATCTACATTTCAGATGTTATCTCCTTACCTCATTCTCCCCATCACCCAGGAACCCCTTATCCCATCCCCCCTTCTCCTGCTTCTATGAGGATATGCTCCCACCTACTCCCCCACTCCCACCTACCCACCCTCGAATTCCTCCCCCAACTCGGTGTTCAGCCATCATGGGATCAAGGATCTCCTCTCCCACCTATGTCTGACAAGGCCATCCTCCCCTACATATACAGATGTAGTCATGGGTCCCTTCCTATGTGCTCCCAGGCTGGTGGTTTAGACCCTGGGGAGCTCTGGTTGGTTGGTATTGTTGCTCTCCTCTTGGGGCCACAAACTCTTTCAGCTCCTTCAATCTTCTCTCTAACTCCTCTATTGGGAAACCCCTTAATCAGATCAATTGTTAGCTGTGAGCATCTGCCTCTGAATATGTCAGAATCTGGTAGACTTCTTAAACCAAGTGTGAAAGTATGGTTGTAGAAAGATCTGCCACTTGGCTTCCCGCTCCAGGACAGGATTGTGCTATGCAATCTCTATTAGTGCAAAATTTCTTTGTGGTGAAAGCTATTTATGCAGGTGATACTTTGGATGTGACAGAAAGACTAATTCCTAGTTTAAAATTCTGTGCTCCAATGAAAATAGCCTGCAAGAGTAAATGAAGATATTGTCATCTCATCAAAGATGGCCACTCATCCATGCTTGTCCCTCTCTGACTCACACCGGGGTTTCCTGCTGTGAGGTGTTTGGTGTGGCTCTGTTAGTGTCACTCACAAAATAAAACTGCCTTGTATTCTAATGAGTTACCAGTGGCTATGAGGCAATAAGATAGATATTATTTTACTGACAGTTTTTTTTCACCTCCAGCTAGGCTGGATACAACCTCCTAGCCATATGTATTTTCTCTTCATAGCTGTCGTCATGTCATGGTACTGAGATTTCAAGTCATATACTAGTAATTTGCATTCCAAAAGTAATTTAAACTTACACACATACATTATATATAAACCTTAGCTACAAAACTTTCAGGGAACAAATATCTAAAATGATCTAGTTAGTGCCTTATTATGCTCTTAAAATACAGTCAGGAAAAAACATGCATAAAATGAACTGGGAAGGCCTGAGACTCTTACCTGCAAAATAAAAGCTATTTCTGATGAATGAAGGTGGTGACAGTCACAAATACAAATCCACTGTGACCGAAGTCAACTCAAGTCAGATGGCATACAAGCAAATGTCTAGAATCCCTAGACCCTTTGCTGAATTTTCAAGTATTTGCTAGAACATGCCCATTTAGCCACTGGTGTGCAAAAGCTGGCATGCTGTAAATCTTCCTTTCCTCTTAAATGATACTAAAACTTCTTTCTTTTTTTCCCTTATCCTCTCTTCTCTGGCTTCCTCTCCAAATCTGCTGGTGTTTCTAACCCCTTTATGGTGGGTGTGGTCCTCTCCATCAGCCATGTGGGTAGTTGAACCAAACTGTGCTACCTGCCTTTCTGCTGCCCTGCCGGTCAAGAGACACTGCCAAGAATCCAGGTTGGTTGTGGGGCCTGGGGTCCAGGGGATTATAATGCCAAGTCATGATCATGGTCTTCTTAATGCCAGTACCCATGAGGCCCCGGGGTACGTGGCTGAACATTTTGACTCTGAAGTTCTAGATTTACTAGTTGATGGCACCATCGTGGGAACACAAACCATGGCAGGCACCTGGCCTCTTGTTTACTGTCATATTTAACTTCTGTGTTCTATCCCTTCAGTGCCCTGCCCCTTTCCAGCTTAAAAGACTCTAAGGAATTAGGAAATATTTCAATACCACGTGAACCCTTATGTTCCATCCCTCAGTGTCTACCTCCTCTCCCTTCCTCCAGTTTAAAGGTCTCCAAGATATTAGGAGACATTTCAGTGGCATGATTAGACAGGTGGTCAGTACTTTACTTAGGCAGAACTCTGTGTCCCAAAACTTAAAATCAGGTTTGCTTTCTGCTGCATCTTCACGCAAGTCCACACCCACTGTTGCATTCATTGATGGCCTCCCTCTCAACCCAGCTAGAACCCTGAAGGCAGCTCCCCATGCCTCTCCTTACTCCCAGTCTGCATTGCTTTTCTCTAGACTCAAAAATTTAATCAAATCAGAAAATCCTATCGAAAACAGTTCTTCCAAGGCAGGACACCATATGAGAAAAGCTGGGAGTCTAGGAAAGACTATAGACTAGGGGGCAGGTTCTTCTAGACTCAGCTTTCTGAGTAATGACCTGAACAAACACAGACTCTGTGACTCAGTGTCCTCATGAATATAACAGGCCAGTAGCACCTAGCCTGCCATCACACCAAGACAAGGAAATGACAACTGTAAAAGTCCTGTTGCAAAGAATAGAACTCAAAGTGTGTCTGTTGTTCACTGAGGTGGCCTTTTTGCATTAACAATGGGTATTATAAAGTGATTAACATCAGTCTCATTTAGCAGAGATTAAATATCTCAACAAGAATAAATATCAGTCCCAGGGTCAGTGCAATGAAAGCTGACTGGGAGTCCAATTGCAGTTTTTAAACAGACACTGTGCCATAGCACTCTACACCCTCCACAGAGAAATTATGAAATCTGACTTATTAAAATGGACTGTGAATCTTCTCCTGTAAAAGATTTTTAATGTGTTGATCTTTTTCCACTCTTTTTTGTCACTCCTAGGGGCATCAAGTACTACGATTAGGATGTACAGACATTCTGTGTGCTCTAAAATAAATAATTAAAATTTTAAATGTAAATGTTTGGTTTGTAGTTCACATAGAATAAATATTTCTGTGTATCTGATACAGCCACTGGCACTTGCATTTTAGGAGTATTGGTTTTCACACCCACCACCCCCCAACAAAGAAACTGAAATTAAGACTTTGATGTTTATATTTAACTTACTTAAACACTAATAGAAAAATCCTTAATTTGTTGTCATAATTGAACCTATCACATTTATGGAAGGGTGACTAGTTAGAGGCACTGTTGTCTTTCATGGGATCTCATGGTGAGTCAAGTACTCTTTTCATATTCAGAATTATCATACATTTAAAGAAAAAATTTGACAATTGTAACTTACTCCAATTTAAGTCGTTAGACTCTCTTAAGTACAAATGGAATGTCTTAAATGGTGGCTGACAGGTGTTGATGCTGATAGGTAAAGATATGTTTACTGAATCATGATTTCTGTATGGATAGTTTTGCCACAGAGAAGGAAAAAAATATCAATTCTTTTCTAGCTATATAAGTAGCTATCCAGCTAAGTTACAAAGCCCTCTGTTATGATAACAAAAAAAGAAAAAGAAAAAAAAAGAAAAAAATATCATCTACATTCAAACAGTATTTCAAAATTCTTAATTCCAAAAATTAGTGCAAATTGAGAAGCAATCTGAGAATGCATAGCTTTATAAACTTAAATTCTGTGGTTAGGTAGTATAGAGTTAAGTAGAAATAACAGGGGAATTTCAGGGCTTTGAAAGTGCCCCCATTCAACACTACAATAGTGGATGCATGTCATTCTTCCAAACTCAGAATTTACATAAACTGTGAACCCCAATGTAGACCTTGGGCTTGGGGTGATAATGATATGCATTTGTCTGTAGATTTGCCAGTTGTAACAAGCAGAGAAGCCTGGAAGAGCATGTTGGTGTCTGTGTGGAGGAGGCAAGGGGGCCTACTGAAACTCTTTGTACTTTACTCTCAAATATGCTGGAACTTGAAGCACTCTAGATAAATCAAATTATTTGGGAAAAAAAAAGTAAAACAAAACCTTTTCCAGTTTAAAGTGTTATTTTACACAGTGTCAGCAGTGCCACCAAGCAGTCTCTGAGAGCTGCAGCTCCTCCTGTCTCATTGTTCACGGTTAATCAATCCACATGACTCTCTGAGTTTAACTTCATTACATTACTCATGGACATGGACAACTGTGGTACAATCCAGAAGTTTCAGGAAAGAGGCACAAGAGAGGCAAGATGCACATTAAAAGGCACTTACCTGAGGTAATGGGTTTCTCCCCAGGAACAGTGATGCTTTTGCTGAGGGAAGCAGCTTCTGGTCTAAGGCAGGAAAGTTTCCTGGCTTTGTTGGCTTTCCTGTTTCTTCCAGTCACATCACTCAGGCCCGTTTTCACTGTGGTAAACACATTGAATGTGGTAGGACCTATGAGGCCCAATCACAAAAACAATAATGTGTATGTATATGTTAGAAATCTCATTACATTTAAAAAGCAAAAGTTGTTTACTAATCAGATGATTTGTGAGAATTGTGAGCACCAATTGTGCCCTTCTCGTTCTTTTGACTTTAGATGATCTGTTTCTAAATATCCTCTTATCACCCATTTCAAAGAAGAACCTTCTCGGAGTATGAAACAATAGATGGCAAATACCCAGGAAATACAGCCAGGAACATGAAAGAAGGCACAAAAGACTATTTATGCAACTACTATTAACTTTTTCATGTTTCTGTATAAAACTTTACATGTATTTATTCTTTGACTAACTGTTTGATTTGATGCATAGTTACTGAGACCTGCTAAACCCCAGATATCAGTCTTTGACCGAGAATCACACATGACAAAAGCCCAACAATGATAACCATATTTATATAGTTTATAATCTGCAATGCAAGAGGGGCATACAATGAATGATGACATGGGAAATAAATACATTGAATAGGGATTTTTTTATATATATATACCTAGGATAGTGTAGGAGAAAGTTGAGCCAAAGATAGGAACACTAGGTGCAAGTATAGTAGCCACAGTGATCAGAGAAGCCTCCACGAAGATGTGGAAAGGACCGGAAGCAGGCAGTAACCTGAGGTATGCCAACTCTCTATGCAAAGCACATTCCCCACGTCAAAACCTAGAGAAGGCTCTTACCACAACAGTGTGTCTAGACTCTTCTAGAAATAGCAAGAACTGCAGTGTGGACAGAGTGCCAGAGGGAGAGACTCTGAAGGAAACAAAGCCACAGAAGTGGCATGCAGTCTAGATGGATAGAACTTTGTAATCTATGACAAGGACATATGATTCTTCTAGAAGTAAAATGTAGAGCTACAATGAGTTTCTAAGCACAGAAATGGCCTGACCAGTCTTGTGTTTAAAAAATAATGTTCTTGTGTTAATAGTTACAGAGTTGTAGTTTATCTTCAACCTTGCTTCTTTAATTTGGAGCACTTCCCCATGGCATATTGGAAAGAACAGAGAATCATCTTAATATGTACCTACAAACACCAACTATGTATCTTTTTTTTCTTTTTTGATATTTTCTTTATTTACATTTCAAATGTTATTCTCTTTCCTGGTTTCCTCTCTGGAAACCCCCTATCCAATCTTCCATTCCCCTGCTTCTATGAGGGTGTTCTCTACCCACCCACCCACTCCTGCCTCCCCACGTTGGCATTTCCCTACACTGGGACATAGAGCCCTTACAGGACCAATGGCCTCTTCTCCCATTGATGCCTGATGAGACCATCCTTTGCTACGTATGCAGCTGAAGCCATGAGTCCCTCCATGTGTACTCCTTGGTTGGTGGGCTATTCCCTGGGAGCTCTGGGGGTTCTGATTGGTTGATATTTTTGTTCTTCCTATGGGGTTGCAAAGCCATCATAATGCTATTTTTCCAGATATTCAATTAAAAGTAATCAGTTAAATGTCTCCTGGCAAAAAATTTTGTCAGTCTTCTAATATATATAATTTTAATGAGATTTTTGGGGTTTTTGTTTGTTTGTTTTAGAGTCAGAGTCAAACTATGTGGCCTTGGATAGCCTAAAATTTATCATTGTAAAGTAAGCTGGCTTTGAATACATAGAGATCTACTTGTCTCTGCCACCTAAGTGTTGGTATTAAAGGCATGTGCCATATGTCTGGCTTAAAATATATTTCTAAAACTACCATACATAACTCATCCATTATCTTTCTGTCACTGTGATTAAAAACTATGACCAGGACAACTTTTGGAGGAAAATTTATTTGAGGCTTATAGTTTTAAAGGGTTAGAGACCTTGACTATCACATTAGGGAGACAGACATGCTCCTGAAGCAAACAGCTGAGAGTTCACATCTCAATCCATAAAAAAGAAACAGAGAAACAGAGCTAACTAAAAATGTGCTTTAATACTATAAAAGCCAACCCCAGTGACATAAGCATCACTTCCAGCAAGGATAACCATCCAACCACACCCAACAACCACTAACTGGAGACCAAGTATTCAAATGCCCAAGAATTAAGGGGGTCATCTTAATTAAACCACCACGCATAGGTCAGAGGAAAGAATATGTTAAATTGGGGGTTAGCTTATTCAAATGGTTTTTCAGAAAAGCCATGAATGTGAACAATACAAATACATACTGTTTTTATCAATGGCACAATAGAGTAGTTTTCCTATTTTGAATTATCAAAAAAGTGTCCTGTTTCTTATTTACCAACAATTATTTCTTAAAATCTATATGTCTGATTTAACATCACTGGACATATTAGAATGGTCCACATTTGTCTTCTCCCCCAACACACTTATCCTTCCTCTTCCACTCCTGCAATGCTTAGTCCACCCCATGTCTTCTCTCCAGCTACATCACTTCCTTGTGGTGACAAGGAGGTGAGGCATGATTCTTATGCTAATGAAACAGAAATTTTAAAGCCTTTCTTCTAGGATCTCTGGGAGAAAGATTCTGCCAAGAAATATATAAATATATAGAACAAACAGGAACACACAACAAAAAAGCACAAGCTACCTTAGAAGAGTAGTCATTACATATTTATTGAAGTAATCTTACTGATTTGTTTTACCAGTTGAAGTAGCATTGTTTTTTGTAAAACAATGTCTGTTCTCTAGAAACATCTGTTTTTAAAATTCGGGTTTTCACCTCCTAATGAATTTTATTGAAATCTATGAAGTTTGGTTATTACAATTATTTTCCATATAGTAGTCCATGACACCTGCATTCTACAGGTAAGAAAAAAATGTAAATGTTAGAAAGATTTGAGCATCCTCACTTGGGCCTTCCTTCTTGTTTCATTTCTTTGGGTCAGTGGGTGTCTCATGGGTAGTCTATAAATTATGGCTAATATCCACTTATCATTAAGTCATTACCACACATGTCATTTGAGTCTAGGTCACCTCACTCAGGATGATATTTTCTAGTTTCATCTATTCATCTGCAAAATCATGATGTTCTTGTTTTTAATACCCAAATCATGGGGGCAGGATCAGGTATGGGGAGAGACAGAAAAGAGGCCCAGAGAGCCAAGAGAATAAATGGAAATATGGAGCTGCGGGGAGTGGGGAGTAGGGAGAATCTCTAAGAAGTCCCAGAGATCCATCCTTCCAAATGGAAATGGCTATTTCCAATATTTGATTTCTAGACCAGTACATAATTGAGCCTGAGTAACTGGTCACATTTAAGAAAAATACAAGAGTCATTATAACTTCTCTTTTTGATTCTCTGTCCCACAAGGTCTAAAAACTTGAGGCAAGGCAGCTTGTTCCATCTGGGATATAGAAAAACAAATGTGAGTAAGGAGCATATGTCTAATACAGCTTCCCAGTCACCATTGTCAGGGCACTCAGCAAGCTCACAGGTCAGCATCATTCTTTGGACATTTTCAGAGACATATTTGGAAATTAGCTGCAGTTCTCTATGATGTTATGTTAGCATGAGATAAAGTTGGGACAGAATTTGCATTTCAAGTAAGTGTTTGAATGTGTTAAGGTTCTTTTAATTGTCAAGTTAAAATTACTTTTCTTTTCTACAGTATTTATTGTAAGTTGCATTGATTTTACACTTTCTAATTGTTTTAGTGTGTTGAAACCTAGCATGTCTGTTATGGGGGTCTATCAACCAACTTTTGTCTTATTGCCCTGAGTATTACAGAACCTTGGTTTTCTGAAAAAAAAAAAAAAAAAAGCTTGCAAGTACTGGAAGAAGTGAGTTAGGCTTTAAGCAGAAGCAAGAGGGTAGAGGGCTTGATTATTGCTGATATAACAGCTTTATTTTCATTAATTGCTAGCACCACTGCTTCTGCAATTGCTTTGACACAAGAAGTTAAGACAGCTACTTTTGTTAATCATTTAGCAAAAAATGTTACTAATGTGTTGAGTACATAAGAGGATTTAGGTAGGCATTTGAAACATTGGATTGATCTTTTTTATTCTATTCAAATTGTTGGAAGGAAGTTCAGAGTTTAAAAGTAAGGACCCATCTCAAGTGTCATGCCAAATATCAATGGAGTTGTATTACTTCTAAAATTTACAATGATAGTCATTATAATTAGGAAAAAGTATAAAGACACTTGCAGAGTATTTGGCATACTTCTAAAACCTCTCTGGGTGTTTCGACTTTGCATAGTGAGATTATGAATTTAAAGAATGTGAAGCTCTGCTGAGCTTTGATGCTGCAGATAATGCTGATAAAATTATTCATTGCTTGAGGACAGTATTTCCATTTTTTTCAAGCTTCAAGAATGGCATATATTTCTTGATCATGTTAGCCCTTTTTACCCTGAGAATACTTTTATTTCTGCCCATCGTGTAAAAGCTTGTCTTTAACAACATCAACATGTTGGCAGCCAAAGAACATGACTTGAAACTGAAAATGAACCCCCAGACAGAGTTATTAATTTAACAGGCTGGAAAGCCAAGGACGAGTAAGATTCTACACAGAGCCTTACCAGCCTAAGACAGAAATGCATTGCTTTTGATAATACATTTTCTACTATGGGTAAGGAAGGCATTCTTGTCAGAATGACCTAAGACAGGCACAGTCTTATTTATGAAATAAAAAGCGGGGAGATGTGGAGAGCTTTTGGGGCTGCTTGGCAAGAAACTGACATTGGCCAAGGACAAGGAAAATGGGATTCAGTCAGGAATCTGACATTGGCCAAGGACAAGAAAATCTGTTTCAGGCAGGATTCTGAAATTAGGCTAGAACAAAGAAGTAATTTCAGGCAAGAATCTAAATCTTAGGCTAGAACAAAGAAGTAGGCTTCAGGCATGAAAATGACTTTGGCTAGTACAGGAGAGTTGGCTCAGATATTTTGGTCATCCTGATAAGTCCTTAGAAACAATGATCACAGGAGTGTTCATGGAATTTTGTTTATTGCCTTGCTTGTTCTTTGACTATTTTTGTTTATTGTCTTGCTTGTTCCTTAACTATTTGCATCTATTGTATTGCTAGTTCTTCAACCTAGAACTGACCTTAATACTTTCATGTAATTAAAATGGTATAAAAGCAAAAAGGAGGAGAAACAATGGGATAGGGGGTTTATGAGGGTGGGAATGGGAAAAGGGGATAACATCTGAAATATAAATAAATGAAATATTCAATAAAAAAATAAAAGAAAAAGTTCTAAAGAAAAAAAAAGGAGATGAAATGCAGGAACAAAAATTGAGCAGAGACTGAAGGAAAGGCCATCCAGTGACCAGCCCAACTTGGGACCATCCCATGGGTGAGCACCAATCTCTGAAACCATTACTGATGGTATGTTGTAATGCAGACAAGATTCTATCATGGCTATTCACTAAGAGGCTCTACCCAGAAGCTGACTGAAACAGATGCAGATACTTACAACCAAGTATGAGATGGAGGTCAGGAACCCCTATGAAAGAGTTAAGGAAAGGATTAAAGAAACTGAAAGGGATAGATAACAATCCTACAGGGAGACCAACAGTGTCAACTAACCTGGATCCCTGAAAGCTCACAGAGACTAAGCCACCAACCAAAGAGCATATATGGGCTGATCCAAGGCCCCAGGCACATACGTAGCAGAGGGCTGCCTTGTTTGGACTTAGTGGGAGAGGATGCTCTTAATCCTGTAGAAACTTGATGCCCCAGGTTGGGAGAACACACAGGGGGATATATCTCAGAGGTAAAGGGGAGGAAACATGGGGGAAGAATTGAGAGGAAGGAGTGTGGAGTGAGAGCAGCATTTGGGGTGTAAATGAATAAAATAAAAGTAAAACAAAAATTAGAGAGGTTTGAGTAACAGTTACAGATAGATTTCTTGAACACTGGGGCTCTGGGAACTGGCCGTGTTTGAATTCACTTAGCTTTGTCATAGAAGCAAAGACTGAAAAGGACTGATATTGAGCACAGAAGAGAAGGGTACCACACAGTGTAGAGAGTGGCAGAATAAATCTAAGACCATCGTTTGACAGCACTGTAATATTAGCTTATATATTAATACTCAACTTCCTGTATACAAAGTAGGCATAACTAAGTAACTAAGCAAACTATACTATGGGGTACAAATATTGAGAAAGTAAACAATGGAGACTTTGGGGGAAATGAGTGGTGTGATGAAGACTTACATAACCCAGAGAGTCTCTTGCCCATATAGTTGGATGGAAGTACTGAGCAGGAGGGAACTAAGATGGCGCCCATGAAGAACTAAGGTTATCTGAACTAAGGTCTGATGCAGCTGAGTGAAGCCACATACCCAATATACTTAATCTTTGAAGCTGAAATATTCATTTTAAAAATGGTGAACATTTGGTAGTTTTATAGTTAATATAGTAACCTATTCATGAAAATTTTAACTTAGCAACAATAATGTGAACTTTCTATCTCATGGTTACTAGTTCATCTTTCTGAACATTGGTAGCACCTGTTTTGAAAGTGTTGGTAACAAACAACAGACTTATTCTAAGTAGTATTATTCCATTTCAGACTCTATTTAATCATAGAGAGAAACTAAATTTAAGGTCCCAGGCCCTAGACTTCCCAATAGCTGAACAGCTTCTATTATAAAGAAACAGTTGTCTGAGTCCAGACATCTCAAGGACAACTTCTCCATCTTGCTGACAGGGTCAAACTAAATTCATGGTTCCAGGTCCAGGAACCTACTTCTATCCTGATTGATAGAAACTCCTTGCTCTACTCTTTGAGAAAATATAATTACACATTGCTACAGTCCACCCTGTTCCTCTCGCTTTATGGCCTTATCCTTTAAATACGCTGTGTAACAACCCTTTTGAATCACAGTTCACCTCCCAACTCTGTTCTGTGGTCCTGATTGCTCAGTAGTGGTTTGATTACAATAGATTTTTGTCATCTGCATTGGCCTGGTGTTTGAGTTATGCAGGATTTAAGCATACCCCACAATAAATGAATTTGCCCCCATATCCCTAGCTAACACAAATAGAAAAGAGCCAAGTCTTTAGGTTCTCTGACTGGATTCTTTTCCTGAGCAATGTGGTACAGTTACCAAAAGCCATTTTAGGATCTTGCTGAAGCCAAAGATTTTGAAACAACATTAAATAAAACAAAATAAAATCTAAATATCTGCATAGTAGCGGTTAAAGTTGTGTGTATATTGTCTGTCATTGCCGGGTTGGTAGAAATAGCGTGAGTCTGAAAAGCCCACATCTGACACACAGAACCTGCTCTGCAAATGCTCTTAATCACCAAGCATTATCCATAACAGCATGAGAGAGCACAACCATTTTCATATATGAACAGTCATTATTGGTTGTATTTCCTATTGTAATCCAGTCATTTTGCCTAGTATCTAATTAAGATGTATTTCCAGATTGTGGACAGACATAGTTGATAGATTTTGAGATCTCCAAACAAAAAGCTTTAATTATACAATATTCAACACAATTCTTAGTATGAAAGACTTAAGTACAAGCGGTACTGAAAACGAAGAAATTACTAGCTGTTGGCTTTACAAATTATATTTCAAGGGAAGTAACAAGACTATAATCACACCTTTGTTCTTTATCCGCTACTTAATCGCTGAGATTGAATTAGAACATAGCTAATTTGTGGCATTATCTCGTCTAAGCAGAACCCACTTGCTTTATGATTAATAATGAACCACCTGTTGTCATCCCTTATTGTAATCACCAAGCACTGCACAAAGCACTGTACCCAAGCTTAGTTCTGCAACCACATTCTGTGGATTCAAGAATAAAACTGATAGGAAAGTCATCAATTTTTTTTTTTTGGACAAGGGAATGCCTTTTATCCTTTAATAATGCATCACAATGTTATAATATTGTTTGTACTTTCTAGTAACAAAAAATAGTAAGGTGTTCATTTTTATTTGCTTCTATTAGAATTTTTATTATTATTATTATTATTATTATTATTATTATTATTATTATTATTATTCCACTGGTGTACTATATCAAAGGTATATACTTCATTCTTTAGTTATTTGAAAACCTTTCAATATTAAAACAGGATACATTAAAAATGGTCTCCAAATATGTTCCATGTTGACTAATTGATTCCTCTGATATTTACTAAACTCTTATAACTCATGAGGATTCAATAGACCTTTCAACCACAGCTGGACTGGTGAACTCAATTTGTATGGATACCTCCAAACTGGGGTACTGGAGGGAAGGAGGATACACATGGGCACAAAATTAAACTAAAAAGAGGACAAAGTCTTGCCTAGTTAATAAAACTAGAAAATACCATGTAAATAGACTTTTTCTTTGCACCAGATATCAATAATTAGCAAGGGAGATTTTATGTTAGCCATTATAATAGGTGCAAGTGACATCAGTACCGATTTGGACTTAGCTCTAAATATATTCAGTGGAAATTTATAGACAGAAAGTCGGAAGAAAGAACCACTGAAAGTACAAGTATTAGAAAGAGATATGAAGGATGGGGGAGTCTGTAACACTTAATTGAGTGTACTTGCTAAAACAGGCCAAGGACAGCAACAAGGGTGAAGGGATCTGAAAACTGGTCAGAAACCCAGTGTGGGAGGCTTCTTGCTAAACTCTGGTAGGGAAGTTTATTATTAATATAAGACTCGGTAGACCAAGGTCCAGACACAGCTGAATAGGGTGCTCACAGAAGTCAGACTAAAACTTAATCAAAACCAAAAACCAAGTCCCAGTTAAGAGATGGCTCAGGAAATAAAAGCAAGAGACAACATAGCATGTTATGTGACTTGTAGTACAGATTAGTTTTTGGAAGATTGACTTAAGTACCTGATCTCACCCATTTAGTAGGTAAATCCTTTTGAATAAGGATTAAAAATAAGGACATTCAGTGGGGTAATCTTTCATTTTGAGCTGTTTAAACACACATTTTTTTAATTCCTCTAAATAATTCTGGATCATAGCACTCTCTTAAATTGATATTAATGAGAGTATCTCAATTGCTCACACAAGACCTCTTCAGATGGATCTGAATTATTGCGTTGAGATGAGAGGATTTAGTATAGAGCTCAAGAGCACATATCCTTGACAAGGCTTAAACAACCAAACAGCAAATGATAATCACTACATTTTACAGAAAGTGTCCTTTAAGTGTTTAGAACTCAAGAGCAAAACTTATTTTTCACAATCTACTGAAAGCATTTGACTTTACACTGTGTTTAATAACAATAACAGCGGGTCTTCTTCTTCTTTTTTTTTTTTTCATTAGAACTATCGTGGGAAATACTTTAAATTATCTTCTCAGATACGGCTTATCCTACCATCTGTCACTGCTGCCGAAAATTAAACAGTGAATGCAAACACATGTTTGTGTCTAATCTTTTGAGGTTAACTGATTTCCCAGAAAGATGGGAGCAAACAACCTCAGCAATTGCTTGCTACCTAGCATTGTCTTGGGGCCTCTGCAGTTGCTATACTTTTAAAGCCCACTGTGTAAAGGGAGAGAAAGAGAGAAATATTATACATAAATTGGCCTCTTGACAAGTGCTGGGGAAGACGTGGCTCAGGAGGCTGCTGAGACACAGAGGACAGTGAGTATCTCACTTAGATAGGGGTGGGAATAGTTAGGAGTGTAAATGTGTCTGTGTTCTTGGGGTTCAGAATGGTATTGAAGAGGATTGTGGTCTCCACAGTGGGGAGAAGGAACTAAGGAGGAACCTGGGTAACATATAAGCTGAGATACAACTGGCAGAGGAGGGATTGTCAAGAAAAGAATGAGAAAGAATGTTCCTGGATGAAAAACATCATGTTGAAAAAAAGACCATGGAAAATTAGGATGCACCTTGCTTAGTATGACAGACAGCTACTTTTCAGACTTAGTGGGCATGGAAGTCACTTGACCTTAATGTAATTTTTATAGTCCAATTCCATAGTTATAAGGAAGAACCTGAATTCCCAAGTTACTAAGGAGCCCAGGATCCATACAGCTGGTGCTGGTTCCTGGACAAAATTCTGAGTAGGAATATACAGAAAAGTCTACATATGAAATACTTGTCTCTGAGGAAATCATGGGACCCTTGATGTTGACCTAGTCTTTCACTGTATATGCGTCACAATGGATGCAGTGCAGTGGCCTCTGAACACCTCTGTTGTTCACAAATGACATTTTAGTTTTCTGTAGACAAAGCTGCTTGATAGAGGGCCAGCTTTTAATCACTTCTTTACATCATGTTTTGCTTTTATATCTTCTTTCCCAGTTCGTCGTCCTTCTCATTGAAACCGGTATTGCAGCTTCCACACAGAATCCAGCCTGAAAGGCTGGCCTTAATAAATATTGCCGACACTTGTCAAAAACCAAAGGAAAACCTCCCAAGGAAGATTTACAGGCTTGCCCATTAGAGAGACCTACAGAACTGTAATGAGTGCCTTGACAGTGATTCTTTTCATGGCAACTTAAGCTCATGGGAGTAAATGCACAAGTTTCATGTCACCACCATCTTCCTTCATTCTGCAGCAGCCCAAGTTTTACCTCGGTGGAGACTAAGGACAAATCCTTATAAAAACTTAAATATCCCACTTCTAACCCAAAGGCCATGGAAGGGATGGAACAAACGGTACATGTTGCAAATCTACATTTATATAACATGATTTTTAAAAGGCAGACCCTTCTATGTTTTGTTGTCAGTTTTAGATGTCCTCAGAGCTCTGTATTTGGTGGTTTGGGAGATGAGGAGATAGATATACCTGCTTCCAATGTTGGTGTGGTGAGGTTTCACAATGTTTGCCATGAAGTAATACACTCATCAAACTGATTTAAAACGTATGATGTCATTCTATTTTCTCATTAATTCCCAAACTAGTAATTAAATATATATACTTATACACAGTTATTTGCTTCTATCGTTTTAACTGAGCAAATGGAGTGAGCCTTGTAGACAAGTAACAAAACTTATATTCCTATATGCATCTTTATATCCAGCAAATGTGTCAAAAAGGGGAGAGACCATCACTAAGAAACTGATGGGCAGAGTTTCTATTTCTTCCTTTTAGTGGATGAGTGAACATTTCTAAAGCTTTTGAGTACTATTTGAGGCTTTCTAAAGTCTGGCAGTATATGCCTAGTGGGCAGCTACATAAGGTTCAAGGCTATATACTTCACTCTCTGTTGTCATATCACTTGCTTGCTGACTTGGGGTCTAATTGACTCATTCAACCAGATGAATTTCCTTCTAGAGCAGTCGCAGCTTGATGACTTGCTGACTTTAATGTTTCTTATCAGCAATGAATATCCTGAGACCTTTCTCAGTTTTACTTCTCAGCCATTCTAGGGTCCCTAACCCTATAAAGAAAACAGATGTGGAATATGCCCTAACTCTGAACCCAAGTCCTAGAATGAATGGTACAAGTGATCCACTAGCTGGCCAAAGCAAATTGGGGATATGATAGAAACAGAACACAGAGGTCTCTTCCTGAATTCCTATCCATAGGGCTTGAGCAACTGCTAAAAGGAAAAATGTATTCTTTTCTCTATTCACAGACCAGTGATAGTGGGCCAAGATTAGCTGGGCTGTGGTCTTGTCTATCACATGGTAAAAATTTGTAATCGATGCTAACCCCCTATTCCTTCTTTGCACTTGTCTTACTCCATTCCTCCATATCTCTCATATTTCTTCCATGTCTACTTCCTTTTCTTTTCCTTTTTTACTTTATCTTCCTTAAGCAAGAAAAACTTGGGTGCTGCCCGTTCCTTTCTATTAAATGTGTTGTAGTCCTCAGGGTATTAAGTAGTCAGAAAGTAGCCTATGACAAGTTTGAGCTCTCTAGAAACTTTGCTAGATCCTATGGTTTGTCACAAAACACAACCATTTACTACCATTCATGAAAAATGCCAACAGACTACACTCATACCCTGATCTCATAAAACTAATTGATAACCTCACACTTAAGAATAGAGTACTATTAGGAACATGCTGTTCATTGAATTGATTTACTTTTTCTAAAAACTGATTTTAAGAAAAGATATCTACAACTCAGAAAATTTTATATGAAGCCATTAGATAATATTTCAAAGGAAATTCTTTAATAAATTGTGCATATTCTATGTGATGACAAACAATCATAGCCAAGCATTGGATTTAAGACATAAGGATATCTTCAGATTCCAAATTGTCATATTTCTGAAATGGAAAATGATATTTTAAATGCCTATAAAGTTTCACAGGACTTTTAAGCATTTAAAGGGGGGTTAGCTTTCAGCTGTCAATTTTGTAATGAAAACATTCAAAACTTCAGGTTTTTTTTTATCATCTCTTAAAGTGTAGCGATAATTCTAAACCTTTAAAAAAATATGTGTGCTTTCTTGTTCATAGACGAACCCAGCAAGGTTTGATATAGATGTAAAGACACATTTCAAAACTTAAAGGCAGACAATTTGAAGGACATTCTGCCACCAGAGAGATGCTAAAGGGATAGCTGGCCCTTGCTCAGCTCATATTCTTTCTGGTGTCATGTCGCACTATATTTCTGGCTAAAATTGTTTTTTACCTTCATTTTGAAAAAAATGAGATGAGTATTTTATGATGTGTTGGCTTAGCAGAGCTGAATTAATGTGACAAGCAAGAAGGCTTTATTTGGTTTTAAAACTGCTTGAGAAAAACAGCTAGCATTATCAGAAGTCAGTCCGATGGGACTGTGTCCATTTAAGCACTGTGGGAAGCAATGACTTGCAGCTTTCTGTTCATAATATGACTGCCCATCATATTTCCAATTCTCAAAGTGATCCCAACAAGAAAATGCCAGCTTGAGCAGGACTGGTTATATTGCATGCAATCAGAATAAATGAGTCTGATGACATGCAATATGTGATTTGCTCTGCATTTCTAAGGAGAGAGATGAATCACTGGACTGACTGTGTTTTCTTTCTTTTGTGTTTGGGGCACACAGCAACGTGGAGTCACCACTGATGCATGAAGGTTCAGAGCCACAGCAGATCACCAGCAGTACAGCAGGCAACCTGGCTGGCTCCATCACAGCCTGTAAAAAGGTAACCTTTTCTCATGACAGGTTCTTCCTGCCAACAGATCAGCACCTACCTAAGCTTGACCTTTTAAGCGTATGTCCTTATATAAAGATAACAAGGACAATCAAATGACCCACGTTTTGCTTTCTCAAGTGTGGCTTGATTATATTTTTTAAAATGCAATTCATGAAATGATATAACTTAACAATGCCCAAAGTCCTAACTTGAAAATGATAATCCTCATTGCCTAACCAACCCAACCCTGCCTGTTCTTCAGGATTGGGTTGCAATGGTATCCATAGAGAATAGCCACTTGCATATGGACAGTCTTCCCAAGTCTTCAATGGCTTGACCTACTGTTTTGAGCTGTGTCATATTGAAGAAAACTTTTTGACTACCTAATGGTAGAGTATGGCTTCCCAATGAGTGGAGTATGCCTGGCTTACCTTAGAAACAGAATTGCATTTTCTAAAATCTTAGCTGGACAACTGCAATCTCCCTTCATGATACTTGCAGAAAAGGGTTGTTTGTGAAACATAAAATAATCCAGTTTAACAACCCTTTTCTTTTATTCTGCCAATACAACTAAGGCCCAAAACTTAAAGCAAAATGTCTAAGACCCTGATTCTCTCCCATTGATATTCTGTCACTATTTAAGGTTGATTTACAGAGGACAGTGGGATGATTCTCTTTCAAACTTAAAGGATACCACAAATTATATATATATATATATATAAAATGTATATATATATATATATATATATGTATGTATATATATATTACTTATATGTAATATACATAAAATATTTACATATTTGTATATATCTTGCATATATCTCTTTCCTCCACACACCACCTAAATGTTCTGCATCCTCTCTGTGGTACCACAATCTTGGGATCAAGTGTCTAAGCACAGCCTTTATGAGCCATTTAAGATGAAATCAAACTCCACTTATTCATTCAAAATCAAACAGAGAATAAGCCTCTCTATTTAAAACCTCTTAATAGGATGTATTATGACTTTTCTTGCTATTCATCATCTATAGAGAAATTGATTCTTTACATCCCAATCATTAGTGTAGGATACTGAGATGAGGTCCTGTGGGAACAAAGTCGAGGCAGGAGCGTCCCGAGGCTGGGTGTTCCACGACTGCGGGGTCCCAATAGATACAAGAAAGTCAGGTTCCAAAGGCTGGAAACCTGATGGCAGGCCCCAGAAGACACGTGGAGTCCAAGAGTTCAAAGCTTTATTGTTCATGGCAAATGTGGATGGGTCTGAATGTGTGTGCCCCACCACCCCTGTAAAAGTCAGGGGGAACTGGCTTAAATAGAGAGGGGGAAAGAGGAAGAACTTAATTGAGCTATGGCCTTTAGATAACTTATGAATATGGAAATCTTGAGGCTGAAGCCTATTAGTCATGCCCTCTACCTGTAGCCTAGATGGTGAAGTAAAACCTCTCTGGGAGGAGGTACTGAGCCAAACTTGTCTGCAAGGCGCTGGTTAATGAGAGATGTGGACCGCATGTAGGAGCCTGGATTCTGGGGGCATGGCCGAACACCTGCCGTTTCTCCCTTGGAGTCTTGGGGTTCCAGGCCCATGCCTACCCAAGAACCAAGACATCCTTCCACGGCCCAACAAGGTCCTAGCTTTTTATAAGAGGAGTAAGCTGCAACCTTCAAACATTAGGTACATTTCCAAGGCTGTAACTTCAAACCATGTAGTACTTACAAGATACTGTGCATTTCACAGAGCCAGTGGATTTTCAGTGCATTCCAATTTCTAAGGCACATACATTCCTGTTGGTGGGATTCTATGTACTATTTTGAAAGGAATGAAGCCACAACGCTTGGATCTGACAGCCAGCTCCTCGTTCATTGTGAACTCTGTGATTTGCAGCAGATGACTAGCTCTGGATGCCCCAATTTCCTCATATGAAAAATGAAGATAATGATGATACCTATTTCAAAGGACTGAGATAAGACAAGAAAGAGGCAACGGACATCAAGTGCTGAGGACCATGTCTGACATATTGTAAACACCCAGAAAGAAAGATTACCTCCTACTAATGTTATTAGACCGGATAATGATATCCAAGAGTGTACAGTCCCAGATAAATAACTTAATAATGAAAGAGCAATTCGTGATGTTAGCTTGGTTACTGCTATTTCTATGAGGGGATGGAAGGTGTCCATGTTCTTTTCTCTTTTGGAAACACAAATCTAAAAACTACTAAACTGACACCTAGTAGAAACTGGGTGTTTACTCAAAAAAGAAAAATTAAAATCAGTCGGGAGTGATGAGGAGAGCCTAAGTAACACAGCAATGTCAGGCTAATTGGCTATCCAGCACAATAATGCCTCAATGAAAACAAATTAAACTCCATTCCAAAAGATTTTATCATTATATACATATAATATTTCTGTATATGCATATGAATCTGTGCATAAAGACATTTATGTATATATGTATATTTATGTACAGATAAGATTTAAAAGTTTTAAAAATAAACCTCATTCATTCTACAATTGTTTCTGAACAATTGTTAGTAGGTTTACTCATATGAAATTACCTTTTATTACAATCCCAAAGTGATCAAACATAGGCAGATTCACAAGACTCAACTTAAATATGTTCTAAAGCCGCTTAGATCATGGAAATAGATACAAAGATGGATCACAAATTGACCTTAACAGGAAAATGTGTGATCTAGTTTAACAGATAATTCTGTTTTCTCATGTGGAAAGTAAAGCAGGAATTCACAAGTTAATTATAGTCTTATCTGAAGACAGTCTAACATAGGTGAGAAAGAAGTCTTCTCTGCAAGCCTGCTTGTTTTCTAATGAGAGACACGGAGGGAGGGAGTCCAGATTGGAGGAGAGGTGGGGAGGAACTGGGAAGAGTGGGGGAGGGGGAATCTATAATCAGGATAAATTATGTGAGAAAAACATCTACATTCAATAAAAGGAAAAGAAGGAGCAAGAGGTAAGAGAGATTGAAGCAAATATTGAAGCCTTGATTGTATACCTAATCATAATGAGACGTGGACACGAAGGTACACACATACACACAGCTCATCCCAAAGCAGATCAAAAGAACAGGCTGATTGCATTGTAGAAGAAGGAAGGTTTACCATCCAGCTGGATCAGCCTTCAGAGTAGTCAGAGTTCTGTAAAAAGTCACAAGGGCAATTGAAACTACCAGGACTTCTCAAACTCACCGCATGTAATAGCCTCAACTTACTACTCTTGAAGCCCTCTCATCAGGACTGACATATTGCTAAGGCAGCTGGCAGAAGAAGTAAGGTAAGGATCGGAGGATAATGTATTAGACACATAATCACTCACTGAAAAGCACCAATGTGCTTTTCACATGGAATCTCTCAGGGCCTCAGAATCTCACCCAGCAACTTTAGTCATTGGAAGCCTGGCTGCAAAAAAAAAAAAAAAAAAAAAAAAAGCCACTGTGTCAGAAAATACACTTGGATGAAATTATTCAAATGAGGAATTCTTCCATTTGTATTTTCTACACCAAAAGCTTGCTTTTCCAGAGATTTCAGATGACCATATGGTAGTGGTTTCAGACACAGTCTGGAACTCCTGATAGAACTTCCCTGCTCTTGAAGTGCTTTGGTGTACAAAATAAGCTACATGATCATGCTAATTCTAGATGTACTAATATCTCTCCTCATGTTTTTATATCTCTGAGTGTGTTTCACATCTCTGAGTGTGTATGTACATTTGTGTATGCAAACATTTATGTGTGTGCAGGGGAGTGTGTGTGTGTGTGTGTGTGTGTGTGTGTGTGTGTGTGTGTGTGTAAGGTTTCAGTTGTCTAGACTAAACTCTAGACTCCATCTATCTCTCTCTCTAGCCTGGAATTCACCAAATAAAGCTAGGCTAGTCAGCCAATGAGCCTCAAGAATTGACAGCTTATCTTCCCCTCCCCAGTCCTGGGATTACAAGAAAATATTGGATTTCTGATTTGGTTGTTTTTTAATTTAATAAGATGCTTAGGAAATATATTTTGATTATTATCTTCCAACTCCCTGGAGTCCTCCCAGATTTTGTTTTCAAATATAGGTTCTGGACAATGAGCTCATACCTCTGTACTTATATGGAAGGCCTTTTAATGAGTAATCTATCACCCAGCCCCTCATCTCTGCTTTTAAGAGCTAGGATTACCAGATAAAGTTATGCTAAGATGCTTGTTATCGCATGTCCTAATATAGCAGTGATGAATTCCAGCTGCTGCTGCTACTACTGCAGCTGTTACAATCTCTCTTTGTCTCAACTGATATTGATAATGTAGCTTGTGGTGCCTGGACATGACCTTAGACACTTACTGAGCACAAGGCATTAAGCAAATCTATTGGTTCATCCAAGTAGAAATGTGTGTTAGTCCCAAGCCTGCTGCTCTAATTTAGTGAGCGTGAAGGTCTGGGATATGTTTTAATGTTTAAAACGTGATTCTCAAGACTATGCAGGTTAAATGTTGGACTCACACAATGCTGCAGAATACTGGGAAGGGTTGGGGTGGGAAAAAGTGTTACCATTCTCTCCCAGTAACCCTGGACCAGCTTCTCTCATAGCACAACTAATGCTCTTCTTAGCAAAACTCCTTAAGTAATAAACGGAGCTAGCTAAGCTGATTTGCAAGGATTTTCTACTACATAAGATAAGTTATTATAATCTTATATTCATTGAACTTTCAGTGAAAAGTCTATTGCATTCTTTTAAGATCAAAAATCTATTATCACAACTCTCTGAATGTGGAATCCACCCAAGCAGTTGAACTCCGTCCCAGATTTTGGATCTATGTGTGTGATATGAGGCTGAAGGGCACATCCCATACGATTTTTTGCATGTTAGTTACTCTCATGTTTCCTTTTCCCTTGAAAGCGCTGTACTCCATCTCATAGTCCCACAAAAGAGGAATATTCTTAGCCCTCACTTTATTTCTTGGACCAAGGAGTTACTATGTTAGATAAGAGTGGAAGAAAGTTTCTAAATAGGACTGATATGAAGAAAGACTTTTAGAAAAAATCAACACCTCAAATATTTTTTTCTTCATTTCATATTAATTAATTCTTAAATTTGGACTTATCAAAGGCAGCTGACAGAGAACTCTTCAGATGCCTAGAGACAGAATGTGATCTTCTGATGACATCTAATTGTACTCTTTGATGTTTCAAGCCTTCTTTCCTCTGACTGACCCTTAAAGTGGTTTAAATGTGCTTCATATATCTGAGGAGGGACCAACCAGTTGCCTCTTGATGTTTCCTTTCATTCTGTAAAATACCCTTTCATCTAAACCTCAGATCTTTTTGAGAACATGCAATTAACAACAGCAGTTCAATTAATATATGGAGAAATAGCCATTCAAATGATCCAACCTACATCTCTAAGGACAGAACTCTTTGGAGCAAAAACCCAGCATTGCTTCCAAGAAGCTAATGATTTTACTGAGCCAGACAGTCATATATTCACACGGTGGAGAATGGTTATGGTGTTCTGTGTTAACAATAGCTTTTCCCATTCAGGTTGGAAATACTTAGAGAATGAGAGAATGGATGAAATAAAAAAAATAATATGCCGCAGTCTAAAGAAGGAACTGTCTCCCTCTGTTCTGTGAAGTGCATGGAAGTCCATGCATGGTCTCTGGGATCCTGTAACACCTAGTGTTCTTCGTATTCAGCAGCTTATAAAAAGAATGGCCTTGTCCCTTTTTGTTAAAATCACTGAATAGATGCTCTATTTTATATCTATTCTTTAGCAGTAAAGAAATGGAAACTTTGTGAGAGGCAGTGTGATGGAGATACAGCTCAGCAGCTTAAAGCACTGGCTGCTTTACCAGAAGACTTTAGTTCAACTCCCAGCTCCTGTAGGGCAGCACACGACTATCTGTAATACCATTTCTAGAGCTGATACCCATTTTTGGACACTTCTGGCATTAAAGCACATTGTGTGCAAACCTGCTTAAGCAAAAACACTTACATAAAGGCAGTAAAATAAGATAAATAATAAATGAAAACTTTTTAAAAGAAAAGACATAGGAAGCGATCATGTGAAATGATATTTAAAGACAGCTAAGTTAGAAAGTCTCAAGGTACTTTTTGGGACCAAAGATTACTAGACTCTGGGATGCCATCAAGAGCCAATTCATGGGCTGGGGTACGTGGGATGTGTAGAGATAGAACTTGTGTGGGAGCAGTGGAAAGGGAGGAGAGACCATGATGAGATGTGTGTTGAAGTCTAGGTTGGTAAATCTGTATGGCAGTGAAGGTTGCACAAAAGATGACCTTTGAGTATTTAGAACAAAACATCTGGAGTGGTGATACAGTTGAGACCCTTCAGAAAGTCATGGAGGCCAGTGAGGGAATGGAAAAGATAACCAAAAGTCCAGAATCTGCTCAGTTTTAAGTGAAGAGCATACCCCAAGATTCCTTCTGATAGCAATTTCACTGACCATGTAAAGAAACTTCTGCATGTCTGGAGCCACTTCATGTATAGGAGGCTTCAGGGTTGCACTGAGGACAAAATGCAAATAGTGAAGGCTTCCAGCAGGGACTCATTTTCTCTGCTGTCACTAAAAGCAGGTCACGATGCTAAATGTCTTCTCTTGTCATTGGAGCAGTTAAGTTCACCCTGAACCCCAGAGGAGAGGCTGCCTGTGCCCAGCCACCAGTTTATTCTTGGGAAAATGTTAACACTGTGACCATTTGTGGGATGATGTATCTAACACTATCAATTGTGCCTTTATTTTCAATATGAATATGATTTACCTCTGTAGTCCTAAAGTTAATGTAATGGAGGACCACTTTTATGGACTCCATTCCTTTTCTTCCAATACTTTTGCTATCTAATGCCAGAGAGTCTCCATGCCCGTCTTATTCTTGTGTCTTTTCTGCTGTTTGAGTTGCCCCAAAAGAATCTTGCCCAACTTTTTCTTTTTCTTTAAGCTAAAAAAGTAGGACTCTGAAAAATTCAAATATAGCTTAGAATATTTTGTGAAAATTAAACTATACTATGCTTTTGGAATTACATCTTTTCTTCAGAGTACTTACAATTAACATAAAGTTTCTTTAAACTGTAATCTAAATATATCCATCCTGGAATGGAAGGGGTCTCAAGTTTTGAAAACACAATCTGGCATTTGCAGTTCTCTTTCCTTTTTGGAGTACTTAGGAAAAGGCTTTCCACTCTGCTCGCTGACAGCAGCATCGGAGTCTCTTCTCTTTTCTCTCAGTCCTGCATTTAAAAACCTCTTCACTTTAAAGACTATAGTGTGCTCTCCTCTCTCCTCAGACAACCCTGACAGCATACATCTTTTCTCATTTCCTACCAGGATCATCCTTTTGCTCATTGTGCCTAGTTTACAATTCAGCTAATTTCAAAGAAGAGAGAAGGATATAGTTGGTGTTTTGAGTGTACCTTTGGCTCACTCATCTCTCTAAGAGAGCCTAGTCATTTGTTTGCCTACATTTACTAGGTCATTGTTTCTCAACCTGTGGGTTTTGACCCTTTGGGATTGACTAAGGCTGTCACAGAGGTTGACTAAGATCATTGGAAAACACAGATATTTACATTACAATTCACAGCAGTAGCAAAACTACAGTTATGAAGTAGCAATGAAAATAATTTTATGTTTAGCATTCACTACAACATGAGGAACTGTATTTAAGGGTCACAGTGTTAGGAAGGTTGAGACCCACTATACTCAGCTCATTTCTTTCCTTCATGAAGGTGACTCACCCTGAAAGAACCACCCTAAGGCTCGTGCCCTCCCAGAACATTCATGAGCAAATGTATCTCTTAAGTTACATGTCTACTGCTATGCTTCTAATGTGCTTTATATTTCCAATGGCTACTTCCAGAGAAGAAACGTGTTTGAGGAAAGAAAATTACCACTTTCTCTTAGTTGTCAGGTGTCAAAAATATGTATTTATATTCAAGTGACACATCATTATTAAAGTCATGTTCTTTTGTCCAGTGGTAAATCCTCTACTGCCTAAATCTTTCACACCTGTACAAATAATATAAAATCAATAGCAGGCTTTGTGGGGTGTGTGTGTGTGTGTGTGTGTGTGTGTGTGTACACATATATATGTATATATACGTGTATGTGTGTATATATATATATATATCCCTCATAACTGATTTTCATATATTTTGTATAACTTAACATTAGAATAATATTTCCCTTCACCAGTCTTACAAATGCACCATGATTCACTGATTCCACATAGCAATCAAATAGCAAACAATCAGCTTTCTTCTTTTTATAAGCCTAACTTATGTTCAAGCCATTGCTGACCATTTATAAATTACGCTATATGTTTCCTTTCCTGAGTATGTCTGCTTCCGTTATACCCTTACTTCATACTCTATACCCAAACCTGGTTATATTCATATGAAAAAAAAAGCTCTGATCAAATTATTAGTTTTTTTTCTGGGTAGCTGACATCTGTGGGATATAACAGAAGTAGACAAATCTGGCCTGAAACTTTATCACCAGTCCCAAGAGTTTCCCAAGCTCTAAACTGTCTTTTGTCCTCTTAGTCAGTTCTCAGAACTACAGTGAGATACAGTGTAGCTTTCAGGATATGTGTAACTGAGAACTATAAGTATAGTAACAAGTTATCTGGGATACACTGAAACTGCATTATTCAGTGCTTGCCATGGGAGGATGCATGTTGGCTCAGGTTAGAATACACAGTGACTAAGCTATGCACATGGAGTAAGTAATTTCACTCTCTTTCCCCATGAAGCATTTCCATTTTACACCCAGATACTTACACATTTATGTGGTGTTTGTCAGAGAAGAATGTTTTTAAGTCAGTATATCCCATACTTATTCACCAGCAACAAGCTTAATTAGACCAAGTACTGATACCAAAAGCATTTCATAAACACTCTCCTGTTATAAGGAGTAACTAAGCTGAGGCCAGTCTTCAATTAGCAATGTCGGATGATTGTCTGGAGCTACTAAAGCTCTTCCCATTTCCCCCCTTCCCAAGGAGCAGAATGCATTGGCTTCCGCACCAATGGTACTTTCCACCTGGTGTGTTCTAGGCTCTGATTCCTCCTCGATGAAGAAGAACTGGTTTTATTCTAAATACTAAAAGAATTCCTTTACTTTGACATAGTTTTCTAATCATCATTAGAACGTATTTGAGTCTTGTCAGGTATCCATAGCATAATTCAAGAATCCTTTACATTCAACCAAAAATAATTAAGAAGTATATCCCATAAATAATTATTATTCATACATGAGAACCCTGTTCTCTATTGTAAAAGAAGGCTAACACACAAGCACCCAGTCATTCAGTTAAATTATCATTGAAAGGAAACGGCTATCTTGACATTTGGTTAAACCCAGTGGGAAAGGGTTTCAATGCCACCTTTCCTTCTACACAGTTATTTTATTTGTGTCATTGTTTCTGCACAATAGTTTGGTGTACTTTAAATACACTTTGTGCAATTTCCCTTTGAAATCATGGATAGGTGTTTTATCCAAGAGTGGAAAACAGAATACTCCAAAAAGAAAGTCAATAAAGGCATAGATTAAATCAACACAGACTTAAAAGTATAAAATTGAGCAAAATCCTCTGAATTCTAGACCTAGGTGTGTGCATATGTGTGCTAGACTTTTAAGCTATTATAAACATAATTCAATAATTAGTTAATCCATTAACTAAACAATACAAAATTATAAAGAAGAAAATTTAAGAAAAAATAATCTTAGTGTGTTTCCAAACATTGAAAATTCTCTGTTCCAGCTTAGCTACAGATGCTTTTTTATCAAGAGATAAAAGGTTCTTTTTCTACTTCTGGGAAATTTTATTTCCATCACACCTCTTCCTGAGCCATTCTGGGCTCTTTTCTGTCCTTCAAATGCATACTCCTGCTTTGAGCCTCTGGTTGTGCTCTTGACCTCTGCCTGGACCACTGCTCTTTTCTGGGATGGGAGTGTGACTGACACCTCACCCCATTCAGATCTCTGTTCAATGTTATCTTCACAGCCTTCAAAATTCTTTTAGCATAGTGTCAGAGAAACCTGCCAAGATATGCTTTCCAAAATAGCATCTTACTTCTTTAAATCTTCATTTGGTATAGATCCTTCCTGTAGTGTTCGTTATCTGACATTTATGTTTATCAATTATCCCTTTTTTTTCCTGTCACAATAGAATGAAACAAGACTCTACGTGTAAGGCTATTCTTACTTTGCCCACTGATTCACCAGTTAAATAAACAAAGCCTAGTGGGAAGATAACTGCCTTGTTGAGAGCTTAACAGTCAACTTTCACTTATTCTCAGCATCTTTGAGCATGCTGAGTATCTGCATTCACCACCATTCACTAGAAAGAGAAGGCATTCTGATTGATGCTGGGAGCAGCTTTTTTCTATTGGTATAAACATAAATATTGAGGCCAGTGAGAGGGATCAATGGGTAAAAACATTCACTTCTAAGAAGGATGACCTAAATTTTATCTCTGGAACCCTATAGTAGAAGAAGAAATCTAATTGCATCAAGTTGTCCTCTGATCATAGCAAACACACACACAAACACACATGCACACACAAGCATGTACATGCATAAACAAACAAACAAACAATTAAGTCATTAGATCAATATTAAGAATAAATGTTTAGAAGATAATTTGACATTATTTCAGGAAGACTCAGCTCCCTCCAAGAGCCTGTGACCTCCCCCATCACAGGTCTTTGACCAGTTTTATCATTGTAGGTATAGACAATATCATGTGTTCTTGAGTTCGATCACAGAGTAGCTGGTTACTCCGTCAGCAGTTATGCCACTATTGAACAAGTGTGCACACACATGGTAGGTCGGTATTGTGCTTGGTAGGTTTCAGAGCCGGCTAAGTAAAAATATTGGTACCTTTTCTCCCTCAGAAGCTTGCATAGTGCCTTCTAGCACTGTAAAAGTTAGAGAGAAAGTTTCCAGTTCAGATCTATCTTAACTTCTCTCTAATGTGTGATCAAGGTAGATGGTTGATTTAACAATATGGTCTTATCAGCCAGTTCTGGTGGGCATCCAAGAAGAACAGCAGAAGCCTGTACCATTTTGGAGACCATCTAGAGCCTCCCTAACCAACAACTCATAAAAGAAAGTAATATCACACACCCAGCACTGAGATTTCAGTTTCATAACCCCCTAGCTGCTATAAAGCCCAAGAATTTAGTTTTACAAACATTTTTATAAGGAAACAAATCACTTGAAACTAAGAGGAAAATAAAGCATAATGAAACTCTGCTATGTAACTGTTATAAATAGTAAAATAAGTTTTAAAATAAATAATATGTATTTATATTATTTATATTATACCAAGTGCTAATATCAGATATATAATATACTACCAGATAATACCAAGTGCTAGCATAAACATGGAGGAGTTTGCATTTTGTTTTTTTGCCAGTGGAAATTGAAATTGGTAAACATATAAATAATTACTAGATCCATGTAAATTTACCTTAATGTTTAATAGTGGTCATTCTTGTGTGTTCACCCAGAACCCCCTTCCCAATAAAATCGTATAACCAAACAAACACTTGTGTAAGTATTTACAACAGATTTATTTGTACCGACTCGAAGATGTAAACAAACCAAGTGTCTTTCTAATTATAAATAGACATTTAAAAATTATATATACCCAGAAACAAACATTGCTGGACAATAAAATAAACTGCTAAATGCACCCAACAGCACAATGAACTTGAAACTCATTGTGTCAGGTCAGATGAACTGGTCACAGAAGTCTCTATAATATGAGATACATGTGACATCCTGGAAAAGACAAGATTCTAGAGGTGAAAATAAAATGAGATCTCAAGGGCAGAGTCTGGGTAGATACGTGTGATTTCAGCATTTGGAAAACAGGGACACATATTGGGACTTGAAGCTAGGTGTGTCTTCAAAGCACATTCGTCCATCTTGGTTTTGGTAAATTATGAAGATTGAGAGATAGGGGGAATAAGAGGAGACAAACAATTACAATGTGACTGATTAGGATTCTATGAGCTCCTGACTTTCCCTACAGCTTAACATTTCTGCCTTAGAATATTCAGGCATCTGTAATACAATGCCACATGCATATTATTATTGTTGTTATTTATTATTATTATTATTATTATTATTATTATTATTATTATTATTATACTGTGCAGAAGTGATATTACTCACAGTTCCAGATGTGGAAAAGTCCGTGGTGCAGATTGGGGCCTATTTTTTGTTTATCACAAACAAAGTGATGTGCCTGTACTCCATGAAGGATGAAAGGGATTATGAAGCCTCTTTAAGAAAGATGCTGATCATCTTAATAAGAGTTGAGCCCATCTCAGCCATCACCCCGAATAGCACCACCTCTTAACGGAAACATATCAGGGGGTTGATTCCAACATGTAAGTTTAGAGGGATGCAGACTTTCAGATGATAGAAACATTTAACCCTTACATTCTTTATCTCAGCATCATGTGGTTTTTCTCTGTCATATGAACCATTGTTTGCTGTTACATATTCCAACGCTCCTTTGTTTCTTGTTTTGCCTCCATAAATAGGAAGGTGAGTTCTATACTATGCACAATATGCTACCCAGAGAACAATCCATAACATGCATGTTAAAAGCTTTGCTAATGTTTAATGTGTGGAATTAAAATTAAACTTTATAGAGCAGACACTGGAAATAGAAATAGGCGAAGAGGTGTTCCAGCTGGCACAGAACTAGCAAGCTGACAAAACTGAGAGAGTTAGCATCACTTGTGGGCTAGGAGTCAGGTTTCCTTTAGAATTTCGATTGGAGAAGGAAGGAGTTTGTATATAGACACAAAGACTTCAAGATGATGACAGCAGACCCAAGTGTCATAACTACCCGTTAGAGATCTGAAAAGAAGCCGGCTTCCGGGAAGGATCAAAACTACATCAGGAGAGAGGGCTGTGTCATTCTTCTAGGTGATGATTAAATCCCATGAGGTCCTGGGCTCTGCAAAGAGAATGATTGCCGGAAGTGGAAGGAACAATATTTCTCTAAGAAGTACTTACGAGTGCAGGAGGAGGGAAAGTCAGTCTGGGGGAGGGGGGGTGTAGGGAAGGAGGGAGAGATGCAGTCCTCTACAGCTCTCTAAATATCTCTAGCCAACTCAAATTCGCCTTGCAGCACACCCATCAAATGCAAGGGCTTCTGCTGCCTCTTGACCCCAGATAAAACTAGCCACTTCATTTTTGAACTGTTTGGCTGGGTTTGACATTCCTCAATGCACTTCCTTTCCTTCACATTCTTGGGAGTACTTTCCAAAGATGAGGTCGGTCGGCTTTTTATGCATATTTTAGCATATTTTGCCACAGCATCTCACCTTGACCAGGCTGCCTTTGCACTTCATATCCTCCCACTTCTGTCTCTCTCATGCTGAGAATACCGTATATGACTTTATGTCAGGCTTCATCATATTTTTTTCCCAGTATCTCACTGAGTTCATTTGTGAGCTCAGTGAACACTTGCTAACGGACTGTCGGCTGGAGACAGTAGAGAAGGAAGATTAAAACAAAAAAATGGCGTGTCACAAACAAAAGGAGAGAGCTTGTCAGATGCTGGCAAGATCAAGAAACTGCAAAGATGGAACATGGATCCTCTAAATTCCACTGCCTGCCTCTGCTAAGAGAAGTCAAGCATCAATCAGTTGCCTATTCTGTTGGGTGATCGTGGTTTTGTAACCACCCTCCTAATTGGCCCCTGGAACAAGTTTCTCAAGTGACATTTTTATCATCAAATGATATAAGAACTGACCCTCAGAAGTCCATCAGATTGTCCAATTATATTCCATAAGTGCTTGAGATGAGGAGAGAGAGTTTTTCAGTCCTTCCTCCAGAAATTAGGAGGCAAAGGTAAGCATCATCTCCAATCTAAGTTACCATCCAAAGAAGCAGGCACTGCAAAGCCACAGTAGGACTGAGACTAATTTGTAAGAGCCAATTCTTCCCTCTCTGTCTCATACCAAAACTGAGGGCCTGCATCTTGGTACTGCCTATTGAAATGAGAACAGTTGGCTACACCATGGAGCAGAAGGCTTTCTTTCTTATTCAGGACACTCTTGGAGTTTTCAGATAAACTGCATCGTTATCATTTTAAACTTGGGAGTGCGCAGCACCCAGCACGTTCATTATTAGCTCTCCATCTGAAATAGGCAAGCCTGGAACTAAAAATAGCAGGCAACTAAATGAGCCATGGAGAACCTGGTGAGTGCCTCTTTTCCCACTCAAAAAAAAAATGGCTCCCTCAGCAGGAAGCTATATTCATAAAGCTTCAAAAACATTAAATGTTCAGGCACATACCTTTTTTCAAGTACTCCTTCTAGTTCTTTGTTCAAATCATTAGACAAAAGACAGGTTACAACTACATAACACACTAGGCTAAGTGGTTGACTGAAGCTAGCATGTTTGGTTTTTTTCCTTATTCTCTTATCAGTCTTTAAAAAATTATTTCCCATATTATGTGAATATGTGTGTGCCTGACTATGTGTGTGTGTGTGCATGCATCATCATGTATGTGTACATTCCTGTGAAAGTCATAATAGGATCCCCTGGAAACGTAGTCACAGACAGTTGTGAGCCACTCAGTATGGGTGCTGGGAAATAAATCTAACTTCTCTGCAAGAGCTGCAAGTATGTTTAACTTCAAAGCCACCTCCCTCATTTCTCCCCTCTCCCACACCATTTTTTCCTTGTTGTTGGTTTTTTTGGTTTGTTTGTTTGTTTGTTTGTTTAAGATGGGGTTTCTCTGTGTACTCCCAAATGTCCTGGAACTCATTCTGCAGACCAGACTGGCCTTAAATTCAGAGATCCCCTTGCCTCTGCCCCTCTGCCCCTTTGCCCCTCTGCCCCTCTGCCCCTCTGCCCCTCTGCCCCTCTGCCCCTCTGCCCCTCTGCTCTTCTCTCTCTGCCCCTCTCTGCCCCTCTGCCCCTCTGCCTCTGCTTCTGCCTCCTAGTGGCCACTGTGGCCTGGCTTCCGCCCACCCCTTTCAGCCTCTTCTTATTGATAGGAAGTGTGAAGTATGAAAGGAAAGATTACATTATGCTTCATACAAGGGCAGTGTTTACCTCAGATAGCCTGATATAATGGTTTTACTCGGGAAACTGGGGCCAGAAGCTAGGAGGGAATAAGAGTTAGCTGACCGAGAATCAGAACTGACACACAACTTTCAACTAGGGTCCCTAAATTAGAACGGATGACCCAAACTTGAGATGCATGAGATAACACTATCTCACAAAGATTCTGGCTTGAGTCAAAGCCCTGATATCTGAGGATATCAGACTGGTTCTAATGCTGCTTTTGTGTCAAACAAATCATGGGCTCCTGTGGTCAAGGGTAGAGAAAATAATTTTTAAAGATGGCCACTGTTGGTCAGGTACGTTAATATGACAGAAACTGTTTCATTGCATGTACATATGTTAGTTGCACATTGTAACTCTTAAGTCTAGAGATTTAATTCAAATAATAAGTGAAAACCTTAGCTCTAAATTCCCAGTGAAGTGCCATTTTGTTAATTATGAACGTTAATGTATGTAATTCTAATCAGTATAGGCAAATAGCTCAGTGATTAAAAAAAAAAAAAAAAAACCTTGGCATACAAGTATGAGGACTGAAGTTCAGATCCTTGACACCTGTGGAAATGGTGGGGGTGTGGCAAACAGCAGCAATCCTAGCTTCAGAAGACAGAGACAGAGCATCCCCCAGAAAAGCTGACTACTGAGAGTAGCAATGTTGGTTATCTCTGGTCTGACTATATCTTAGTCAGGGTTTGTATTCCTGCACAAAACATCATGACCAAGAAGCAAGAGAGAGAGGAAAGGGTTTATTTAGCTTACACTTCCACATTGCTAGTCATCATCAAAAAAAGTCAGGACTGGAACTCACACAGGGCAGGAACTTGGAGGCAGGAGTGGATGCAGAAGCCATGGAGGAATGCTGCTCACTGGCTTGCTACCCCTGGCTTGCTCAGCTTGCTTTCTTATAGAACTCAAGACTGTCAGCCCAGGGATGGTATCACCCATAATGGGCCCTCCCACCCTTGATCACTAATTAAGAAAATACCTTACAGCTGGATATCATGGATGCATTACCTCAAGGGAGGCTCTGTTCTCTGTGATAACTCCAGCTTGTGTCAAGTTGACACACAAAACGAGCCAGTACATCAGGTTTGATTGAGAAAATCTGCCTGCCTCGATGAAGAGTGGAAAAGCAACCAAGAATGACCAGTGACATCAATCTTTGGCCTCCATGTGCATACGCAACCATGTACATCACTTTACACACACATAGTCATGCCAACATACATAGAAAAAAATGCACCTGTAAATACACAGATGTGAAATAGGAAGGAAGGAAGAAGGGAAGGAAGAAGAGATAAGTGCTAAGCACAAGGAACAGGCTGGATAGCTTCACACCAGACATCCCCTTCCTCAGCTGTAGGAGTTTCTACATGGTAAGCGACAAATGGTAGTCTGACTTGTGGCACTTCCCATCCACCACCAGGAAAGTGTGGCCACGTTGCACACTCTGAAAGGGCCAAGTGAACCACAAATCAACTCCACTCCTCAGACTGAAACAGGAGAAAGATCAGTCAAATATTGATGTGACGGTTGAAAAAAATTTTGTTGTGACCACGATATTACAGACCTTTTGTCAGTCAGAATGCAGACAAGCAAAGTCTGTAGGTGAATTTTTGAAGAGTCATCTCTGAAATGATTGAGAGCTGATTCCAGTTAGACCTGCTTATTGAGCTGCACTGTAAAACAGGATTAGCCAGTGTGTTTAGCTGGTGTCTGTGGTTTAAGCTCTGATGTTCCTAGGATGCTGAATTAATGAGGTTTTTGTTTCATTGATGGAGTTCCAAACCCTAAAGATCAAAGAAAGGCCAGGGACAAGCACGTGGTACCAGTGGTCTAACGACAACTTAAGTGGGCTTCAAACTATGATGCCTATGAGAAATTACAATCTCGTATTATCACTAAGTGGATTAATTCAAGTACATTATTCATACCACAAAAGTTTCTCTCTCTCTCTTAAAGGAAAGCGGTACTCAGGAATCTTAACAAGGAAAATCTAGCCTTAAATGAAGCTACATAAAATATTTTTCACTTTAATAAATTAGACAACAAAAGATGTTTCAGGAACACTCCAGATAAGAGCATTTTGGAGGCATGGAAGGCAGCCATGTTCGGGGAATTAGTGCCCTCACAACTAAATCCAAGGTCAAGGTCTGAACCATGAAGGGCAGAAGCTCAAAACCCACAAAACATCTAAGCCTCAAGGTCTGTATCAACAAAATTGTAATGTCTGTGAAGACCTTTATCTATGAAATTATAGCACTGTAACAATTTTAAGTGAATTTTAATAGATCGATTCTCAGAATTTTCTAACGCTGCAGACAATACTGGATGTAACTATCAACGCTATAAAATACACAGTGAAAATTAGACCTCAGGCCAGAATACTTCGGAAAGAAAGTTTGCCTTCAAATATCTGAAGTTACATTATTTTACTGTTTTTTTTTTGAAAGGTCTTTCAAATTTTTATCTTTGTTTATAATTCCTTTCAAGTCATAACCAAACCATGTTCTAAGAAAATAATCTACTTATTGGATGCTTCACACGTAGCTCCTCAGTGCACAGCCTCCCTGCCCCCACCACAGCTCCTCGGTGAACTTCCTTCATGTTTCCATCACATAATTTTTTTAATCCCCCCTCATGGGTGCAGAAGCTGAGAATCATAGCTTACATCACTTGGCCCACCTTGTCATGCTGTCACATTCCACACAAGATTTGCAAACCTTATTTTATTTGAAAATACATGTGAATGGCAGTTTTATGCAAGAGGTTGGATTTAGAGCCTTAGGGGGCCTTTCTGCTTTAAGTGAAGTTAATTATTTAATTATTATTTTAAATTTATATATATAATACATTAACAACTCAAAATTCTTTTAGCATCTACAATAATTTAGATTTCTTTTTATTTTATCTACTTATCTTAGAGTCTTAGAGTTTTTATTTTTTGTTCTCCTGTGTGCTTGTGTGTGAGTGTGTGTGTGTGTGTGTATGTGTGAGAGGACAAGTAAGCACATGTGTGTGCAGGACCCCATGTACACTTACACATGGAGGTCAGAAGATAACTCCAAGTGTTATTCTCAGGTACCACCTGCCATGCCTTGAGATAGCCTGACTTTTATGTGTGAGTTCTGAGGAGGAAACTCAGGTCCTCCTGCTTTTATTACAAGTGCTTTACCAACAGATCTGTCTTTCCAGAATCTCTTTCCTCATGTCTAGCATGACTATTTTTAAAATGTTAATCACTCGATAACATGCTCATTGATGTAATACATATAATTTTTAAAACAATAAAACTTTTGGGTGAGAAGAATTTGAATTTATTTTGAATACTTGCGAATTTCTTCAACTGCTTTTTTTTCCTTATTTTTTCTTTTTATTTCTTCTTTTTTTTCTCACAATGCATCCCAACTACAGTCTCCACTCTCTCCAGGCCTCCTTAAGAGACAACAGCTTTCTCGCTCTCTCCTGGGTGCTTCTATGTTCAGGCCTCTGGGCCACTACAAGTCACATTGTTTTTAAAAAATGTAACTGAATACTCAAAGATAATGGACATTAAAACATCAATGCTATGTTAGCCTTATCAAGAAGTATCTCCCTCTGAGAGGAGTGAGAAGGACCACTACTGGTTTAATCTTCAGAAACAGCACGAAGTTCACCGTTCAACTACCTGTTCATGTACAAATTATCTCTTTATGTTCTGCCAAAATAAAGATGGAGGTTTGTCATCCTTAGGTCACAATAAATAGTGACTAGGGAGATACACACAAGTGAAATCACACATCTGAGGGGGAGGAATGCTGTAAAAGAGAGTTTCAGAACTATATATGTTAACTCTACTCTAAAACAAAACTAATACATTTCTGTTTTTATAGGATAAAGGATTTCTATTTTAGGGGCCATTAGCTGAATTGGTTAAATCTATTACATTGCTCAAGGGAAGGCTGTAATCACAAATTAACCGACATTCACTTTAAAAGAGAACCACGATCAACGTTGGGAATCTTAAATGAGAATGAATGCATACACTATTTAGATAAGCCATATTCAAAATTGAGTCATCTGGTTACTTAAGACATTGTATCTTCAAACTATTTGGCTCCAGAAAAAATATGTTTCTTGTCCTTACTTTGAAACCCAGGACCAAAACCTGCATTTATAAACCATATCTGGCTTTGCTGATATGGGTGTCTAACTATTGCAAAATGGGAAAATGCTTTTACTAGTGGAAGCATATTATTCCTAATATTTTTAAATAGCCTGATACCTTAGCTTTTCTAGAAGAATTGCACCCAATTTCATACCTGTGTTAGTACAATCAAAGGAATAAAGAGTGGGCGGTGCAGCAAAAAAGAAAACACGATGTTTTAAAATAAAAAGTATTCGTATTTGTGAGAGAACATTAACTAAAAATGAAACTTCTCTGCCCACTGAAGGCTCGACATTACTCGAAAACAATCACTTGGTTTGGAAATTATGCAAGAGCCAACTGGTGGTAGATTTGAAGAACTATAAGCAAGCCAGGTCATGGCAGAATGTTTTGTAAGTTCTAATCCAGCAGGTTTCTCCCTCCTGTTTTCCTCACCCAGCTGCTCAGAGGAAAGCCTGGGAGAAAAAAACACCTACAAGTTTCACAGTGGGAAGCTGCTTGTTTAGCTATAAACCCTGGCTGGGCAACTCTCTAAGGCTTTGTCTGTGTTCCCTCAGGTTCTTAGAAGCAATAGCTTGCTGGAGTCCACAGACTACTGGCTGCAGAACCAGAGGACACCTTGCCAGATTGGGTTTGTGGAAGACGAGTCTGAAAATTGTGCTTCTGTAAGTGTGTGGAACTCTGTGGGTAGGGTTTGGGGGACATATTGTCTGGTAATGCAGAAAACTGGGGCACGTACCTAAGACAGAAACTTGACAATATATAATAACTTCTGAAATACAAGGTTAGGAAAGTATCCTTTTGAAAACATGTTCTAACGTGGACAGACAACACAGTAACAGACAGCTAGCGCTTTTAGTCGATACTTCATTTAAACAGATGAACTAATGTAATCATTCCCATAAAAAAGGAGAAAAAGACGCATTCTGAAAAAAAAATGACCAGGCATATACTCAGAAATAGAATTGTACCAGAAGAAAAATCTAAAACCTCAACCGCTCTCTTGGGTTCTTTCCAATGTGTTTTATAACTCCTATTAGAAGGTGTTTTCTGATCTGAAAATTGGGTAAGAATTTTCTGGCATTCTTAAGACTTATAGCTCTAATTTGAAACCCCCTTCAACCTAAGAAATAAAAAAGGCATGAATTTTAATGCACTGAGCTGTACTGTACATGCAAAGCCTCTGAAAGGCAAGAATTATTTTTATAGATAAACTGTATAATTAGACTATGAGTGCCCATCATGTGCACTGGCAGTGATGCTTCCCCTATGGGCTATACTCGCCATTGTGTTTGAAACCACCTAGCTCTTATGGGGTCATGAGCACAGCGACTAAGCAGTATTTCCAAAGGGGGCAGAAATGTATTTCTCCTGGCTAAATTGAAAGCACCACCTCTGAGCTATTCCTGGAGGTAAGTTTTATGCCCACATATCTGTTTCAAAAGAAAAGAAAAAGGATGAATGGGAAGGATGACTGTTGGTATACACTGACCAAAGCAGACCTGGCAATCTGGAAGGAGTGTTTCACAAAATGGGATCTCACTGCATGAGAGGCAGAAGCCACCCCAACACCCTTACATTACTCTCTGTCTCAGAAAGGAAAGCAGACACAAAGACCAGCCCCTATCCAGTAGCTATTTGCAGATATGTCCCTGCTAGGAAAGGGGAAACTAGTTTTCTTCAATGGAGGAAATCAACTGCACATCTAAGTAGGCCCCATGCCCAGGAGTAGTTGGCCGACACAAAATGGACTCTGTTTTGGTTGGGGGAGTGCTTTTTGGTTACTTTTGCCTTATTCATTTTATGTTTGATTTAATTTGCATTTTTGTTTGTATGTGTGTAAGAGAGAGAGGCAGAGACAGCACAGGTGGGAGGAGAACATGAAGTTGGGAGTTAAGATCTGGGAGGAATTAGGGAAGAAGAAAATGATAAAAATACATTTTATTAAAAAATTGTTTAAAATAGTTTTAAAAGAGTTACTTTCTTTTTGGTCAGTAACTTCAGCTTTCATCTTTTAGTATCTGCGTTCGATGTGTATGTGTGGGTGTGGTGAGTGTGTCTGTATGTTTTTGTGTTGTGTGTATGGTGACTGCTGTTATACTGTGTAGTATGTAAGGTTTGGTATGTATTGTGGTGTCTCTCTGTCTCTCTGTCTCTCTGTCTCTCTGTCTCTCTCTCTCTCTCTCTCTCTCTCTCTCTCTCTCTCTCTGTGTGTGTGTGTGTGTGTGTGTGTGTGTGTGTGTGTGGTACAGATCTATGCATGTGCAGGTAGAAGACAAAGACCAGCATCACTTTATCCATGCCTTCCACATGTCCTTTCCACATTTATCTTTTAAGAAAGGGCCTCACTAAACCCAGAGCTCACTGGTTAGCTAGAGTGGCTGACCAGTGAGCTCCTGAGAGTCCACCTGTCTCATCCTGCTCTAACCTGCTCTTTCTTTCAGTGGTGGGGAACAGACATGCATAACTACCCCCAACTTTACATTAGTGTCAGGGTCCAAGCTCAGGTCTTCACGATTGCAGAGCAAGCCCTTTACTGTTTACTGACTGAGCCATCTCCCTCGCCCCAAACATTCAGTATTTTTACCTCTTGTTCATAATTTTAGTTGCTGGCCTAATTTTTCTTTTTTTTCTTTTTTTTCTTTTTTTTTTTTTTTTTGAAAATTAAGGATTAAGTGATAAGTAATTTTATCATAATGCCCTTTTATTTTCTTTCCAAATTCAATTCTGGAGGTAGAAAATCCAGGCATTTTTGATGTGGACATCCAATCATACCACATCGAATAGCAAAGGATAACAGATCAGGAACCATGCTTTTGCCAAATTATCATCCCAGTAATTCCTGTCACTATTGGAGTGCGCATAAAAGTTGGACCACAGAATTAATGACTGAAGAGCAGAGGTATTCTCTACGCTCTATTTCGGATGGAGTTACAGGTCTACAATTTGAAACACTAACTTTAATAACCAAGCATCTTCCTGTGTAAGGACTAACACTTCTATCCATCATCAGTTTGGACTGAGAAAATAGAACTTCCTTTCTTCTTCATTCCTCTCTGGTGTGGAAACACTAGTTGAGGTTTAATTGATACTTCCTGCTGTTCTTGCTCTTCCTGGTCTTTCTAAATGGGAGAAGAGGAACCCAACAAGTACAAGACACATTAGAATATTTGTTCCTGAGACTTCTCAATCACTTGTAATGATTGAAGCTAATGTAAACGTTAAGAATTATTCATGGCTATGAACCAAAAATAAATCTTAAGATCCTTATAAACGACTAGCCTTTTCGGCTAAGATATCATGTAGTCACTTTCCAAATTCATTCTTTTAGCATTTGAGGTTCTAGGGTAGGGAGAAGAATTGTGAGAGATTGGTATGGCGATTTGAATAAAACTGGCACCCATAGGCCCATAAGAGGTGGCACTATTAGGAGGTGTGACTTTATTGGAGGAAGTGTGGCTTTGTTGAAGGAGGTGTATCACTGAGGGTGGGCTTTGAGGTCTCAGAAGCTCAAAACCAAACCTAGTGGCTCACAGTCTTCCCTTTATGCTGCCTGCCAATTAGGATGTGGAACTCTCTGCTTCTTCTCCAGCACCGTCTCTGTCTCTGTACCACCAGGCCTCCTGCCATGATGATAATGGACTAAACCTCTGAAACTGTAGCCAGTGCCAATTAAATGTTGTCCTTTATAAAAGTTGCCATGATTGTGGAATCTCTTCACAGCAATAGATACCCTAACTAAAACAGTAGGGTCCATATTTCTGAGAGACCCTCATAGCTATAGGTCAACTAGGGTAGACTATAGGCATATTGGGCCAGGAGGACATCCTGACAATACAACTATATGATAGAACCAAGCAATCAAGGGAAAGTATTAAATTATTTTTCAAAGCTCTTTCTTCAGTGTGGCAGGGTGGACAAACCTATAATCCTAACTACTGGGTGACTGTTCAGGATTACCTGGGCTATAAAACAAAAATCATATGAAACAAACAAAGGGTAAAAATGGATTTTCCCATAACTCCATGAAAGTGTAATATAAATACAAGCAAGCCTTGTGATCTATGTCTTTAATCACAGGACTCTCCGAGAGCTAAAACAGGAGGAATATCAGGAATTGGTAGCCAATCTGAGCTACATACTGTGTTCCCAACCAGCCTGTTGGTAACATCCTGTTTCAAATGCCTCCCTGAAAAATAAAATGTAATTTAAAGGAAGATTAAAATTGTATGATTAGAAATAATTCCTTCATTAAAGTTTAATTTAAAAAAAAACAGCATTATGACATTATTAAACTATCCCAGCCTTAAAGTATTTACAGACAATAACAATACCCTCCTCCTCCCAAGAAACCTGTAGGAATGCTGTTTATTGCTCTGCCGCCTTTTGTTATTCTGGAAGACCCAACACTAAATCAACTGCTGTTTTGACTATTTTGTCCTCACTTCAATTAGTAGCTAATTTTATGTGATTGGTTTTGTGTTGTTTGACTTTATTTTCTTTTGGGGGGATGGGCCTCAGGCTTGGAAACTATTGGGGTATTGCTACCATGTATCAGTACAGATTTTGTATCCAAACAGCAGACCATGAGGTTTACTTGTTTCTTCAGTGGGCAGGCCCACAGCAAACATGAAGACTCTGTTCTTGTTCCCCTCCTGTTGCCATGACAAACACCATGATTGACAGTAACGAAGCAGAGGAAAGCACTTACTTCAGCTTACACATCAAGGGTACAGTCCAACCTTGAGGGAAGTCAGAGCAGGAACTCAAGGGAGGAAATTGGAGACAGGAGCCATGGAGGAGTGCTGCTCACGAGCTAATACAGCTCTAGGGAGGGGAAAGGGGGAAAGGGGATGGCATCTGAAATGTAAATAAAATATCAAAAAAAAAAAAAGAACGGTACCACCTACCCTGGGCGGGGCCCTCCTGCATCAGTCAAGAATCAAAACAATCCCCCTACAGACAGACATGCCCACAGAACAGCCTGGTATAAGCAAGTTCTTAATTAAGGCTCCTCTCAGATGACTCTAGGCTATGTCAAGTATATAATTTTATATGTAGATGATTTAGGCTAACCAGAATAGATTCCAAGAACAGCGTGAAGCAGTCAGAAACACAATAGCCTCTCTACTTCCAAACAGGAGAAACAATGACACCAAATAGCCATGACCCAAATGGCCACTTCTGCTGAAACTCTAAGCCAAAATAAATCTTTCTGACCCTTAGAGCTATTTTATCAGGTACTTAGACGCAGTGAAGAAAAGCTGCCTTATGCAGCCTAGTGCAGTCCCTCTGCACAACAGCATTCCTTTGTCACTGAGAAATTTTAAAGAATAAACCTAAACACCACCTACAGAAAAACAAAAAACATCAAATGCCAGTGAAAGGTGGCAGAGCAGAACAAAACCTCCACGTTGAAGGAGAGATGTTTGCTTTAGGAAGAACCCTACTTGGACTGGAGAGTTGCTTCAGCAGACAGCTTCTTAGAAGGGAGAGGATATTGATGTGGGGTTTCTTGTTTAGCCACATTCTTCTTCCTTCTGTCTGATATATTTCCAGGAGTTTTAATACCCAAGCCCTTCAACGTGTCCAAAAGAAAAGACTCTCTTGAAAGGCTTGCTCCTCAACCCATCTCCCAGAATAGATGAGATGAGATGACTCTTGTTGAACGGGTCTTGCCCTGTGCATCTGCCCCCTCAGGAAATTCAAAATTCTCAGGGGAAGCATTTTGACTCTTAGGAAAACAAAATATCCACTGAACAGGACTAAGCTGCTAGAAGCCAATGAGTTAGGAAAACTGCTTTATTATAACACAGTTATGAAGGCTTGCTTATATATCTCTATAAACCAAGTTTTGAAAGACTATACTTTGGAAAAAAAGGCACTTTAGAATAAAGGCTCCATGTGTAGTTGTATATTAAAAGTAGATTATACACTACATTGGACAAACAAGCCAAAATATACAGTGGACAATAAGAATTATATAGTTAGTAATAGTGAGTTTTAATTTAGATTTTCATTAGATGTATAGATTTTCCAGCTATGGGGAAGGCAGGTTGATAACTAGTAGAGATAAGGGAAATGTTCATTTGTTCTATTATCCTAATGATTTTAACATTCACATGTTTCCTAAAATGTGTTGTGTGCCTTAAATAATTGATTCAAAGCACAAGTTAATAAAAAGAAAACACAAGAGTAAAAAGGGGAAAAAACATAAAACTATAAAATTGTGTGTATGTATTAAATAATACTATTGAAGGACAGTTAATCAAGAATAATTACACTGGTATTTTTTTGGCTTGAGCTCCCGGGCCACTGAAAATATGTATCATTTACAAGTAAGGACAGAGAGCAAAGGAGGAAGGCACAAGGAAGGGAGAAAGGGGGACTAGACATTGGAAGGTAGGGGTGGTTGAATATTATTTAATCATTCAAGTAGGAATGACGAATAGGTATCTGGATATAGAAGCTGGAACTCATGGCAAGATCAGACCTAGAGATTTAAATGTCATCAAATAATATCAAAGAGCAGATACCCATGTAATGAGGGGTTGGGGGGAATATAGAGAGAAAGAAGCAGTTTGCAAGGAGTCTGAAACACTCAGAATGTATACATGGCTGATGGTCTGCATGCCACAGAGCCTCAGACATAGCAAGCGATTATTACTTTAGTCTTCAAGCCTGGATTTTAAATGCATAAAAAATATTCTACAAATCTCAACATTTTGCCATAAAAATGTGGATGGATGAGTAGATCTGGGTGTACTTATAAAGCCTGGGTGTTTACATCATTTGTCAACTATTTTTAATTCATTTTGACAGAACACATTATTAAAATAGCTCAGAATAGCGACATGCCTCAATGTTCAACACCTCCTTCCATTACTGCAGTTTTTCCCTGAGGGAAAAGCCTATCAATCAAGAAGAGCCAGCAACAATAAATAATTATTCTTATTAAAATACCTCTAACACCTGAAGGACATGACTACATAATTTTCTATTCCTTTTTAGAGTTGTCTGTTCATATCAACCTGTCTTTCCTATTCAATTATTCTTGATATCCTAGCGGGGAAAGGTGAGAATAAATAGTTGATCTTTTGTAAGATCTTATATACTTGGGCCTGAAAAATACAAATATTAGTAGGTGATCTGGCTAATGAAAGCATTCAAAGGTATTTGTTTTGTATTCCCAGAAATATTAGTTACCTCTTTAGTGACAATGACACAGGTTTGCTCTAGAGGTGAAAGACGAAATGAGAACATTCTAAATATAGAAGCAGAATTTCTGTTCTTCCATGTCAGTTGCTATACTTTCTAATAGAACAGGGACAGCCCTCTACACATTTGTCCATGGTGTGTCTAAAGCCACAGGTTTTAATTGGACCATCTAGAAACAGTTTCTATACTTTCCAGAAGCATTTGCAGTAACTGAACTGCGTGAGAGTTCACTCTTGACAGAGCTGAGTAACATTTCACTCGCACCCTCACTTCAGCCTTTGAAAAATGTTTTGCTCTGTGGCTGCAAAACCATCCTTTTCTCACTCAAACTCCTCTCCTGTCTCTATAATCACTACTTTGTAAACTTCAAGCAGGACTTTTGCCCCTCCCCTGACCCAAAACCCAGCACTCAGTTTACTGTTTTCTCAAGATCTGTCTGAATGCTTGATCCATTCTTATTTGGTACTTTCTTTGAGCCTATTTTGTCCACAGCTCATGGCTTCTGCCCTGTCTTGCACTGGTGATCACCATCTGGTAGACTGCAGGATTATGTCCAAGTGCTCATTATCTAGACCCACATGAACACCCAAAATTTAATACAACTGGAGAGAAACATCCAATCAAGCATGCGCTGTGGCTTGCACATGCCTCTTTCTCAGATTACTATCCAAAGGTTTTCCATTTTGGATAGCTTTGCAATCTATTCATTATCCCAAGTCATAATCCAGAGTGACATTAATCTTCTTTCTCTGTTTCTCTTCAACCTAAATTGGTTATGAAAGCCATTTCAACTTTTAAATTCTGTGTATGACCTTTCAACCGAACTGTAATATGCAAGAATTAAAAGCAAACAGAGGGGAAAGCGTCAAGATTCCAGGCCCAGATATCCTTTCCTCTTGAGATATGTTACAGCAGCTAATTCCTAGATTGAGTTTTTCTTTGTTACAAATACTGATATCCTCAGTTCCCCTCTGCCAGCTCCACACCACTTAATTCCTCTGGAGACTGATGAATTTGTTTAGTACCAAACTCAGGACCAAGGCTTTGGGTTTTCACTGAATTGGTTATTAATTTCAAAGGAATTGATTCACCATCTTTATCCTAATTTCTGTCATGCAGAAATCCAGGGTCATAACAAAACACTCTGATAGTGGCACATTGGAAAAGACACAACGTTCATTTCCCAGAGGCTGGAGTTAAGTGAGTTCCAACACATGAATCAAAGATAAGAAGGTAGTCATGATACTGGAGAGGTAGCTAAGCAATTAAGAGCACTGGCTGCTAATGCTGAGGACCCCAGTCCAGTTCCTAGCACCTACAAGGTGGTTCACAACCATCTATAACTCCAATACCAAGATATTTGTTTCCCTCTTCTGGCCCTTGTGGGCACCAGGCATGCATAGCGTACATACATGCATTCAAACAAATGCATATACACAAACAATAAGAGGAAAGAAACAGCAAGCCTGGCACAGGAGTGTTTAGCTATCTACATGTAAACACACATGCTGTGGCTCACATGAGGAGGTTGGCGGATAGATAACTCTTATGAACTGGTTCTCTTTTTCCACTACATGCATTCCAGGTTTTGAGCACGGGCCATCAGACTTGGTGGTATGTTCCTTTTCAGGCTAAACCTTCTACCCAGCCTAATAGCAGATACTTGTAATCCTAGCACTGAGGATTCAGCATTAGCAGCCAATCCTCTTAATTGCTCTTAATTAGTGGTTTGCTGAGCCCACTAGCTAGCTGGTCTAGCCCAGCCTAATGGGGAAACTCTGGGCTGTTGAGAAACCCTATCTTAAAACAGAGGTAAGTCAGCATTTCTAATTCTGAAGTTGTGTTCTGGCCTTCACATTCATGCACACAAATAATCATATGTAGATGCACTAATATGTACCCATGCATGCAAGAACACAACTATGTACAGGCATATACACAGACATACACACGTGAGGGGGAGGGAAGAATAGAGGAAGAGAGGGAGGAAAAGAAGGAGAGAGGGAGAGGAGAACCATAAGTTTCTAGATATTTAGCTTTTGGGTCATTTTGTATAAATTTAAGAATGTCAACATTTGTATAAAAACTATTCCCAGATAGCTGTGACTGTGGCCTAGTTGGTAGAATGGTTACCCAAAGCCTTGGGTTTGATCAGAAGCATCACTTCAAGTGCACATAGTGATCCCATCACTATGGAAGCAAGAGGATTGAATGTTCATGCTCCTCTGTGGCTACCTTGCAAGTTGGAGGCCAGCAGGACATGCTTGAGGCAAGAACAAGAGTCAACCTGAGATGAGGCTGGGGAAGATTCCCATATCCACATTTAGAAACTGATTTAAAATGTGATATGCCTCTGCCATCCATTACCCTTGGTCGTCTCAGGAGCCATGTCTGCATTTATCCAGCTGGCATGGGTTCCAATTTAGTGATACATAAACTGCCATCTCAGAATCTGAGAGACATATAACATATATGAAAACCAGATCTCTGCATCTTAAGAAACTCACAGTTACATTTTAAGTATTTTAGCATGGTCACTACCCTTTTGGGGATTGCATATCAGATATTTATACTATGATTCATAACGGTAGCAAAATTACAGTTATAAAGTGGCAATGGAAATAATTTTATGGTTAGGGTCACCACAAAAGGAGGAATTGTATTAAGGGGTAGCAGATTAGGAAGGTTGACTACCACTGTTATAAAAAAATACATGGACCAGACAAAAACTCTAGTTAAGAGTTGGGGGTAATGAGAGATGCCATACCCATATGCCTCAACAACATGGCTGCCAAAACAAGACCCAAACAATAACAACACCAACAGACATACTAACATGGAAGGGAAAAATCTCATGGACTCCATCCTCAGACAAAGAACCACAGGCAACTAAGAAATGCTTTTCCCAGAATTGAGCACCTTAATTTGTCATTCAATTTTGATTGGTCAACCTAATTTATATATAATGCATATATATTATATGTGTGTGTGTGTGTGTGTGTGTGTGTGTGTGTGTGTAACAATAATCAAAGAAAAGAGGCATGTATTTGAGAGAGAATGGGGAATATGGTTGGAGAAAGAAAATAATGTATTTACTTTTGTTTATATATTGTGCTTTCTGGCTTTGTGCTTTTATGGTATTTCTCAGTGTGTGGATATATATGTCTCTGCATCTACATGTGTTTCTTGTGCTCTTTCTTTGGCTTTGGTTTTTCCACCTTCTTTGGTTTGTCTTATTCTGGTTTGGTTTTATTTTATTTTATTTTATTTTATTTTATTTTATTTTATTATTTTATTTTTCTAGATCCCCATTTACTTTCTAATGAGATAGAGCAAGAAAGCACGTGGATGTGGGGTGGGGCAGGAGGTTGGAAGGATTTGGGAGGAACTAGGGGAGAGAAAACCATAATTGGAATATACTAGAAGAAAAATCTATCTGCAATAAACTAAACTCATCTAGGCTGAATAACACTAAAGGAATGAGAAACAAGTTGTAATTACATCTAGCATGGTGGGTTTTAAAGAATTTGAGAAAAACATCATGGAGGGCACTTTAGTTTGAGAAAGAGACATGTAGTGCAGGGACAATACTGAGCAGTAGGAATATTCTGAGTAAAGTCTGAAGCGGGCAAACCTGGAGTGCAGCCATTGTGGAAGGTGGGTGGTGTGGATATCAATGACTGCCTGGGGACACTGCTGGAAGGGAACTCTGAGGTCTTCTGATAATGCCACCCTCCTCCACATGACAATGGGCACAAATGATTCCTTTTGCTGGTGGCCCACCAGGTTCTCCAGCATACACTCCTATCCAACCACATCCAACAAGAAGTGCTGGCTGGATAAAATGAGGGTCTTTGCAGCAATGTCAGACACAAGTTGCTTAGCCAACAGAGACATAATTTGTTAAACATCTGGTATACAAAAGTCCTGCTCCAAACAGTGTGCTTCCCCATGTATTTATCAGCATACTCAGAGACAGAATGAACAGGATTACAGAATCTGTCTGCTGCTCTCAAGCAGCCCCAACTGGTTCTCATATCTTTGATGCTTTTCTTTATGAATCCTCAGAGAAACGGGATACTATTCTTTATCTTACATCAATATCCACCACACAACATTTTTCAGAATGTCTCTAGTGTTGACTGACTGGATATCAAAGCTGAACCACTGAGAGCATCTCTATGCAACATTCAAACCCTGTGCTTCATATGGGAACCCTCTCTGAGCTAGGCTAACCAGCAAGAGCCATTGTATCTCAGCTAACACTGTGAGGTTCACTAGCCCCTGTGAGAACTTGGAAATATAAAGTGGTTGAGGGAGGAGGGTGTACAGGGTGAGTATGTGTGCAGAGATGAGTCTTCCATTGGCTTTTCCATCTATCCCATGACTTTGACTTTTTTTTTATGAGTTTCTGTCTCTGAGTTTCTGTCTCTAAGTGAATAGATAAATATTACAATTTATGGTTCTCCAAATAATTTATACACACTGGTTGGTAGGAAATGAGTGTACTCAGCTGGCTTATCTTGTTGTGGATACTCTTCTTTCCAGTAAGCTGGGGAAAAAAATGCCATTGGAGTCTTCCTATTCCCTTATCTCACACCTAGGTTAATACTTCAGCCTTACAGGCAGACCATACACAGAGAAAGGTCACTATCAGTTTCTGGCCTTCGTGAATAATAACAGTAGCATTAAAATGCTGCTTTCACAATGTTTGCTAACTTTCCTTACATTATTAGAGCTCTGGTTCTCGGAGATCCACACACTCCCCTAACAGACCTGGAACTGGGTCCTTTCTTCATCTCATTCCACTCCCTAGGTAAAGTTTATGACTTGGAAGTATTTATAATTAATAATCAGCAGTTCTTTGCCTTTAGTTACTAGCGCCTTAATGACCTTTGACACTCAGCCATCTTGAGGATGCTGCTGAGATTATTTCATAAATAAAGCATACAGTGCACCCGAGAAATAGCATCTCATGGTTGTCTAAACCCAGCAACTGTGAAGAGAACTACAGGTTGATTTTTTTTTCAGGAAGAAAAAGCAAAAAACAAAACAAAATTTTGTTTAAGGGTCAGGGGTTCTAAAATCTGGAATTCAACTTCAAAATACTCTTATGTTAATAGCATTGTAAAAACATTTAACAGGTCCCATACAGTGTCCAAAGCATGTGCTGAAAGTTACTGCATCCTACTGACTGCTTAACAGTAAAGGATGCCATTTCAAAATAAGCTCACAAAATGAACCATAAAGTATACCCTTCTGTGCTATGTGTACTGTCTTGTGATGTGCTTAGCTGAAGATGCTTAGAGGTAAAGGCATGCTAGTGATGACAGGCACTGGGTACCTAAAGCTGGCTTGTTCTTTGTCTCACTAATTATACAGGAGGCCATGCTATTTATGTTTGCTATTCCTGTATTGCAATGTAATCATGCCCTTGACCTACAGAAAAAAAAAATGAGGCTTGCACTCTTTGGACAACCAGAACTTTTGTGTAGTCTGAACCAGAAAATAATTAATTGGTATATATTCACTAAGGAAATTTTACTGCAGTTTCTGATAACATTGATACATAATCAAAGATAGAGGCTGACATGCACACACACACACACACACACACACACACACACACACATTCATGCACTACAATCAAGAATTATAATTTTCTCACAAATCCCAAAGTGGCTGGGAATGCATGAGCTCAAAATATCTCCCCAAAGTTAAGACTTTACAAAAGCTTACTCACTCCTCTTGGCAGTGTAGCGTAGGAGAGTGAGACTGTTTAATAGGTGAGAACGGCCTATTTTGGCTCATATACACACATGTATTGGTTCCAGTTTTTCAGTCCAGGCCTCAGTGTGGGTTCTGTTATGTTAACTCAGCAGATTGCTACTGTCCTGAAACTTATAAAAACACGTTCTGTTAGATGACCTGAGAGGAAAATGGTATGAGGATATATTTTTGGTTTACCTTGGCAATGTCAAAGAGAATTCATCCATCAATGTCATGGACCCTTAGCTACTCAAGTTTATTCACTGTTTTTCTTCTGGCACCCAGTTTGTCTGAGAAGATGTCCTTTTCCTGTCTATCCCAAACTTCTTATTTTTTACATAGCAAAAATCACTTTGATTTAAAGCAATTATAAAGAAAAGAATAAGGTCCTATTCTTATGCCAGGACACTAAGATTGGGGTTAGGATCCTGAATGTCCACTGTGTTCTTAGGTTAAGAAAGTACTTTTCAAAGTTAATCAATGATGAGCAATTAAGAAATTGCTGAAAGAACGATCCAGGGGACACACCAATGAATTCCTGCAGGGTAGGAAAGTTCACATCATATTGTTCGTTTGAGGATGACAAAGCAATAAGTGATTTATAGCCATAAACAATATTTGTGTGCAATGCATTAAAAATGTGAATTGATTTGACGGTTTCTGTCAGGCAAACCAAAATATATCTTGGTGCATCTTCCTCTTAGGTCATTCAACAGAATCTGTTTCCATGGAGTTTCCAGACAGTTTGATAATTATGGGAAATGTATACAGCCTGAAAGCTTACTTGAAATCAACTGTGGAACGATTTCCCCTTGATTGCTTTCATAGTTGCCATGTTGTTTTAATGATATCAAGTCTCACAATGCCACAGACACTGACTGGAAAATTCTCCTGCCTCAACCTCTCCAGTCACAATACTTTCCACTTGTCTCTTTTGTCTAAACATAGTGTGCCACTATGTTTAATATTAAGACCCCTATTAGGCATAATTATCTTTGGAGTTTTTTAATGCAATGAAGCAATTATTATACACTGCCTCCAACAGATATGGACCTTAGAGTTAGATGGGGGGATGACTCCCTGGCTGCTGCTGCATTTGAAAGCTCTCTACCCTGTGAACATTGTTTAGTAAGGTTTCCAGGCTGCCCGCTGTTTCTTTATGCCTTAACGATAAATGAGATGGTTGATGGGACGCAGTACAGCTCAGTGACTGGTCTGTTTCTTTTTCAATGAACAGTTTATCAATAATAATGACAGAAGGCTCCGAACTGGTGTCCTGGACCACAACGCTTTGTGAGGCTATAGGTTTCCTAGTAAACAAGTTGCTGAACTAGGGGTGGGAGGCAGGGCTGCGTAACACAGGGATATGCCCCGCCCTTAGCTACATAAGTAGCTGTTGAGGGATTTTAGAGCTATATTATCATTTATTTCAAGTGTCTTTCTGGGAATGTTTCTGTTATTGTCTGTAATCACCAACTGTAGCCGATCGAGTAATAGCTTTCTCTATGAAGTGTCTCTAATACTTCTATGGCACCAAATTCTTAAGGAAACATCATGAAGTTTCTAGAATCACAGAGGAATGCACAGTACTGAGAGTTAATAGCTCGTCTGAGATCACATGGTGATAAAATAGGTACCTTAACTCAGATTTTTTCAGTTAGTTACAAAGGACAAGAAATACCTTCCTGGCTATGTCAGCTTCTATTTCAGTTACTTTTCTATTGATGTGACAGAATCTCATTAAAAGAAAATGTTTAATTGGTCTAAGTTTTCTAGGTTAGAGGCCGTGGTTGCAAAGCAAAGGCATGACAACAGGAGTGACTGAAAACTCACATTTCAAATGAAAGCAAGAGGCAGAATGCACTGGGAATCTAATGAGGCGTTTGAAGCTTCAGAGCTTCACCTGTGGTTTCCCTCCTCCGACAAGAACACACTGTCTAATCCTCCTCAAGCAGTTCCACCAACAGTCGACTCACTATTCAGACTTATGAAGGGCCTTTATCATTTAAACCAATACACCTACCTAATAAAGCATAATTGGAAAACTGACATGCTATGACCTTATGTCCATGATTTCCTAGAGATGTTGTTACTAGAGTATACTACAATACATCTTTAAACTGCTTCCACTATCTGTTTTTTTTTTTAATGAAGATGAACCCACATACTTATTATAGTCACTTGATCTTTGACAAAGGAGCTAAAACCATTCAGTGGGGGAAAAAACAGCATTTTCAACAAATGGTACTTGTTCAACTGGCGGTCAACATGTAGAAGAATGCAAATCAATTCTCATCTCTCTGTATAAAGTTCAAATCAAAGTGGATCAAGGACTTTCATATAAAACCAAATACACTGAATCTAATAAAAGAGAAAGTGGAGAAAATCCTTGAACATGTGGGCACAGGGGAAAAGTTCCTGAACATGACACCAGTGGCTTATACTCTAAGATCAAGAATTTAATAATGGGACCTCATAAAATTGCAAAGCTTCTATAAGGAAAAAGACACTGTCAATAGAACAAAGCAGCAACCAACAGATTGGGAAAATATCTTTACCAAGCCTACATCCGATAGAGGGCTAATATCCAATATATACAAAGAATTCAAGAAGTTAGACTACAGACAATCAAATAACCTTATTTTAAAATGTAGAACAGAGCTAAACAGAGAATTCTTAACTGAGGAAACTCAAATGGATGAGAAACACCTAAAGAAATGTTCAACATCCTTAGTCATCAGGGAAATGCAAATCAAAATGACCCTGAGATTCCACTTCACATCAGTCAGAATGGCTAAGATCAAAAACCCAGGTGACAGCAGATGCTGGCGAGGATGTAGAGAAAGAGGAACACTCCTCCATTGCTGGTGAGATTGCAAGCTGGTACAACCACTCTGGAAATCAATTTGGCAGTTCCACAGAAAATTGGACCTGAGGACCCAGCTATACCACTCCTGGACATATACCCAGAAGATGTTCCAATGTGTAATAAGGACATATGCTCCACTATGTTCATAGCAGCCATATTTATAATAGCCAGAAGCTGGAAACAACCCACTATCTGTTTTTAAATGAAGTTTTATTGAGACACGATCCCATCTATCCTATTCATTCTAAATCTGTCTTTTTTTCTACACACACACACACACACACACACACACACACACACATACACACACGTGTGTGTGGGGGTGGGGTGGGGTGGGGAGGAGGGAGTCAGGTGGAGGTTCTAAGTAAAAATAACAGAAAATCTATAGGTTGCAACCCCCAAATATTTGGTGTTATATACACTATTTGTCATCTGTTCTAAAGCAAAAGCAGCAATCAGAAAGTTAAACACCACTTCTCTGGATTGATGGTTTTAGTTTGAAGAACACAGAGTTTTTTTTGAAGAATCTCTCGGAGCTTTTGCATTTGATGGGGAAACTTCACTCTCCAAGCAAGTCTTCAAATGGTTTATCTCTCATCTCTATGACCTGGCTACTTTCCAATTAGAGATTTACTGTTTGCTTACATAGACATCTTTCTCAGAACGACCTTGTCATATGATGTTCCCACATATCCTCCTATTGTTTCACTTAAACATTTAATTTTTCATTACTCAGCCTCTCCTTATATTATAGCCAGGTATAGCACCAGTGTCCTATGAAGTCACAGGCTCCATGCATCTTCCATGACTTATGTCTGATAAACCTAGACAGGTGAACTGCTGCCCCCTTTTCTCTTGGAAAAGTAAAATGGCATCTTTTGCAAGAAAGATATTGGTTTATGTGCGCCTCTTGCTCCTTTTCTCAAGGCTGTAATTACTGATGGTATTTTTAGTCATGTAGACTCTAATTTGCCTTCCCACTTTACTACAGCCTGTGAATTGTGAACTTCTGGAAATCACAAAGGCTACGGTAGGAAAGAATTCATATGTGTCTTATATGAAGTGAGGGATTCAAGCATGGATCACACTATCAGGAGAGGAAATGGGGACGTCTGTAATTCAAAGACTTGTGAAAAGGCACATTCCTTAGTTTCTGGGACTCAGGCTTGAAGAAATAATTGACCAGAGGAAATTACATACTCACTCTAAGTTGTTGCTAATTTTAAAAACCAGACACATCTACATATATCAAAAGATTTAGTGTTAAAACATTACCACGTTTGCTGCAGAAGAGAAATAATATAAAATCTCCTGATCTCTAAGACCAGTTTTGTGATGCTGCAATACAATGTCTGTTTACTTCCACAATGGACTATTTTCTACTTGGAAAGGCACTGAATTATTGCCTAGGAGCTATGGTCATGACTGTGATACTTATAGCTTCTACCTTTTGGGCAAAAAAAAAAATGTCTTGGCTTTGGAATAGAATGATCTCATTTTTCCCTGATAGCATTGATTATCTCATGCTGAATATAAACTTGATTGGCAAGAGTACATACTCATTAATAGAAAAAGGAAGGGCACATGAGGGAGGGAAGTAGAGAGGGTACGAGGAGAAAGAAGGAGGGTAGGCTTATACAATGACATCAGATTGTATTGATGGCACTACTTCAAAGAATTCTTACTTATTTTATTATGGATGGTAATATACAACAGAAACCATAGATCTGAAATCACACTAGTTTATATCCATCACAGGTGTTTTGCTCCAACAGATACTTTATTTGTGCATATTATAGAAAATTTTCATTGTGGGTTTATTTTTAACTCATCAGAAGTGATGATTCTTCACTTGAGAAGAATTATGCTCAACAAACAGGTACAGGAATTCGTTAAAGACACGTTGAGGATAAACTTGCAGGACTTCATACTTGTCTACCTACCGAGTGATTTTTATAAAATGAACATGAGCCTCCCTTGGTGTTACTGTTGCTGCTTTCTCTTTTTGTGCTTCTGACCTGACTTTGTGTCTAGGACCTTAATGTAGGAAAGAGCTGTCTCTCTCCTACATTAACTATGGGGCATTGAGGCCAAGGTTGTTTTTTTTTTTTTTTTTTTCTTTTTGCAACTGAAAACTTTATATGATAATAAGAATATCTGGTGGCATGACATTTACTGAAATCACTCACAGAGGAGCTGAAGTATGTAAACTTTCTTCCCACTTGTAACTTAATGCTTACATACTCACACATATGCATCCAGTCATCATCTTTTAGACTGACCCTTCCCAGTATACGAGGTCTCATTCATGACTTCAGTCCTGACCCCATCCACCATTAGAATATAGAGTAGTGTGAATTGGCAGCTTTGTTCTAAGACAGTGATTTATTCCAGAAAAACAGAAATCTCTCTCACATTACAAGGAAGGAAAGATTCCTTACTCTTCCATCAGTGACCTGTGAGATGATAGGTTAAACATTTGGGGGGATTTTCTCTTTTTAAAGATACTTAATTTTGACTAGATGCTCTTAAATTTCTTTTTCCATGACTGGAAGCCTACTGTTCTCTGGTTACCTGTTCTAGTCATTGCAAAAGTACATTGAATTACCCCAGAATTTGGTAGCATAAACCTTTCACTCTGTTTCCAAGTCCTGTGAATTATGCATTCAGACACAGGACAGAATGAGTGCTTATTCCTCCTCAGAGATGCAGCTGGAAAACTCCGAGACTGACTTTAGCAGGCATCAACTTAACTACAGGGGAATCTGATGGGGAACTTATCTGAATGCTTGCTCATTCGTGTGTTTGATTTCTGAAACTTCCAACAACAGGGCCTCCTCTGTCTCTATGTGACCTCTTCAAATCGCCACTGGGACAGGGGATCTTCAAGTGATCTAGACTTCTTACATGGTAGCCCAGGGTTCCCAAGGAATGTGCCTAAGACCCAAATAGAGGCTATGCTACATTAAGCCTACTTTCATAAATTATGTCTTCTGTAAACACAGCACATCTAGATAAAGAATAAAAGAACACTGAGCCAACATCCTGATAAGCATCTCTAATATACTGCAAAAAGTGTGAAGGAGATGGTGTATATTGTTGTCTGGCCCTAGGGGAAATGTAATGTAACGTTCAAAAGCTAACTTTAGTGTGGACATAATTAATCTACTATGGTCCTTACCTTCTTGAATGTCTAGTATTAAGAACAATTGATAATGCTTTATAAAAATATGATGAATAACAATTGTAGTAGATAGAAGTTCTGTTATCTGTAAGATGGGGACATAAGCAAGTCATAGTGTAGTTCTATGTCCTGAGAGCTAGCATTGTGGATTCCTGTCTGAGAACCATGGAAGACCATCAGTCAGCAGAGAGAAATGATCTTTCCCTCTGCCGTTTTGTTCTTCTAGAGTCCTCAGTGGAATGAATGATGCTCACCCACATTGTGGAATCCCCAAACCTTTACTGTATTCACTATTTTAAGTGCTAATATCTTGCAGAAGCATTTTGCAGGCAGTGCTAGCTAGTAGGGTGTGCAATGACTGAGTCAAGTTTATCTGTACAATTAACCATCACACAAATGCTGGAGGGGCTGAGGCACGTGGTACATGGAAGGTTTTTGGCCGCTAAGTTTATGAAACCCTCCCTAGGTTTAGGGAGTCGATCGGGGCTTATTTTCATCATAGTTAAAAATACAGGTAGGTAGGTAGTCTCTCTCCATGTGGCCTATGTACTTGATCTGACCTTAGCCAATCACATTCTCCTGTTCAAAACAAAAACTCTAAGAGGGAGGGACAGTACAGAATACAACATATGTAGACACACATCAATCTGTGACTACAGTACAAGTGGCAGTTGCCAGTGTGATAACAGCAATGGGGCCTAAGCAGACTTCTGTGGCCTGAAACTTGGCTCCTGTGGCTCTTGTCTGTGCCTCAAACTCTCAACAGCCATCTATATCCCCTCCAGTTCCAGGTATGTTACCCAATAGCCATGCAATGCATTCTTTTTCTATGCAAGACAGAATTCATTGGGGTTGTTTACAAATAAGAGCATTCATAATAGTAATAATTTGCTATGCAATAAACTTATAAAAATAAAATCAATAAATATCACTAGGACACTTTGTGCCAGATATAATATATTCCAGAAACATGGCCTCTCTTCACTAGAGGAAGCAAATGCTGGACTTGGATACAGACCACTTCTGGGGACCCATTTTTAATACAAAATAAAATCCCCCAAACTGACCATCACCATTTTAAAACTCACTGTTTCAGGAGATAGGTTGAAGGACATGAGAGATACAAATTACAAAGTTTTATACTTTGAGATAATGAAAAGAAAAAAAACAACACTGAAATCTCTCATTATAGAAAATAAAAGCATGCAAACCTGGCAGGGAAACTTTAAAAATGTGGCAAGAATGAGAGATGGTTTGTCTTAGCTTGGGTTTTACTGCTGTGAACAGACACCATGATCAATGCAAGTCTTATTTTTTTAAAAAGCAACATATATTGGGGGCTGGCTTACAGGTTCAGAGGTTCAGTCCAGTATCATCAAGGTGGGAGCATGGCAGTGTTCAGGCAGGCATGGTGCAGGAGGACCTGAGAGTGCTACATCTTCATCTCAAGGCTGCTAGCAGAATACTGACTTCCAAGAGACCAGGATGAGGGTCTTATAGCCCATAGCCACAGTGACACACCTATTCTAACAGGGCCACACCTACTACAACAGGGCCACATCTTCTAATAGTGTCACTCCTGGGCCGAGCATATGTAAACTGTAACATGGTTCAAAAATGACGACAGGAAAGGGAAAAAGGAAAGAAAGGAAGAAACAGTGGTGGGAAAACAATAATTAAACATTTTAAAAAGATGTCTTCACCTTATGTAAAAGAAGAAAAAAGAGCTGAAGCTACATGATGATTCACCAAGTTACAGGAAACACACTGATGAGCTACAGTTGGCATATATGGCTCGAATGTATTGACAAACACGCTGGATTAAAAGTGAAGGCAGAAGACCTTCCTAGCTTCCTCTGAATTGTGCTGTGATTTCTGCAAACATTGAAAGGGGCTGCAAAGGTTCATTACTGTCTTAGCCATGTTCTATTGCTGTGAACAGACACCATGATGACGGCAACTCTTATAAAAGAAAGCATTTAATTAGGTCTGGCTTACAGTTTCAGAGGTTTATTCTATTATCATCATAGTGGAAACCATGGCAGCATGCAGGCAAACATGGTGCTGGAGCGTATTGAGAGCTCTACATCCAGACCCACAGGCAGCAGGAAGAGAGAGCCACTGGGCCTTGTGTGGCTTCCAGAAACTGCCAAGACCATCCCATGGTGACATACTTCAACAAAGCCACATTTACTAATCCTTTTAAATAGCACTATTCCCTAATCATCCAAATTTATGAGCCCATGGGGGCCATTCCCACTGATTTGGATTACAAGAAATATTCTTCTCATACATGGCTGCTATGGCTTAAAATGTTCCCACCTGTTAAATAGGAAATGCAAATAGCTGTTACACTGATGTCTACAATGGACTTCTCTAAACCAGAAATCCTACTTTGGAAGTTAAACCCATGAAGATAGAAAGTCAGAATCTGTAGCTAGCAATCGTCATAGCAACAATAGAAATAAACAGACCAACAAATCAGGAAGCAAAATGATTCCAATTAATCACAAAATTGAAGAACTGATGTGACCTTAGCCTACAACACAGGAAGCAGTCATGAAAAAGAAAGATGTGGAGGAGAAGGAAGAGAAAAAGGAAGAAGAGGAGGGGGGGAGGAGGAGGAGGAGGGGGAGGAGAAGGGGGGAGGAGGAGGAGGAGGAAGAGAAGAGAAAGAGGAAGAGGAAGAAGAAGAAGAAGAAGAAGAAGAAGAAGAAGAAGAAGA
>JANHMN010000017.1:19546321-19610262 GCA_030674055.1 Rhabdomys pumilio
ACACACACACACACACACACACACACACACACACACACACACACACACGGGGAAGGGAAATGGAGGGGGAGAGAAAGGCTCTTCTTCAGTTGTCGAGTTACAGAGCTGTCCCCACAGCTTTCTGGTTATTCTGCAGAGTTTTCCTTTGTTGACAGATGCTAAGGTGATCTTTGCTTGACCTTCTGAATCATGCACTTTAAACCTGAGCCACAGCAACTTCCTGAATACAGGAAACATATAAAGTGTGTCTCACTTTGCCCCTACTTCCTATTTTGGTGATGAATTTCCTCCTTCTTCCCCACATTCCAACTTAGTGAACCGTTATCTTTCTCAGAAAAGCTTCTGGAATTCTGAGGGGCGGCAGTGCATCCTGGACACTCATACATCCTCACTTGGTGCTGATCCTAGGGTAGAGCTGACTGTGCTAAGTTTGTGGAGTTCAGGGAAGGGGCTGCTCTTCTCAGTGGTAGGACCTCAGAGTATCCTGTGGCAGCCTTGCTCTAAGCCCTTCCCAAAGACTTTCTAAATAGCTCCCCACCCCCTGTGTTTCTGTACGCACACGCACGCACACATTACCATCAAGCTCCATCTTTAGCAATCCCAGAAAGCTGTTCTTTGTCAAGTTTACTCAGGATCATCTCAGTCTTTTCTGTCAGTGTCATACTTTACTTAAGCTGATGCTGGGGTACCCTCTTTCAAAGAAGCCTACTGAGTGCTTGGTGGAAATTTGAGCTATTACCCTCCTTTTGATAAGATTATAGGGAGATGTGTTAAAGGATGTAAGAATGCTGGGTCAGAGGGAAAGGGATTGATTTTTGTCTCCTAATAAGGATCCCAACCAGAGAATCAGCATGGTGTTGGTTTCCTGTTTTTCCTAAGGAGCAGAGGGTACAGTTGGTCCCAATGGCATTCATATAGCAAGTTAACATAATAGCCAAGATATACTCAGCTTAAAAACTTCATCATTTCACAGAGGACCTGTTCTTTGCTGAAGGGATTGGAAGAGAATGAGCATCATCCTTCAAGGTTACTGGCTAAAGACAGAACCAGGAGCCAGGCCTGTAACAAGCAGCCAGATGCCTTGTTCTTTTGTTCTAACCAAGAATACACGGGGATGCTCACTGCTTTATACCTTATTCTGTCCAGAAGCTTTTCTGAGAAAGATAATGGTTCACTAAGCTGGAACATGGGGAAAGAGGAGGAAATTCTTTGTATGTGCTAGTGATTTAGAGTTCTGTCCTTTCTCCTTTATATTCTCTTGTGATCTCATGTTTTAATTAATACCTATGCCAAGAAATTCAAACTCAAATGCTTAACAAGGAAGGTCACACAGATACGACAGACACCAGCAGTGAATACAGCCAGCATCTGCCACTGATGTGACCCCCTGCCATTCATTGTGCTAAATAAAGAAAATATTTCATGTAACGTAAACACAAATGATGCTGAAAATATTATTTCGAAGCCAAGTATTTAAACTATCCAGAATAAGAAATTTTAAAAAAATCATATATTAAGTTCTCAGTTACTAAAATCTGATTGTCAACTAAAATTTCCAGATTATCTCATCCACCCCAAGTCCTGATTGCAAGCTGAGTTACACTGTTTACAGAGTACGGTGCCAACCTTGGCCATGCTCCCACTGACAGGAAGAGACGTGAGCTTGTCTTTCCTTTCCTGGTGGGAACAACTGCTCCCAAGCCCAGCAGCTGCCAGACAGGGTATGCTTCTGCTGCTTCTGTTTAGGTTAGCAGCACCCAAGGAAGTTCTAAAATTTGAACACGTCAGAGTTCTCTCTCTCTATTTCAATTCTTGTGATTCTGTTTTCCAGCAATCTCTTCCTTTCCAGTTACAGTAAAAGAAGACAAGCAATGTCAATCAAGTTCACTTGCACTTTGACATCATTTAAATTATATTCTTAAGACCATTATGTAGGAATGTTTCCCTTTGTAGAATTGTAACTTCTGATATGTTAATACGGTGTATTTGTGTGTGGCACATCATGGCTGGTTTTGATGTCAACTTGCCACAAACTAGAAAGTCCTGAGTATCGAGCCTCTGCTGGAGATGTGTTACAAGTACCTGGATTGATGTGAGAAGACACACCCAAATTGCATGCAGCATCTTTTGGTAGGACACACCCAGATTGCAGGCAAAATTTTTTTGGTAGCAACCCAGATAAAAATGGCATCAGAGAATGTAAATCAGATTCTCTCCTTGTGCTCACTTGGCCTTACCTCTTGCCCTGAGTTAATTTACCCTGATGCTACCGATGATTCCTCTTCTGATGTGAGAACCATCATTTCTTTCTAAGCTTTATTCAGCTTTGATTTTGAATCAGAGAGCCGCAACTCCAGGAAACTTCCAGGCTTCTAGTGCCATAGTGAGACTGTTGAGGTACCCAGCTTCAGGGTGACTGACCAACTAGTGGTTGTCACCTCCACCTCCCACTAGCAAGAGACAATCACTGGGATTACTCTTAGAGTGAAGGCACTCACCTCACCCTCACTGACCAAAATCTACCAGGTTTTCACTTCTCAGATGTGATTCTGCTGTAGTTATTTTAAAGGTGACTGTGTGTGTGTGTGTGTGTGTGTGTGTGTATTTTATATGTATATGTTTGTTATATATGTATATAAGTTATATATTCATTATATATACATAAAGTCAGCTTTATATATATGAATAAATATGTGAACACATACAAATATATGTGACCATATATAAATACATGAACAACTCATTGGGAATGGATTCTGACCACTACATGGAAATTCTCTTTTAAGAGAATTTCCTTAAACACTGCTTTGATTTCCTGTTTCTGCATCATCTTTTGTGAATTTTGAAGATAGCAATAAATAGCACCTCCTTTTTTCTTTCAAGAGATTTTTCAAGAGAACTGAACATCTGGCCCAGAGAAAGTATTATAAAGACTCTGTTACCATAGATAGCATTAGTCCTCAGTTCTCAGCTTTATAAACTGTCAGCCTTATAAACTGTCTATTTATAATCAAATTTGCCCATCAAATCACTGAGAATCCGTATTTACTACATCATTCTCCAACACCTAGTCTTCATCATCAGAAGGGAGAATAGACTACTCTGATGGGGCAGCTGATTTTATTGCAGCACAGTTATTACAATGTAAGATTGGGTCTCACACTGCATAACTCTGGTTATTGATCAGAAACATAAAAAAGCACAGTCTCCTCCACGGAGGAGACATGATAAAAACTCTCATTATGATGTCTCCAAAACCTCATTCCACATCCCAGAATTATTGAGAAGAACATGGAGTTAAAGCCCACAGTGTAGTGCTGAGAACATGCTGAGCAGTAAGAAGCTTCAGTTCACGACTCCACTAGGAATCGACTTTTTGACTCCCAGGGAATGGGGAAACCCGACCTCCTCACTATGCCCCACCCGCTGTTCTCTTCTGCTTCAAGCAGTCTCTTTTCCAGTTTCATGTCACATAATTCTCTTACTCTCCTCACCCCCCGCTTCTGTGAGATATCTTCCTTCTCCACATATTTGCCCCATTCAATTTCATAGTATCTACTGACACTCATGCCAGTATAAATATATGCATATAAAGGTTAGACCCTGGAGGGGACTGAAGAGATGACTCGTGATTAAGAATGCTAGCTGCTCTTCTAGAGGATCCGAGTTCAGTGACCAGGTCATAGGGTAGCCCATCCCTGCCAAAATCCAGTTCTAAGGGATCTGATTCTGTCTTTGAGCCTTTGGGAAGTACCTGCGTTTACATGTGCATAGCTGTATGTAGATGCACATACATATATAAATAAATGAAATGAAAATAAGCGTTTATGAATGAAACAAAAGCCTAGAAACTGGGATCCACATATGAAAGAAATGTGTGGTGTTGTCCTTCCTACTCTATGTTATATCGCTTATAATATTTTCCAATCCCATCCATTTTCCTGCAAATTTTATAAACTGGCTTTTCTTCATAGCTGAATGAAATTCATTGTTTTATATATGACATTTTTCTTATTAATTCATCTGCTGATGGACAGCTAGGCTGATTTTTGCCTTGCATTTGGCTCACCCTCAGATAGAAAGTCATCACTGAGAAATGGACACTTTGTATTCAACAGAATAGCACAGGGCAGCTACAAGTGTAATCCTTCATATATGAAGGAATGGTATGACTTCGATGACCTTGAACTATTTATTTATTGAGCCTCAGTTCCTAAGCTGTAAAAGATGTCCCTAGAGTGATGTCTTTGGGCTGAGGGAGGATCACCCATGACAGATCAAAAACAGAGTAACACACCTGGTAGCTGCCGTCATCACAGCTGTCAGTGTTCTTTATCAACAGCTCCTTGCAGAAGGCATGGATCTACGTTCCCACTCCCCTACCCCTGACCACAGGGTTTCACACTGTGGTGCCTCACTATCTTGGGAATAGTGAGATAGCTCTGACAAGTGATTACTTGAATAATGACAAAGTGTTTTGCACAGAGTGGCTTGGGACCATGAGTTTCCATCATTTAGGCTTAGTTATTACTTGGAGCTGAGTTTATTAGTGATTGGTTATCTACAGTATTTTCCCCTGTGTTATATTAGTGTACTATCTTTTTGGAAAAGTCTCACCAAAGACTCATTTATAAAATCAAAAAAAGTGTGTGTGTGTGTGTGTGTGTGTGTGTGTGTGTGTGTGTGTGTAAAATCACTTCCATATTGTACGTATTTTGGTGTTTCTCGTAGAAAGATAATAGGAATAGAAGGCCAATGTTTCTGATGTGATAAACATTTGCATCTCTGAGTAAGATCCTTTACAACTAATTATAACTATCAGGTATCTAGAAAAAGAAACATTATTATTGGCTTGAAACCATATGATTGTTCTAGGGCTCATTTACAGCTGGTGAAAGTAGTTTAGGCTGCAAGCAAATCTCCTTGTTCTGGATACAAGAGCCACAGAAACAATGGAATGTGGAGAGGGTAATCAAATAAAAACAGTGCATGCAAGTCATGGTTAGGAAATGCTAACATAACACAGTCTGATGATGTATGAGGACGATCCATATAAACCCTCACGTAATTGGGATGGGGTGTTTATAAAGAAAAAGAGTGTAATCTAAAGTCAAGCAAGTGCTACAAATACAAGAAATTCTATGCAGCAGACCTTAAGGCTGGATGCCTATGCTCTCATTATCTTACTTGTTCCTCTCCTTTGGCTCGCTTTATCTATCTCAGGTTTGTTCATTTCTCTTCTGATGCTCACTTCCACCTGTCAGAATGGACATGATTTCATGTTCATGTCATATTTACTAAAGCTTCCAAATAATGGTTCTTCTACGATTTAATGCAAGCATATAGAAGAAATCAACTCAGGATTGTTTTCAATTTTTCCTTCAACTTCATTCACTTCTTAAACTCTGTTTTACTTATTATTTAAGAATTTCACACTCGTCCGTGATGTGTGTTGATGACATCTACATTCAACACTCTTCTAGCCAAGTCTTCCTGGAACTCGTCCTCAGCTGCTTTTTAACTTACTAAGGCCAAACAGTGCTAGCAGTGAGTTAAAAATGTGTGTGAGTGCAGGGCCAAGCACTGGAGCAAGGACGTGTTGTCATGAACCTGGAACTTAGCAAAGCAGGTATGAATTAGCTTCCTGCGTGGAGACTAAGGGATGTCAGGCCTCTGTTTATTCCCACACCACAGCCTCCACACTGGGACCATGAGTTCTGTGTTGAGAAAAAAAAAGCCACAGAATTTTATTTGGTCTGTTTACTCCAGATAAGAAATGTACTGACCTACAATAAAAATCATTTGAACTTTACAGGGATCTAGACATCCTCTCAATCCTGTTTATTGAAATCACTTTTCAGATTCCATTTTGTTTTTCAATTGCTTTCCTCTGTGAGTGTGCAGTATATGCATGGGTGTATGTGTATGTGTGCATGTGTGTGTACAGGTATGCTCACCCTGGGGACAGACAAAGCCTTATGACAGTATGCCTCTCTCCAGTTGCTTTTCCGTATCTTCAATGAATTAATTTGTTATTTTAAGACAAGGTCTCTCAGTGAAACTAAAGCTCGGTATTTCAGCTAGACTAACTGGTCAGAATGATGGTATCCTCCTGTCTCCAACCATGATTTTGTGAATTATAGGTTAGTACTATCATGTCTGGCTTTTACTTGGGTGCTAAGAATACAGACTTGGGCCCTAATGTTTTTATAGCAAGTACTTTACCCACTCACTGAGCCACTTCCCAGGAGCATCAGAATGGTCTTAGGTTTCTAGTTCATTTTTTTCCATCTGTGTGACCCTGGAAGTTGAAAGCTCTGGCCCTCTATTTCTTCATCTGTGCGTAAGTACAGCACCCATGCTGCATTAATGTATTTGTTATGAGGGTGGAGTGGGCTGAGGTGAGGGCCCTGGAGTTCAGTTCAGGCTTTGGAGAGCAGCGAAGCTTATCACTACCGTTACTACTACAGTTACTGATGTTATGGCACAGTAATGAGCCAGACCTGTCAATGCATCCTCTTGCTCTGCATCTATGCATCCTGCTTCACACATGGCAGAGAGCTCCATCTACATTTCTGCTAAATATTACTCTGTATCAATCAGATGTAGTTGACCATTGAGTCTCTAGAGCAGCCTCTAAATAATTCTTTGCTCTGTTTTAAATTTTATGGCACTGGAGAAAAAGAATTGGTGAATGGAGAGATGACTCAGCATTTAAGAGCACTGGCTGCTCTTTCAGTGGGCTTATGTTCATCCCAACACCCGCATGGCAGCTTACAGCCATCTCTAACTCCAGTGCCAGGGGATCCAATGCCTCTCCTGGCCTTTTTGGGTACTGCATGCATGAAGTGCATAAACATACATACAGGAACCACGCACACACATAAAATAAAATAAAATAAAATAAAATAAAATAAAATAAAATAAAATAAAATAAATTTAAAAAAAAAAGAATTGTAAGGTAAGCAAGGAATAGTAAGCCCAATATATATATTTAAAACTCTGAATTCAGATTCTATTTTTCATAGAAGAAAGAAACCTCCTTGCAGCTCCACTCTCTCCTTTCTCCGTTATGACAGCCTTTGCCTTCCCTAGCTGGATTAGTTTTGAACACATCCAATTTCCTCTAGCTTCTGCTACTTTAGACCATAACTGTAGCTCAGCTCCATCACTTGTAGAAATCAACTCAGAAAACATCTACAAGCACACATTTCCTAAGACGGGAGCAAGCGATGAGGCATGGTATGACCACTCTGTAAACAGACTGGGATCTTATTAGAGGTGAAGGATGCATGGGTCACACAACCATAGCAAGAAAATAAACATCTGCAAAGTCAAGCAAAAGGCCAAACTCAAAGAAAAACCTTAAGCTATGGCCACATCATCTTTGGGTATCCTTTGCCAAGACCATACCTGTCAATAGAAAGAGGTACCAAGAGCCTTACAGTCAAGATGACAATGCCAGAGTACAGTCAAAGATAATCTTAACATTACCCAAATTCTCACTCAGAAGGTTTTTAAACAATAAGCACTTCCTTAAAAGGAAACCAGATTTTAAAATTGGACATGTAAAATGTATATTTCCACACAATAAAATAGTATTCTGCTGTAAAGTTCTAATGAACTACTGATAAAGACTTGGTATAATTGAACTTAAAAACGTTATGTTAGCCAGTCTTAATAAAACCACTTATTGTACATATTGTTACATTTACATTAAATGTCCAGGATATACAACTCTATGAAAGATATAAAATACCTGTGTAGTTGTTTATGGCTGTGGGAGGAATGTGTGAAAATGACATTTGACTGCTAGTTGATTATTTCTTCTGGGAATTAATCAAAGCCAAAGGAAGATATTGCCTTCCTATATTGCTGTCTGCCTTAATACTATAAGACTAGATTCTTCAACGAACTGACCTCATCATTCCGGCTAGGTTGGCTGACCAGAAAGCTCTTGGGATCTTCCCATCTCCTCTCTCCAATTTTGGGGTTATAGAGACAGGCAGTCATTTTTGTAGGTGGATAATGGGAATTTGAACTTGGGTCTTCATGTTTACATAGCAAGTTCTCTTACCCACTAAACCATGCCTCAATCCTCTTACCCCTTTGTTTATATATGCACACAGAAAATTTTTCAAGCAGATTCATCCCAAATAATCACCTAGAATCGTTTTAAAAATTATTTTTAAACTACCAGTAAAGTTCATTTTATGTATGGTTAGTTGAAATATCTATTTTTTTTTACAATTATCTATAGTTTCTACTGTGTGTCTCATCACAAACTGCTCAAAAAGTTCTTCCAAAAACATTTCAAATGTATTTTTAAAATATTGACAGTAAGAAGAAGCAGAGAAGTCTGACAGCCCTGAGTGTAAATAAACTTGTATTTTGTATGATAGTTGCAATCATTTGGAAGCAGTAACTGTATACAATTGCAATGCCATCCTAAATAGTCAAGTGTGGTCTAGAACGGCTGACAACATGACACCATGCCAACACAGACGGAAAAGTTTTCCATTTAGCATCATTAACCCAAACTGTTAATCAGAGAAAATGTGACATTTTGAGAAGATAAATTCAGTCCAGGGTCCTGCATCTAGCAAAACTGTTTTGTTAGTAGGAAGAAGACAGACAGGTCTTTTTTTCTTTTTTTTTTTTTTTTAAATTTTGAAAGCATTGTAGGCCTCAGCACTTTGATACTGTCAAATTAGGGGATCTTGTCATAGCTTCTATGGACAGATGGCTTCATTGTTCAAAGCAGCTGAAAGGAGCTGGTTTTCTTCAAAAATAAACCCTAAGTATATGTTTGGTCATAAACAGCATTCAAATGTCTACATTTTAAAGGCAAGTTGACATCCTGCTTTTAAGGAACTATTCATAGGAAGTATCTCCATAAGAATAAAAGGTTTTAGCTGACTTCAAGAGACATGAAGACATTAAAATCAAAGATACCCCCTAGCTAAAATTCTTGGTGTCATCTAGCCTTCTGCCAGTGACTGTTCATGGTGGGTACACAGCACGGTGATATCTCCTTACTGTTGCACTTGCCTATCTGGATAGTCTAAAATATTGACTGGAATTAATGCACAGAAACCTAAAACTGTCCACTAGCAATGTAGATTTAGCACTGACAGCGATCACCAGATCTTCTTATGTGTTTTCAATTAAAGTCAGAGTTCAAACTTGTTTTTAATCCAATACAACATTGCTGGGTTTGTCTGACATTATTTGTCATTTATCTCATACAAATTGCTGTGATCTATAGCTCAACTAAATTTATTTTATATTATATTGTTCGAGTAGATCTTAATGCCAACTCTTTCGAATGTCAGAATTTCATTAAACACACACACACACTATTTGAGATTACTTGACTAAATAATTCACAGTCTGGAACAGAAAACAGCATATTGTATAAGAACATTCATATATACACACACACACATATATATATATATGTATATTCATATATACATATATATGTATATTCATATATACACACACACCTATATATACATATATACATACACACACACATATATATATATACATATACATATATATATATATATACATACACATATATATATGTGTGTGTGTGTATATATGTATATATAGGTGTGTGTGTGTGTATATATATATATACATATATATATATATATATTCGCTTAAATTATTGAAGAGATCAGATCAGAATACGGCATCATTTTCTTACTGACATTTATTCCTGCACCAACATGTACATAATGAGATACAGAAGCAGCATGTGAATGCAACATTGAGAGTCTAGCCACAGAGGGAGGCAGTATTGCTAAGCATGCAGGGTGGGAGTGTCTGAGCTTCCTTGGGATGATGTGCTTCCATCTGCTTCAGTCAAGTGCAAGAAGCAGATGGAACAAAGCGCCTGCACAGAGGCAAACAGATACATTTTACATAAAGAGAAAGGAGCTTGAGTTCCAAGGGAAACATCACTACCTCTAGTCTCTCCTCATTTTGCTTTTTTTTTCTTGTTTATTTTTCCTGCATCTTTAGCAAATGTTCATAGGTAGAAAGGGAACGTTCATTTAAGTACTTTACATCATTGTCAGTTGCTGAGCTCATGACCTTCCAGTTAATTCTCTTACAAAATCTCTACAGTCTCCCCCTGTCCTTGTCAAAAACACCTCTCCTGAGGCTCCTTAAGTTATCACTTAAATCAGGAGAGATGACCAAGGTGCAGTATCTGCCTCCTGTGGCAATGTGTGCCACCTGAGACAGGGGCTCCACTTCATTCATTCATTCATTCATTCATTCATTGGGCTGGAAGAGGGCTCAGCAGTTAAGAACACTTGCTGTTCTTTCAGAGTACTGGAGTTCAATTTCCATTGCTATATTCCATTTACGGCTCAGAACGGCCTGAAAATCTAAGGGCATGGAGTTCAACATCCTACTCTGGTCTATTTCCTATTTCTGTTTCTGAACGAGGAAACAGAAATTCTGTAAACACATCCAGCTTTCCCCAGCTCCTTCCTGGGTTCATTTGGCAATACTTAGACTTCCTCACACAGGTATCTTGCTGAGAACTCTATGCCATCTGTTCAGGTAAGAATATGAGCCAGTACAGAAGATATCCTTTGATGTGCACTAGTTTCTAGCTCCTGCAGCCCCAGTCCACCACCGTATCACCACCATAAAATGTTCTCCAGCCTACAGAACCAGGACACAAAAATCCCCTAAATGTTATGATTTTCCCACACAGCACTAGTCTAACAATAACCTCCACAGACTCGTATTTTACCTTCTCCTTATCAGGAGTTTCCATTGCAAACTTCCAGCCATCAAGTAGGGAAACAGCAAAAGCTAACGCATAAGTATCTGTTAGTACTTGTGGTACAACCTGTGTAGCATGAAATTTTGATTCCCTCTTTCTTTCAAGTCCTCTAAAGTATTAAAAGATACTCAGAATTTTCACTATGTCAGAGGAAAGGACTTCTGCTTGGGAATCCTATTTCTTTGGGCTTCACAGCATGACGTCTCCTCTCCACATGCAAATCTTCTTGCCAAATCATTGCTATTGGATGTAGATTATGGAAAGATCACCCGTTTATTATGTAAACCTTCCCCTGAGCTCACCTAGAATCTGCCTTCCCTGGGATAGGATGTGTGACTAGCTCAACCATCCTGACATCATTCTCCATTACACACAACTTGACACCTCTGCCTCAGGTCATGATGTTGTTCATTATTTTAGGGATGTGTTCTCCTCCCAGACACCTACCTGCATGAGAACAAGAAAAGTGCCTTGTGTTGTCTGTCTTTTGAACACATAGGCCAAAGAGCATATATCATAAAGACACTGAACACTTGGTCTCTTCTCAAAACATCTTACTCCTCCCTACTATTTCCCAAGGTTTCTCTATAGAGGTCTGTATTGTCAGTTAGGGGCCAGCATGAACGGATAATTGAATCCCAAGAAAACAATCTGAAATCACAGGGAGTTAGATTTCTAGACAGTAAACCAATCATACAGACCACTCCAACAAGAAACAGATAACTGTAAAACTGTCGTAGGTGCACTTACAAAGCTCTCTGGATACAGAGGTTTTATGTCCAAGGTCCCGGACTAGGGACAAGAAACATTCTCAAATGACTATGTTGAATTTTTTTCAAAATGTAAATGGAAAGAAATAAAAGAAAGCTATGATTTCTATTCAGATTCTCGCTGCATCTCATTCCCCTCGTAGACTGACCCCAGGCTTTTGTGAACTCTGCCACTAGAGAAATTGGCTGGGGTTGTGTTTCTGAGATATACTCTGTGTGGCTTTGAGACCTTTCATATACTCATAAAGTACTGCTGTGTGAAAGAATGGCTCCCACAGAAAGGGACAACTCATCCAAACACTGTGACATGAAGGGCGTCAGATTCAGAGATCATAATCATATTAGTACATATTGCAGTTCTCAGTACTCCAAGCACAAAACTGAAGTGACCAGAGCTAGTCTATGTAGAATTTCCAAGCCACCAGCCATATAAAATGTAAATACAAAATTAGCTTTTCAATAATGCTCAGTTGACTGAAAGTCCTCTCTGGGAAGGATTTTCATCCACTATTACAACATCAATATTTATAAAGAAAACATTTATTTTTCTCTTATTCATCAGAATCTCACAAAATTATCATTCGAAATTTTTATGTTTCTAAGGCAGAAAATCATAAGAATTCTACAAGACAGAAGTTTGTAATAACTCAAACATAAAAGGAATTGTATGGCAACTCCCTACTAAGATGGTAATTAAACTAAAAAGCAGTGTAATGTTTTATAAATAGGAGTTTGAGTAGCTGAAAGATATTCACTAGAGTATATAAAACTGTCTTCACCTTCCGTGGAAAAGATAATATTCTAAACCTGCTTCTGAAAAGAGGTGATTAAAGAATGTACAATCAGAAATTAATGGAAAGGTGTTATGGAGACATATTGGGTAGTTGAAATACCACTTTTTGGATATTTTCAAAGTTTTCATATTTGAGAAGCTCTTTCTCTCCTCTTCTTTCCTCTCCTCCTCCTCTTCCTTCTTCTTCCTCTCTGTATCTCTTTATCTCTGTCTGTCTCTCTTGGTATATGTGAGGATATGTGTGTGTGTGTGTGTGTGTGTGTGTGTGTGTGTGTGTGTGTGTGGTGGAGGGGTAGATCAGAAGACCACTTCAGGAGTTGATCCTCATCTTCCACTTTGAGACAAAGTCAGTTGTTTCAACTCTAGCTATGCCATGGTTCTGGGGATTCTCCTGTTCTGCTAGCAGTTTTGCCCTAAGGCTGTTGGGATTACAGATATGTACTACTACATCCAGTTATTACTTGGGTTCTGAGAATTTGAATTCAAACTTATACCCACTGAGCCATCTTCCCAGTACCTGCATTTCAGATGTATTCTATTTTATTTACAAAAAAGGACAGGTGTTTCCATATATATATATATATTAAAATCTTGTTATTCTTTTCCTTAAAACAAATTATCTCCTGATAGTGTAGTGTATGCATGTATATATGTGTATATGTATGTATGTATTATGTATGTATATGTGTGTATTATACATATTAGACTTTAAAAATCCTGACTTGATAGGCTACCACAATACAGAAAGGAAAATATTCCATGCCAAATATAAACAAATAATTGACATATATCAGCAAAATTTCATATCCCAGCTCACAGTCCCTGAACGAGTTTGTCCCTCATTAACGGAAGCCTGTATTGGAGGTCAGATAATCGCTATCCTAAATGGCTTTCATCGGTCTCTGTTGTGCCTTTTCCTACTGTGATACTCAATAATGAGAGTTTTGTGATGTACGGGAGCAAAGTAATGGCCTTTTAAAAGGTGAGTGGAGAATCATCATAATAGTTCAGTGCTGACTTTGTAGTATGAAAACTCTGAGCACTAATGGATATTGAGCCAATTTTTCCAAGGTCAAAATTTCAATTACTATGTGAATCCTCAAGTGGTTCTAGATCATGAACCATTTCTGACTTCCATTTACTCTGCTTGCATTGCATTATCTGCAAAGGGACACAAGACCCATGGCTCCCAATTTTCCTGTCAGAGTGTCCTGAGGAAACAGAGCTTGAATCAAATTGAAGGAGCATCTCACAAACTTCTCTCTCCCTGATACCCATCAAGCTGCCTCAACAAGTACCTACTATGGTACTGTGGTACAAGTACCATAGGATGCAGTCACGTCAGCCCAAGAGACTTGGGGAAATCTCTCATGTGGGAGCAGAATTGTAGTCATCTACTCTATGCTCCAGCAGAATATGAGCCATGCTAGCTAGCATCTAAAGCTTTCACTTACGGGCTATTCTTGTTTATTGTCGCTGTTGTTGTTTTAATCTAAAAAATAAAAGGGTTGACTCAGAGAAACCCTGGCCCTGTACAAACCAATTGAAATCAGAAAGCTCCACATATCTTCAGGGATCTAGTAAAGTCACACATATTACTAACATGCTGATGCGTTGTAAAAATTATTTAATTTGACCCGGGGTTTCCACCCTGCCTTAGACCATTTAGTTCCTGGAATAAAGACATACACAATCTTTATATTTACAATAAGCCTTAATTGGCACTAGAGCTTGGCAGACAGCTAACCTCTATGCTATTAGAATCCACTTTTCTATTGATAGTCCCAAATTATTACTCACTATGCTTCATCTGAGCTGCTCATAACCATCTGGCCAGCACTCAGGGCTACATATTTATGACTCACCTAACCCATGGTGGCTTCTCCTTCCTCCTCCACCTTCTTCTCATGGTTCCTCTCCAACACCAAGCCCAGAAAAACCTGAACCCCACCTATGTCTCTTCTGCCTAGCTATTAGCTGTTGGCATCTTTATTTACCAATCAGAAATAACTTGGGGCAAAGTCACACAGTATCACTTTGTTCTACGAGCAGATTCTCTGGTATCTGGGACAACCAGGTCTTATGGGCCCAATACTAGTATTAGAATACAAGCAGCATCAGGCCAACCCACTAGAGTGATGTTCTGTATTTTACATATTCAAATATTCAAATCAAGTAGCTAAGAATAAAATAATTGAAGAATTTTAACAAATATAAGACCTCATTCAGGCCTTCTCATTTAATATAATCATTCCATGATTTTGTTGCTCACACTTCTTTTTCTCCCAGCCTGGGCTACAGTCAGATCTTTCCTCTGTTATCAGACAATGTGTTTTATCTCCAAGCAGTGTCCTTCTGCCTGGCTATGGACATCACCTCATCTACACTGAACAGTCTTCCTAACTTTTATGAACCTATCAAACCTTCTTGAAATTGTTCCTGAACCCTCCCCCAAACCCCATCCCATTGCTCATAGTATTTATCTATCTGTAGGATATGTTTGAAGTTTAAAATTTAAGTTGGAACATGTCATTTCACTGTTGCTTGAAAATAATATTTAACAAAGTACCCATTATTTTTAAACTAACTGATTTTGTCATCTATCTAAGAGGAACAAATAAGGACAAACTTTTATAAAACTAGAAAAATTAAAAAATAAACTCAAACATCCAGGTAGACAGAAACCATTAAGACACATATTACTAGGAGAAATGGGAAAATATTCTCATGATAACAAGCAGGGGCCCAAAGCATTACAAGTCTCTTTGTTTCTTTTATTTTCTTTTCTACTTCATGAGATTTGATATAATATAAACCTGAAGATTTTTCTATGACTTGAGCAAATTCAGGAAATGTTTGACTATGTTGGCCTATGAAAGCAGAAGGATATTTGCCATGATGGTTGGGACATGTGAGGAGGAGGCTGGAAATTCTGGTAGAGGCCCAAACTGCCTAAGACTTTAAAACTATTTCTGTGACTATTTTTCAGTTTTGGTTTTTTTTTTTCTAACAGAATGGATAGATTCCTCACACAATTGAGTGTTTCCTTGCTTTCTCTTTCAGGTCTGCTTTGTGAACCTGGATGTCAACAAAGATGCCTGCAGTACAGAAAACCTGCAACAGGTAACAGCTGAACCTGGAGCTCTCCAGAAGACTATGAAGTTGGGTAGACTCTGTCTATGATGGTCTTCTTAGAAAGATAGATGACATCATCACTGCCCTTTTCTCTGACCTTGCCCTGCAGGTTTTCATGCTGTTACCCAATGATGTGTTTGAAAATCACATTTCCAGGCCTGCAGAACTGTTCAGGAAGGCATCTGCCCTCAACCATCAGCATCCTAACATGCCTCTCCCTTCATACTCATACCATAATCTGACATGCCTTTTCCAAGGTATTTTATAGCCAAGTGAAGGCAGTCAGCCTTTTCCCCTGGTCCTTGGGATTACTCTTTCCATTTGTTTTATCAAATCTCATCTCAGCTGTGTCTCCGTTGTCTTACCCTTATCATGGGCTTGAACATTCTGCACCTCGTAACAGCCAACTTCCACCCATCTCATCTGAGGTTGATTCCGGTGTAAATGCTTGATTCATTAAGCACCTGAATGTCTGTTCAGTTTTTAAGGAGCTGGTAGAAGCTGGGCATGCCTGTGGTACAATGGAAAGAATTAAGTAATGTCACAATTTGTCATTGCATACCCAAAGCTTAGAGGTTTGACTCCATTTGCTGTAACAGCATTATATTTATGGTTGAATCATCACAGAACAATACACGAAGGCTTCACTTAGTTGATACTAGATACTCAGTTATTCAGGAATCACTCACAGCATATGCAGAACTTGAGATTTTTCAGTGCTATTATATTTTTTTACTTGGTAGAGTTGAATCAAGCTTCTCAACCTGTTACAGGGATTTCTCACTATAAACTTTTACCAGGTTCCAAATATTATCCTCTGTGAGGCACTAGAGGTTTCTAAGAAAGTTATGCACATAACTTTATTCAATGAGTTATTATATAGAGTCTATCAGAAAACAGGACAGAGAGAACAGAAGCAAGTTCCCATCATAGTAACTGTTTGAATAACTTACATAGAGATTTAAGAGAGTTTCCAATTATGGCTTTGCTCATATAGTCTGATATGATTTGTGTAAGTTACCACTGTCTAGGCCATAGGCAATTTATGTATACATGAAAGTAATTATGACATCTCATCCATGTACAGTTCTGTTATGGATTAAATGGAATAGGATGTCACATATATAGGCTTTATCAAAGTGCTTAGAACATAAAGTAAAACTGATATTAGACATGATTTTATTATTATTGAGTTTATTGGAATAGAAGATTACTAGCAAGTAATTTTGCTATTCAAAATTTAAGAGGAAATATATTTCCAAACTAGTGTTCATTTCTATTGTGTAATAGTAACGGTTAAATGTTCACTTTAGAAAATTTAAAACTATAGGGTTTTTCTTTTAAACTTAATTTTTCTATTTTAATCTTAACTCTTTTCTAATTTGAAACAGCTTTGTTCTGATTTAAAGATGTTTTACTATTTTTAAGATTATAATATAATTACATCATTTCCTATCATTTCTCTTATTCTTCCAATTCCTCCCATGCACATCCCCCTGGTCTCATTCAAGTTCATGCCCTCCTTTTAGTTGTTAGTGTGGAGGGGGTATGTAGTATGTGTGTGCATATGTGTGTGTGGTGTGTGTGTGGTATGTGTTTTGTATGTGTGCATGTGTGTGCGTTTGTATTATGTGTGGTATGGTGTGTATGTGTGTGTCTGTGTGTGTCTGTGTGTGTGTGCTTCAGGGCTGGCCATTTGGTGTTGCCTAGAGCTGCTTTTCCATGGGGAAGACATTTCTCTTGCCCTCCTTAGTTGTCTGTAATCTTCTATCTAGGGTTGAGGCCTCCTGAGCTTTCTTCATTCTATGTTATTACATTTATTGCTGTCATCCTTGCTCAGGTCATGTTTAGGCAGCCATGACAGTTGAGACTTCATGGGTGTAGCTACTTTGACATTTCTAGGAGATATAATCTCACAGAAAACCTCTTGTTCTTCTCTCTCCCACAATCATTTTGCCTGCCTCTCCTACAACCTGCCTATCCTGAGTCTTATGTGCGGGAGTTATGTTGTAGTGAGCTATCGATTAAGCAGCTTATATATCTAGATTCTAAAAAATAATTTTTTTTGCAGATGAGATAATTTGGGAGTGCTATTTTAGAAGTGTAAAGGAACCCTCTGAAATAACAAAGTGTTTTACCCCACAGAAACTGGTCAACGTTTCACCAGACCTTCCAAAACTCATCAACTCCATGAATGTCCAGCAGCCAAAAGAAAATGAAATTGTCCTCCTAAGTGGATTAGCCTCTGGAAATCTCCAGGCGGATTTTGACGTTTCACAGGTAAGAAACATAATTCTTGAACAACTAGTCATTTAGTGCAAGGGGTCTCAAGCTGTGTGTCATAACCCCTTTGGCAAATCTGTGTCCAAAAAACATTTCCATCATGATTCAAAATAGTAGCAAAATAATAGTTATGAAGTAGCAACAAAAATAATTTTATGGTGAGGGGTTACCACAACCTGAGGAACTATATTGAAGGTCAGAGCATTAGGAAGGTTGAGATCAAAGTTTTCTGTAGTCAGATAGATATGAGCTCCAAAAAGATGTTGTTGCACATTAACTTTATTAGAAAAAGTTCACTCTATGTAATATTGGGCTTTATCTCTATTTCTCCCCAGTAGCACCACTCAGAGGTTGATAGATTTTCTTTTACACCAATTTTCAGATTCCTAGTGTCGTTTACCTGGGGTTTGAACACGTATACTAGGCCTGGGTTATTCCACTCTTGGTTCTACAAAGTCTGGTAAATATTCAAAATCAGAATCTTCTCCCCTTTTAGGAACAAATTCAGATTCTAGTATAAATCATTTTATTTTCATATCATCTAATAATATAATTCTTCCAGGACTTATTTGCTCCTCAAGAAATACCAAATTAGCCAAGATTATAATAAGCATGTAGCTTTAAGGGTGGCAAGGAAGTATGCTGGGCACGTAGAGTAAAATTCCATAAGAAAGAAAAGCATTAAAAATAAAACAGGAATGAAAATATTATGACACTCTGATATATCCTTCTTCATTGCTATTGTAAAAAAAAATCACAGCACCACTTTTAAGAATGCATTTAAAACTTTTCTATCAATTGACTAGAAAATTATACACAAGATATGCTATGATAACATATAGGACATATTGCAGTTCCAAGGTAAAGTAGTGAGCATTTGTTGTCCATTAAATCGGTCATTTTTCAAAATACCAGAAGCCAAGAAAGCCAGCCTTTTTACAGTTTATATTCAGAGACATAGTGCAGATCTCTACCTAGTCTATTAGAATTTTCCAATTGATATATCAGTTATAATATTTTTTCATTAGTGAGAAATCTAGATTGGGGACTGGGTATTGAAACATGTCTCTAAGTTCAAAATTCCCTTTATATTCATCAAAGCAATGATGTCCAGATAAAAATTTTATGCATAAAATTTCTAAATATTTCTGTACAGAACCTGTATTTTCTTAGTCTCTATGCCCAGGAATGAGCTTCTATTCAGTTAAAAGGTCTTTCTTTATCTATAAAGAGGTTCTTTAATAGAACAAATGAGACCCCAGCTAGTTCTGGAAGCCAAAACCTGAGTAGACAGTAAGCACTGTTTACCAACTCTTGGCTTGACCATGTGTCTGCACGCTGGTATAATCCTTCTCATTAATAAAACAAGAATCCCATAGTGCACAATAATTTGGATCTTGTCAGCCAGAGAAACATTATTCATGAACAGTCAGAAGTTGGGATTTAAAGCCAAAGAATTTGGTTGTTTCTGAGCCTGGATTCACCCATCTATGAAACAGAATAAATTCATTTCTACTTTGAAGCACCAACTTGAGAAATAAAATTGGTAAAAAGCACATTGTTCAAAATGAATTTTAATTTTGATAGGAAAAAAAGAGGACAATTTAAAAAAAATTTATCATCCTACAAAAAATTTGAAACATTTTCTCTCAAATATCCTCTTTAAGATGAATGCTTTATATTAAAATTGCCATGTTTATAATAATAACTTTTTAAACAATGTGATAAATCAATGAATATAAAACCATATATTCTTATATATTCTTATATATTCTTATATATTCTTATTAACCATATATTCTTATATATTCTTATATATTCTTGATTCTGAAGCTAATATTAAGGCTTATTCACTATAAATTTTTCATGAATTCTGCATAAATTGTATGCTATGGTTTTAAATAAGTAAATACTGAAAACTTTATTCCTACCTACTTTGTTATACTAGGTCACGTTTTACTGATGTGCTCAACTGAAAATAACGTTGACAGTTGCAGGTATTATTGGGAGATGCCAGTTTCTTTCTCGTGCCTCCATGGTAATTGATACTGACATTAATTGGGTCTGGCCTTGAATTGAACTTGGTAGACTCTGATTGACCTTAGTTAAGATTCTTAATTAAACATGACTAAAGATAGACATAAGCACATAGAGAATGTATTGTCTTGTGTAACCAAGCAAACACAGGGAGTAGAATACATGAGAGGACTTGAACCATGTTGCCAGGACATGGATTTTTCTTATAGCCTCTTTCCTGCTTTCTCTTTGTAGGTCCTATTATCAGGTAGAAGGAAACATTAGCCTTTTGTGTTGAGCTCTACTATAACCAACAATTCAGGTAGTTCTCTGGTTGAGTTCTCTTTGGTCATCGTATGTTATATATTTTTTTTTCATTAATTAACTTATTTATTCACTTTGCATCCTGATCACAGCCCCCCTCCTCCAAGTCCTCCCACCCACAAAGCCCCTTCCCCACGCTCTATCCCCTTATCTTCTGAGAAGGGGAAGGCCCCCCTAAGTATCACCCTGCCCTGGGTTCATTGAAGGACTAGGTGAGTTCCATGAGAGTAGAGTTACAAAGAATTTATTAAATGTCCACATGCATATATCTCAAACCACTGATGAACACATACAGTGATCATCTAAGAAAAATAATAATAACAAAAATTTTCAATGGCCAATACTTAAGTAAAATTAGCTACTTTCTGTTCCTATTTGATTTCTGTTGCTATAACAACACCATGACCAAAAGCAACTTATGGAGGATAGGGTTAAGGTTTGGGTATACACATACATGGAGTAGTATATCATTGAGGGACATTAGGGCAGAAAGAAAAGCAGAAACCACAGAGGAATACCACTCAGTTTCTCACACTCGGTATTTGGTTAGCGTTTTTATACAGTCCATGTCCTCCGGCACAGGCATGGTGCCACCTATAATGGGCTAGATCTCTCTCATCAGTCATTAGCCAAGACAATCTCACAAGTATGGGCACAGGTCAATCTCACAGACAGTTCATCTGGGGTTCCCTATTCCCAGGTGACTCAAGTTTGCATCAAGTTGAAGCAAAGAGATAACCAGGACACTTGGCAACAGAAGCAGATATATTGAGAAACTTATCATATATAACCATCAGATCTACTCCTGTGGTTGTTCTTCTGTGAGATGAGGATGTAATTAACCATGCACACATGAATATATATATATACATATATCACATTAGAATTGATAAAATTTGAAAAGTACCCTGGAAAGCAAGCAGTTGTTCCCAACCTGTGGATCATAACCCATTTGGGAGTCACATATCTGATATCCTGCATATCAGATATTTACATTATGATTTTAACAGTAGCAAAATTACAGTTATGGAGTAGCAATGAAATAATTTTATGATTTGCGGTCACTACAACCTGAGTAACTATATTAAAGGGTCACATCATTAGGAAAGTTGAGAGCCACTGCATAAAGTGTTATAAAATTATGCAATATGTCCTTGTATTATAGGCTATACTTTTTCTTTACTTAGCTACAACTCTTCAATTTGTATGTGTGTGTGAATTGGGCTTCTTTTTATTGGATTTTATTTATTTATTTATTTACATTTCCCCTCCCTAGAACCCCCTATCCTATACCCCTCTTCCTTTATGCTTTTATACCATTTTGATTACATGCATGTATTAAAGTCAGTTCTAGGCTGAGGGTCTAGCAATACAATACATGCAAATAGTTGAGGGACAAGCAATACAATAAACACAAATAGTCAAAGAAAAAGCAAGGCATTAAACCCAGTTACATGTGATCACTGTTTCTGAAGGCTTTTCAGGATGAGCAAAGTATCTGAGCCTACTTCCCTATCCTAGCCCAAGGTCATTTTTTTAATTCTAATATTTTTTATTGGATATTTTATTTACATTTCAGATGCCAACCCCTTTTCCCATTTTCCCCTCCCCAGAAAACCCCTATCCTGTGCCCCCCCTTTTCTATTTGGCTTTTATACAATTTTTTAAATGTTAATCAAGGGCTTTATAAGTATGGTAATGCTCAATCAGAAGTGTAACCTAATACCCAACCTAGCTATGTAAACTATCTTTGACTAGTGGAGACACATGAACTTCTGCCTCCATGCCCCCTCTCTCTTTCTCTCTTTTTCTCTCTCATTGTCGAGCTTCTCATCTACTTCACTTAGTTTTGAACCTGGCTTTTTCTTGGCTTTAGAATGAATGTCAGCTGAAAACCCTCCACTCAGATCTTTTCTCTCAAGGTAAATAGCCTGGATTGGCTATGAGACTATAAGTCTTCAATGCCGTCAGAAATCCAGAATGACTAAATTAACTGAATTTATGGGAAGTACTAAGCATAGCTTCTAAAACTTAGCCAATTTATAGAGATCGCTGAACACCTGGACAACCCCTATACTACCAAATGTTGGAGCATCTGGTTTCTCTTCAGATCATTTTTATGTCTGAAGCCTACTTCCTTGTTCTAGCCTAAAATTTAGATTCCTGTCTGAAATTACTTCTTTGTTCTGGCCTAATATTTAGATTTCTGCCTGAGATTACTTCTTCATTGTAGCCTACGATTTAAACTCCTACCTGAAATTACTTCTTTGTTCTAGTCTAATATCAGATTCCTGCTTGAAGCCTTCTTCCTTGTCCTTGGCCAATGTCATATTCCTGCCAAGCAGCCCCTTTCCTTGTTCTTGGCCCATGTCAGCTTCTTGCCAAGCAGCCCCAAAGGCTCTCTACCTTTCCCTCTTTTTTATTTTATTAACAAGACTGAGCCTGTCTTAGATCGTTATGACAAGAATGTCTTCCTTACCCATTGTGGAATATGTGTTATCAAAGGCAATGCACTTCTGCCTTAGGATGGTAAGACTCTGCACAGAAACTTAGCCATCCTTGGCTTGCCAGCCTGTTAATTTAATAACTCTATCTGGGGGTCCATTTTCAGCTTTAAGCCATGTACTTCGGCTGCCATCATGTTGATGTTGTTAACGATAAGCTTTAACTTGATGGGCAGGAATAAAAGTATTCCCAGGACAAGAAGGGCTAGCCTGATCAAGCTATATATGCCATCCCTGAGGTTTGTCCAAAATGGAAAAACTGAGCTCAGGCCATGGATAATTTTATCAGCATTATCTTCAGCATCAAAGGTCAACAGAGTAGCATTCTTTACATTCATAATCTCACTGTACAAAGTTAACACACCCAGAGAGGTGTTAGGATTATTCCAAATATCCTACAGATGTCTTTAAACTTTTTTCTAATTACAATGACAATCATTGTGAATTTCAAAAGGAACATTAGTCCAATGATGTTTGTCATGACACTTGAGATGGCTCTTAACTCTTGAACGCTGAACCTCCTTCAGATAATTTGAATGGGTTATAGAGCATCATTCATTGTTCCAGATACCTATATAAATCCTTTTGCATATTCAATACATTAGTAACATTTTTTTGCTAGATGGTTAATAAAAATAGTTGTCTTAACTCCTTGTGTCAATGCTATTGCAGAAGCAGTGGTGCTAGCAATTAATGGAATTAAAGCTGTTATATCAGCAATAATCAAGCCTTCTACCCTCTTGCTTCTGCTTAAAGCCTAACTCACTACTTTCAGCACTTGCAAGCTTTTTTCAGAGAATCAAGGTTTTCTAATACTCTGGGCAGTGAGACAAAAGCTAGTTGATAGACCCCCATAACAGACATGCCAGATCTCAACACCTAACATAATTGGAAATTATACAGTCAATGCAACTTACAATAAATGCTGTAGAAGAGACAAAACCAATTTTAGCTTGACAATTAAAAGAGCCTTAAAACATGCACTAACGCTTGTTTGAAATCCAGATCCTATCCCAACATTATCTCTTGCTATCCTAACATCAGAATCAGCTACAGCTAGCTTCCAAATATGTCTCTGACAAAATCCAGATCCAGTTTTCCAAAAGTAGACTGTTATTTCCTATCTTGGATTGATTTCTAGACCAGTACATGATTGAGTCCTAATAGCTGAGCACCTTTAAGAAGAATACAAGAGACATAATTTCTCTTTTAGATTCTCTGTCCCACAAGGTCTAAAAACTTGAGGCAGGGCAGCTTGTCCCATCTGGGATATAGTCAAGCAAAGGTGGGTCAAGAACATATGTCCAATACAGCTCCCCATTTACCCATGTCAGGGCACTCAGCAAGCTTACAGTTCGGCATCATTCTTTGTCTCAGCAACAGTATGTCTCACCAATCTTTTTAAAGTTCCATGGGCCTCTTCAACAATACCTTGTCCTTGAGGATTATACAAAATTCCCATAATAAATTGTTGACAAATGTCTTGACTGCTCAACTACAATTGCCAGACCCATTATCTGTTTTTTTCTTTTAAATTGGATATTTTATTTATTTACCTTTCAATCTTATCTCCTCTCCCATTCCTCCAATAACCCCTTATTCCTTCCCCCCACCTCCTATTTTTATGAGGGTTTGCTCCCACCATCCTCTCATTCCTGCCTCCCTGCTCTCGAATTCCCCAACACTAGGAAATCCAAACTTTCAGGCACCAAGGCCTTCTACTTCCACTGATGCCTTGCAAGGCCACCCTCAACTACCTATACAGGTGGAGCCATGAGTCCCTCCCTTTGTGTTCTCAGGCTGGAGGTTTTAGAATGGCTACTCCAGCTTGTTTCTTAGGACCATTTACTTGAAAAATTGTTTTCTAGCCTTTTACTCTAAGGTAGTGACTGCCTTTGTCACTAAGGTGGGTTTCCTATACGCAGCAAAATGCTGGGTCCTGTTTATGTAGCCAGTCCATTAGCCTATGTCTTTTTATTGGGGAATTTAGTCTATTGATGTTAAGAGATATTAAGGAGAGGAGATTGTTGCTTCCTATTATTTTTGTCATTAGTGGTGAAATTGTTTGTGTGGCTATCTTCTTTTGGATTTGTTGGAAGAGGATTACTTTCTTGCTTTTTCTAGGGTATAATTTCCCTCCTTGTATTGGAACTTTCCCACTATTATCCTTTGTAGTTCTGGGTTTGTGGAAAGATAGTGTGTAAATTTGGTTTTGTCGTGGAATGTCTTGGTTTCTCCACCTATGGTAGTTTGAGAGTTTTGCTGGGTATAGTAGTCTGGGCTGGCATTTGTGTTCTCTTAGGGTCTGGATGACATCTGTCCAGGATCTTCTCGCTTTTATAGTATCTGGTGAGAAGTCTGGTGTAATTCTGATAGGTCTGTCTTTATATGTTACTTGCCCTTTTTCCCTTACTGCATTTAATATTCTTTCTTTGTTTTATGCATTTGGTGTTTTGATTATTATGTGATGGGAGGTATTTCTTTTCTGCTTTAGTCTATTTGGCATTCTGTAGGCTTCTTGTATGTTTATAGGCATCTTGTTCTTTAGGTTACGGAAGTTTTCTTCTATAATTTTGTTGAAGATATTTACTGAACCTTTAATTTGAGAATCTTCTCTCTCATCTATACCTATTATCCTTAGGTTTGGTCTTCTCATTGTGTCTTGGATTTCCTGGATGTTTTGTGTTAAAAACTTTTTGCATTTTCTTTGACAGTTGTGTCAATATTTTCTATGGTGTCTTCTGCACCTGAAATTCTCTCTTTTATCTCTTGTATTCTGTTGGTGATGCTTGTGTCTATGACTCCTGATTTGTTTCCTTTGTTTTCTATCTCCAGGTTTGTCTCCCTTTGTGATTTCTTTATTGTTTCTATTTCCATTTTCATATCCTGGATGGTTTTGTTCAATTCCTTCACCTGTTTGGTTGTGTTCTCTTGTAATTCTTTAAGGGATTTTTGTGTTTCATCTTTAAGGGCTTCAACCTATTTACCTCTGTTCTCCTCAATTTCTTTGAGAGTGTTATTTATGTCCTTAAAGTCCCCTATCATCATCATTAGAGGAGATTTTAAATCTGAATCTTGCTTTCCTGGTGATATCGGGAATTCAGGTCTTTCTAGTGTGGAAGAACTAGGTTCTAATGATGCCAAGTACCCTGAGTTGCTGATGCATATGTTCTTGTGCCTGCCTTTCACCATATGGATCTCCCTAGTGCTAACTACCCTGTCTCTGACTGGAGCCTGTCTTTCCTATTATCTTGGTTGTGTCAGAACTGTGTGGTGTGGGTGTTGCTACTGGTGTTACAGCTGAGGCCCAAGATCTTCTCAGTGCTCGGGTGCAGACCGGAAGAAACAAATGCTCTGGACCAGGAGTGAATTCCTGGGTCCCAGTGGATTCCAGTTACTCCCTGTTTGGGGCGATTGTTGCTGTCTCCTTACCTAAGATACTGCCTGGGTTAAAGCTCCTGGGAGCCCCGCTTCCTCTGGGTTTTTTGAGATTGGGTGTAGAGCTGCCGCCTGGGATATGCTCAGTCCAACTCTTCGATTTTAATTGACTTTTTAAAAGACTGTTTTTAAAAAAGTATACTTTCTTCCTAAAAATTCAAAAGCTGTGTATCTATGCACAATTAATAAAACCTTTAAATCTATCTCGAAGTATTCCTGTTTCATATTGCTTTGTTAGTATCTCTTGGGTTCCTGCTACCATTTACATTGCATACTTAATTTAACAATAGTACATAGCACATAAGGAATGATCTTGACCTAGGACTATGACAGCTCCTCGTGGTTCCCGTTAATCATTTTCTTTACTACTGACAGACTCTGTAGGCTGCCTTTTTTATGTTAACTGGGTGACTGTTCTGTTTGCATCTCACAGTATGCTTTCTGTTTAACAGTCAGAAAATGTCTGGTAACGGTTAGGTTAAAGTTCTATGTCTAAGTTCAGAGGAAAGGAAATTAATTCAGAGAAAAGAGAGAGTTATTGTTTTTCACCACTTGGGGGAGATCACAGGTTTTTGGGTTCAGTAAAAGCAACACACTAGTGTATCTCCAAGACCATGTGGGACCCTCTAAGAGGTTTCTTTAGAAAGCATGTTGTGATTTAGTGGGTCTGGGTTGAAGTCTGTAATTGTGAACTTCAAAGGAGCATCCAGAAAAGCTGAGACTTCCAGTCCACACCATGTGCTTTAAAATGAAAGGCTGGGCACCACCATTCTTGAAAAACAGTTCAGATCACAAATATGCACAGCCAAGTTCTATCCCCACCCAGTAGGGGTTCCTGAACACATATGGGAATAATTGACTTCTTCATAAAATCATTTTCCCACAGTGACTCAAGTTGCAATATCCAAACAAATATCCATGCATGACATACAGATAAGAAAGTTTAACTACTTCAGGAATTAGCTTGTGGGTGTCTATGTGCAAGCATCCAGTTATATGGTCTTGTTCTCCCTACTTATGAACACACAGCAAAACCGAGGGTTCTAAATCACAAATTGACTAGCATCAGACATGATTAATGACAGCCACAGGAGAGCATAGGATTGAAATGCCATGTTTAAAAGGTGACCATTCTGATAATAAAATATTTATTCCCAAACATTTCTAATTCCACTTAAGGATTCCATTTCTCCCTTGTCCGTTAAATCTTATTTCCATTTTGAGATATTTCCCCTAAAATCTGCTGTTAATTCGCACGTTATTGCTATTATTTTTTAAATGAAGCTACAGGGACTGGGTCATTGGCTCAGTAGGTAGATAAAGTGCCTGTTGAGGGGATGTGCTGGCCAGAGTTCAGATCCCCAGAACCCAAGGAAAAGCCAAATGTTTCAGCAATGCATCTATAGTCCCTGCTGAGAGGTGAGAGCATAGTAGTAGGCAGGTTCTGGGCCAGGCTGTCTAACCAAAATGAGAAGGTCCAGGTTTGAGAGAGACCCAGACTCAAAAAGAGGGAGATTGGTTAAACAAAAAGCACACCCAGCAACAACTTCTAGTGTCCACATGTATTTGCACTTAAGATGAGCACCTGTGCACAAGTACATATATATACCTATATGTTTACATATGCATTTGTACCCTACCACTCTCACACAGGGAACTATGCACAATGTTTTGGGGGAACTTACTAGTTATTGCCCTGGAGCAATGAAAACTTTTGCTGCTCTTTTAACGAACATAGTATGGATGAGGAAGATGAATCCTGGGAGCAGGCAGGTGGCCTGTAACTCTAAGCATGAACTGGATCACTGGCTCACTAGTTCTACCTCCTCAGTCATCCAAGTCCCTTCTGTATGCCAGTGCTGCAGAGATCATTGGCGTGTCTTCATATTTCATGTTGGCTCCTTCTTCAGGAGGGAAGCACCATGTGAAGCCCGAATATGGTTGAGAGCTACTTAGTTACATATCCAAAACACACCGATAGAGGGTTTGTCAATGACTATCAAGATAGCAAAGGATAATGTTCTGAGAAAGAGTCTCTCCATTTAATCAAGAGAGTCAGCCCTGAGCCTGAGTATAAGCATTCAGTGAAGCCTTTTTCTAATGCCAGCCCCTAGCCTACCTGCTCCCTTTGAGTATTTAACCTACAAAACATATTTATGATTTCGTTCCATTTTGACATGCAAATCTCTTTTTTAAAGCCTCTATCCAGCACTGTTACCCACTAGTGTTTTATCCACTGACCCAAGAACCACGTCTTTAGAACCAACACCCCTCTCCCCAGCCTCTAGGAGAAAATAGCAACCTAATATCTGTAGATCATTGGCCCCAAGATAAAAATCATTTCACTTTTCCCTTGTGTAAAGCCAAGTAGCAACCATAAATGGCCTAAAATCCTCATTGCTTTTTGATTCATTACAGTGCAGGTCTGAGTTCTGTGTTCACTCCAGTTATTAACAATAATCACCAATAAATTCAAGTCAAACTTCCTTCTAGGTGTACCATGTTCCAAAATGCCATATTTTTTAAAGCCATTTACCAGCAGGACCTCTGAAGATATTTCACGTATTTTTAAGAGCCCCTCTCCTTTTCACAGGAGAGGTTGGGAATGAGAAAAATGGCCACCAACATTGTCTTTTTCAGTCATTTTTGAGTAAGTGCCTATTTTTCTATCTGCTTGCAGTGCCCTTGGCTACCAGATATCTGCTTGGTCCAGTGTGCAAGAGGGAACAGACCAAACAGTACCAACTGCATCATCTTTGAAATCAACAAGTTCTTAATAGGACTGGAAGTGGTGCAGGAGCGTCAGCTCCACCTGGAGACCAACGTGTTGAAGCTGGAGGATGATACAAACTGTTCCCTGTCTTCAATTGAAGAAGATTTCCTTACAGCCTCCGAGCATTTGGAGGAAGAAGCTGAGGTGGAAGACTACAGAAGTGGTAAGACATTGCTGATAAACCAAGCATGTCCCCCCTCCACCCCCAGATTACTCACCCCATCCCTTGCTATGACACTATTGAGAAAAGTTTCAAGCCATGTCAGCCTGGATGATGCATCAGTCTCTACTTGCTGAAGTTTGATGAGGCAGTAATAATAAGAGAACACTGGTGAGCATGCTGACTAATGCATTTAAGACACCTTAATGGTTGGATGGATATTGGCTCCAAATGATGCCTTAGGGATGCTGAGGGAAATCTGTGTGCTCTAAAGGGAAATCTTCCTACTCATCAAGAGAATGCCTCTTCCCAAGAGGCAGGTTAGTTTCCCTGAAACTGCCAACAACAACAAAAAGCCAGTATTCTCAACTGGAATCAAGTTGGACTGGCTTGTATTCAAATCCCAGAACTTCCTTTGAGGCTGAGAGACCTAAGACTTCTTTCCAATCTCTTTTAATCTCTAGTTTCAGAAAGTGCCTGTCGTTACTGGTAGTTGTGAGATTAGAAGGCACTGACTGACCCGGGAAAATGCTCAGCAGTTATTTACATCCCTTGACTCAGTAACGGAACTCAGTGTTCTTCCTCCCACCTTAAGCCACGGGGAAGGAAATTGCACACTGTTGTGTTGTTGCTGAGTCAGGTTCTTTGCAAAGTTCAGTGCAAACCTTTCCAACAAGGCTCCTACTGAAGTTCTTCTAACTCCTAACCCCACCTTTTCTTCCTCCTTTCCCTAGGATGCAATCTCCTGTATTACTTTCCCAGGCAAAATGGTGACAAGCCATCATTCTCAAACATCTTCTCCCCGGGCCCCACCCCACCATAACCCCAGCATTTGTGTACCACATTAAAGGTGTTTTATAGGACAACTTTCCATAACGAAATACAACATCCTTATCAGATTCACTTTACCTGAGTCGACAGCCTCAGAGTTGGATGCAAATTTAGAAAGTAATTGTGAGTTTGGGCCCATTAGAGTCTGCTACCAGAGAAGTAACAGTGTTCCTCACTTTCCCTTCACTAGGTTTGGAAACTATAAACGTGTCAGCTAATGCTTTGGAAAGTAAAAAGGCAAAAGAAGCTACCCAGGAAGGATGGGATTACCACAAGGAAAAGGTGTATTATGCTTTAGGAGAAAAACACATTAGAAAACATCGTATGCACTCAACCAAAACAGAAGGGTCAAAGGAAAACACCACGGCAGAGAAAACAGCCTTGCAAAGTCTTAATCCTTCAGACAGGCCATCACACTTGAAAAGTGAAGTGGCAGGGAACAAGAAGCCAGCCACAAACTACTCCTACCCAGAAAATATCAAAGGGGAAATAGAAACATCTCAGATGTTGTTCATTCCCAGGGATGCTTATCTCTCCATGGTCAAGAAAGACATACTTTCTTCATGTGGTGTACTCACTGACCAGGGAAGCAATCACAGAGACCTTGATACTGCTCCAAACTCTCTTCCTCCCATTCAAAATGGAGAAGCCACCACGGGAGAATATGCTACAAACTTAGCAGAATCTGTGATGCAAGATGCCTTCATCCGGTTGTCTCAGTCGCAACCGACGCTCCCCCAGGAATCTGCAGTCAGTTTCTCTATGGGAAGTGCTCTGCTTCCCAGTGGCTGCTGCACAAAAGATATGGTGGTCCCTCGCTCATGGAATGAGCTTCCCAAAATTGTCATTGTGCAGAGCCCAGAAGGCAGTGACACAGCTCCCGAGCCAAGTGTCTCCTCCTGGTCCGACATGGAAGTGTCTGTTGAAACCTCGGGCATCTTTTCTGCAGAGAGTTCCAGCAGACCCACTCAGAGTGCCCTGGAAGTTGCATTGGCTTGTGCAGCCACTGTGATTGGAACCATTTCCAGTCCTCAAGCCACAGAAAGATTCACCACGGAGCAAGAATCTCTGGTATCTACCTATGCCCAGAGAGGCAGTGGCGTACAGCAAACTCAAGTGCCCCAAGTATTCATGGGACCTTCTACAACCGAATACTCCTTCCCATCAGCTCTGTGTGGCATGACACAAGTGGCAAGTGCTGTTGCTGTCTGCGGCCTAGGCGAAAAAGAAGAGGTGACATGTTCTGTAGCTCCAAGTGACCTCTTGCCCACATCTGGGGCTTCTGAAGAATTATCTTCTATTGGAAGTTTAGTGACAGAGAGGAGCACAGAACTAGGGAAGGAAGCCATTGCAGATGCTCTGCTCAGGGAGGCTACTCTGGTTTTAGCAAGGCCGGATGCATACAGCAGCATTGGAGAGCTCTTGGAATCTGTGAACCGGAGAATCATAGAAACCACTTCTAAAACCCAGACCCTGTGCACAGAAAATGTTCGAAGGAACGAACTGGCACACACCTTGTCCAATGTCATCCTCAAGCATTCCATTGATGAACTTCACCAGAAAAATATAATGGCTCATCCCACTGACGAAAGGCATCCCTGTGGGACTCTGAACACCTTAATGGAAAGTGTGAACCAGCTGCTGCACGGTGTGATCTGCTTCACATTCAAAAAGATGAATCACATTGTAACACTCGGCGAGCATCCCACTAGCCTTTCTAAGGAGACCGTCAGTTGGACAGACTCAGAGCCCTTAGGTTGCCAGTCATTTGATCAGGCTGCCGGTCAAGCATGGGTGAAAGCCTCAGCGCGCTCCAGCAGCCATCCTCTTAGCAATGCACAAGGCCTTGTCATCGGGAATCCGGTAGAGGATGCATCTTCTAAGCCAAACAAGGGTGAAGCAAGACCAGAACTGGTCGACAACCCCAGGCTGCAATCTGAATTCTCATACAGTCACAGAATGCTTGACTCAACTGCTAAAACATTCCCCAAGGACGTATATCTGAAAGGGATTGTGGGAGAGGATACAAAGAACCCTCATCATATGCTAAGTTATGACAGCAATGAACAAAGAGCATCTACAGAAATAGGAAAATTGACAACAGTAGGTGAGGGCTGTAGCGGCTTCCAGAAAACAGAAGACAGCATTGTTCCAAGCTCCCAGGAGAAATATACTTGTGTCACACCCGTAAACAACGAAGCACAAGTTAACCTATCCTTGTTAGGGGATGACATGGCGATTCCTGCTCAATCTACCCTAGAGGCAAAGCGGTCCGAGGTCTACGGCATCACAGACTTTGCTGAAGAATTGGCAGAGACTGTTGTCTCCATGGCAACCGAAATTGCAGCAATCTGCCTTGACAACTCCAATGGAAAACAGCCGTGGTTTTGTGCTTGGAAAAGAGGGAATGAGTTTTTGATGACGCCTAACGGATCCTGCCGATCCTTGAAGAGGAAGAAGGAAAACTCGGGTGCTGGAAGCACTGTGAGGAAACACAAGCCACCTCGCCTCAGTGAGATCAAGAGGAAAGCCGATGAGCACCCAGAGCTGAAAGAGAAGCTGATGAACAGAGTCATGGATGAGTCCATGAACCTCGAAGACATTCCTGATTCTGTCAGTTCTTTTGCCAATGAAGTGGCAGCCAAGATCATGAACCTCACAGAGTTCTCCATGGTGGATGGAGTGTGGCAAGCTCAGAGCTGTTCCCGGAATCGGCTTCTGGGTGGCGATAGGTGGAACAGGCTGAAGGCCTCGAGCTGTGAAAGTATTCCCGAGGAGGACTCCGAAGCCAGGGTCTTTGTAAACAGCCTGGGTTTAATGAGTACTCTAAGCCAGCCAGTGAGCAGGGCCAGCTCAGTCTCCAAACAGTCCAGCTGCGAGAGCATCACCGATGAGTTTTCCAGGTTCATGGTGAAACAGATGGAAAACGAAGGGCGAGGGTTTGAGTTGCTGCTGGATTACTACGCTGGCAAAAATGCCAGCAGTATCCTGAGCTCAGCAATGCAGCAGGCATGCCAGAAAAATGACCACCTCAATGTGAGACCGAGCTGCCCCTCTAAGCAGTCCAGCACAGAGAGCATAACAGAGGAGTTCTACAGGTACATGTTGAGAGACATTGCCAAAGAAAGCAAAGATGGCACGTCCTCCAGACGAAGCAGCCATGATTGGAGCACGGGCTTGCTGTCTCCTTCTGCACGATCCCCTCTGTGTTACAGACAGTCATCTATGCCTGACAGCAGGTCCCCATGCTCCAGATTAACAGTAAATGCACCTGTCAAGGCCAACTCCTTAGATGGCTTTGCCCAGAACTGCCCTCAAGATTCCGTAAATGTACAGCCAGTCAGTAGGGCTGCCTCATCCAACCTCTGCAAATCAGATTCCTGCCTGTATCGCAGAAGTGGGACTGACCAGATCACAAACATGTTAATTCATGAAACATGGGCCAGCTCCATTGAGGCTCTCATGAGAAAGAACAAAATCATTGCTGATAATGACGAGGCATCTAATGCCAGTCCTGGTCCTGTGTCTGGAGGTTCTCCTTTGCAAGTAGAAAGGTGTGCCAACAGATTACCCAGCAACACAGGACACAGGGGCCCAACCCTGTTTGTACAGGAGTCTGTCGATTATCAGAGAAAGGATGTTGTTACTGAAGGCAACCGTTCCCCAGTGTCATCTCCAAGCAAAACAGCTCCTGTTAAAAAACCCAGTGGTTTTGATCCTGGAAGAGAAACCTCTGCATGCCACAATGCTGTTGATCTCAAAAACCCCAGACGGTCACTTTGCTCAAGGGATGTCCCTTTGATTCAGATAGAGACAGATCAGAAAGAAGAGTGCGTTGGAGAACCTGAACCCTTCCTTCCCCAAAGTGGCTCCCTAGAGGAAACAGAAGGGCACCAACCTGAAGAAACCTTCCCAGATACAGCTAAAAGTAAAGACACAGCCCTGGGCACCTGTCAAAGTTCTCGGTAAGTTGATCACATCTTAAACTATACAAGGCTCATGCTCGTCAGTGTTTATGTCTCTCTTAGGGTGGGTCTAAGTCTTAGGGAGGAATAAAGGAGTGTTATCGATGCACAAAGTGAATGCCCAAAACAACAAATGACCTCTAGAGGTCCCTGCACATGTGCAGAAAGGGAGATGTTGCTCCCACCTTATCCGCTGATACTTTAGACCATCTTTCCTATGGTCTCTGTTCTTCTCCCCTGCTGTAATTGTAGACATAAGTCCCCCTCGTGTACCTGCTATTTTATTCTGTTTAGAATGCCTGTTCTTCCATCCATATCCAAGACCAACGATCCTCCTGGTCATCTTGTGGAATTTTATTCATATCCCAGTAATAACTCTAGGCTCAAAATGCTATGTTTTTATTGCAAGTCACTCAAATACCAAAAAGCAAAGTGAATTCATCTCCACATCCAAAGGGATCAAGTCACCTCCTGACCCCTATAGTTGGTACTTAATTATGTTTCATGACTGGTTAATATAAAACCAGTCAGAACCTGATAAAGTTCTAGTATACCTTGCTGTTAGCTGGGAAAAAAATCCTTTTAGGCTATTTTGTAATTAACTGAGATTATTCGTTTGAACATTTCCTCAGCATTTTAGATAACCAGGGCAATACTGAAATGGGACAGGTAACTATTTGGAATTCAAAACTGATTTTATTCTATAATCGTGGCATAATAAAATATCTGCCTACTGCAAAAGAAAGAAGGAAAGAAAAAGATGGAGGAAGGAAGAGGGTTGTAACTTACTTCTTATTTCCAAAACAAATCGAATTTCTGTATGTAACAGAAAAAAAAAACACAGCAAAATTAAACAAAGTTCCTGAATAGTTTAGCAGCTTTCAAAATTATTAATGGTGATTTTCAAGCAGAGATAGCAATAATTAAGCAATAACTTTTTTCATTTGGAAATAGTTATTTTAAATAAACTTTAGTTTTAGATTTTGAGATTAAATTTGTTGGCATGTCTTCTCAATGGAGTTCTTTTTCATTTGTTGGTTGGTTGGGTTTTTTTTTTTTCATCTTATTCTAAGAATTTTTGTTGAGATTCTGTATCCCACAAGTGCCACCTCTTTCAGTGCATAGCATAACTGTCACAGGGTGTATAGTGTCTCTGAAATTCTGGCATTTGGATAGTCTTTTCCAGGAGATTGTACTGCAAACAGGGATAAATTATGAATTGTGGGCAAGGTAATTCTTTCCCTCAGGCTGCCTAAGAACATCAGCTTCTTTCATAACTTCCACTTTCCGCACACTACTCACAAGAGACCACTGTACCATCTCTTTCTTTTTAGTCCATAATTAAAGTTCAGTGAAACAGAAAACAAAAAATACTTAAAACAAAATTCAAGCTTTAGAAATGTACAGTTCAAGAAATAACCTGCATAGTCTTTTCAGAGATGTATGCCTACTGTTCATTATTTACAAAAAGTCCATTTTTTTTTATTTAACTGGTAAAAATAAGATGAACACAGCTATTACTAAACGTTGACAGCTCTCGAAAATCCTGGATATATTTGCCCCTGAGCAGAAGAGACATATGTTGAGGTACTAAAACACCCTTCTAGAGAGCATTGTACATGATGTCTTAAGTATAGGGTCCAGTCAGATCTGAGAACTTCCTGTTAGACATTGCTAAGAATTTTCCTTTCCAACTGGCTAGAACCCCAGAAGCACAGAAAAAGAAGAGAAAAAAAGCACAAATAGCCTTTGTCTACTGACAGTATTCATCGAAGATTTTGCTAGAGGGATTATGTATGAAGAAATACATCAGAGGTAACAATACAAAATAGCCAATGTGTAATTTTTCAGAATTTTTGTAGTTTGAAATGCATATTAAAAAAAAAAAAGACACTGATTTCAGCTATCTGACTTAGAGTCAGCAAAAGCCAGGAGATGTTTAGTCAGTGAAAGTCACGGAATTAGGAAGCATTGTAAGCTAATATCCTACAAGGCTTATGGTTGGAGACACAATCAAATAATCAAATAATCAAATAATGATTATCACTATACAACTTTAAATTAAATATCATTGATATTATCCTATATGCAGATATAAACTTAAAAAAGTTGCAAAAGCTTAACATTCGGTATGAATAAAAAGCTACAGCTGACTCAGATTCTCTGTTCATATAATCTCTCAAGCATGTGACCTCTCAGGTCAAGATATAGATATATGATTCTGTTTTTCATCCAGTAAAACAGAAAAGATGTAGACTCTACACCCCAGAATTTCAAGAGTTGGCTCTAATTTCAAAGCACAGAGACTATGGATTGAATATCATTTTTGTTCTATGGAGCAATATAAATAAACATCCTATAACATGAACTATTGCACTACCTTCACCAGTACCGGCTTCAACAGGTTTTCTAATCTGTTTCGTTTTACTTTAGTCACAAATAAGTAGAAATGATAATAATTGTAATATAAAATAATTCTTAAAGTTTAAATGATTTGTATACAAAATGCTTAATGCAGTACTTTATTATGAACAATCAATAAATTCACTTGGCTGCCATCGCTATTTATAATGTCATTTGGTTGAAGGTTTTATTTCAGGAGATGCTCATTTCCCCAAGGGGAAACCTGTCATGAACAATGTAAGAGTTTTATTGAAACAAGACAATTCCAAGGATTGCCCAACAGAAAAATTAGTTACAGTTCAGTTAAATTTTCTGAGGTCAGAGTTGCTGCCATGGGATTTGATTTGTCAAAATAGCTGAAACCGGAACTCCATTCTCCATGGAAGAGTTCAACCAACTTATGTGCAAGAGTATGGAATGTGACACAGGCAGTCTGAATGCTGATTGGTGGTAGAGAAAGATTATGTCCTGAAGATACTTTAGGGTCATCTCTGAGGAACATCTTCGTGGCTTTAAAATGTGGTTAGAATTTAACACAGTGAAATAAAAGCCACTATCTTACTTTTTGATTACTTGATTTCAAAAAAAAAAAAAGACTCACAATTGAGGATCCATTGTGGGAATCATCCCTAAATGGAACCCTCTGTTGATTCAATAGTATATTTTTGAAAATGAATAGACTTTAGTTCTCAATTCTTTAAAGAAGAAAATGGTATCCTGTTGGTGGTCACCCCTTTCCTTAATGCAGCATGACATGCAGTGGGGACTAAAGAGTAATTGCTTAACTTTTGACACATTAATTCTTAAGCTGAAGTGACAAGCTAACTCCTGCACACTTATAGAATATACCAAGCATTGAAGTGATCTAATGTTTCAGAAGCATGCAACAGACATGTACAAATAGAGTCAACTGCTCTGTGACAAATGAGCAAAGTGATATAATTTAGAAGACAAAGTCTCTGGGCTGGAGAGATGGCTCAGCAGTTAATTCACTAATTTTGTAGAGGACCTGGGTTTGGATCCCAGCATCCATGAGGTAGGGCTCACAATCATCCATAATTCTACTTTCACGGAATCTGATGCCTTCTTCTGACCTCTGCAGCCAATAGGCGTGTTCATGGTATATTGATATATGTGAAGGCAAACATTCATATACATAAAATAAAAATAAAGAAATATTTAAAAGAAGAAAAATAAGTATTGATAAAAGAAAGAAAACAATGTTTCTTCAGTAGTTTCCATAACAACCAGGCATCCATTATGATGATTCATCTTCATTATCAAGTTAGCTAGATTAAACTCATACACCACCCTTCTAGATATGGCTATGAAAATGTTTCCTGTTGGTTCAGTTGAGGAGGGAAGATCCACCATGAACGTTGGTGGTGCTATCATTTGGGCTGAGGTACCAAACCAAATAAAAAGAAAACTTAGAAGAAGCCAGAGGACCACTGGCATTCCCCTCTCTTTGCTTCTTGACTATGGGTGTCATGTGACCCATCACTTCAAGCTCCTGCTGCTTCGTCTCCCTACTGTGCAGAACATCGAGAACACAAAGAAATCCTCTTTTCCTTAAATGATTTCTGCCAACAGAACAAGATAAGACATAGACTAAAAACATATTTCTAGAAGACACACCTGATAAAAACCATTATCTAAAATGTTAAAATTCAGAATGTTCTCGTTTGTTGACAAATCTCTTCTAAACATGAGACTGTCCTAATAAAGCAGCATGACTTCAGTGAAAAGACAATCCCTCAAAATTCAGCAGTAAGAAAATAAACAACTTATTAGAAAATAGACAAAGGCTCAAGAGTTGAAGCCTATCTTCCCAGCTTGTAGGTATACTCATTAGGAAGAGATTCTACCATGAAGGGTTCATGTATTCTTTGTATCAGTCTATGATTGGAGCCAATGTTTGACTCCATTAATGGGATGGAAACTTAGAGGCTGGAAGAAGTCGGTTGACGCGTACCTCTGAAGCTACACTTTGTGTTTCTGTCTCTTTACCTCTTGTCTGTCATGAAGAGAGCTACTTTGCTGTATCACATGATGCTACCATGGTGTTCAGCTTCCCCATGTGTGGGCCCAGAAGCAACAAACCCAAGTAGCATTGGACTGAAACATCTTAAATCATGAGCTTAAATGAAGCTTTCTTCCTTTGATTATTTCTCTCAAGTATTTGACACAATGATAAAAAGTTGCTCAATACAGTGTTCTGGGTTTTGTTTGTATTAATAGATATTCAGCATGTTCTGCTGCTTGAATTTGAAATTTTCGAATGGCGTGTGATAGCTGAGCATTGTGCAGCTCTAGTGTAAAATGAAGGAATGCTCTAGAAGACAGTTGTCCGTTTCTTTCAAGACTAAGGAATTGATGTTCATTAAAAATAATATATATTCACATATACTTTACGTATACGCCATTAGGAGGCTATACGTTAGTAGAATTTTGTGGATTTACAGAAATGAATATTAACAATGACTTCAAGATATATAAAAGGGCAAAGAGGATCACATATAGCAACAGGGTGGGTCAATGTAAAACACAGTCTTCTTATATTATTTTACATTTCATCAAAATATACTAGTTTAAGTAGAAAGGGTTTTCTAAAGGATTTTTATGATATGTGAAAACCTAAGATATATGTCACTTATGGTACAAAGTATGAGGAGAGGAGAAACAGAAGTATGTTGTGCACCAGTCATTACTCAATACACATTTCATTACATATCAGTTTTATAATGTAATGTGATAGTAATTATATCAGTTTTATAATGTAATGTGATAGTAATTTATGCAATGAATATAAACATCAAAAGTCCTGCAATAACCACGAAAAAATGAAGCAAGGATTATAATTGTAAGTCAACAGTAGAAACAAAATAAAAATCTAAAAATTGCTCAGTTAATTAAGTGAAATCTGGAATCAAAGGAAAAATGAAACTTAGAACAGATGGGACAAGTAGAAAACAAGATTATATATTTAAACCCAGCCTTATTGATAGTCACATTAATTATCAATGATCTAAACACTTCAGCTAAAAGCAGAGATTATCCTATTGCATAAAAATGCAGATGGACTGGGTATTAAGACTATCTTGTACCTCACTGGTACAAATAGGAATAATTATGCTCTAATTGTATTTTGAGAGAAAAGTTTTATTTTAACAGAAAGGGTGATATGTAGGAGGAGCTAAGGGGGAAGGAGCACCGAGAGGAAAAGATGGAGTAAGGAGAGGAGAAGATGAAGTAGAGGAGAAGCTAGGTGATGAGAGAGAGAAAGAGAGAGAAAGAGAGAGGGGGCATGGAGGCAGAAGTTCACGTGTCTCCACCAGTCAAAGATAGTTTATATATCTAGGTTGGGTATTGGGTTACACTTCTGATTGAGCATTACCATACTTATTAAGCCTTCAATTAACATTTTAAAAAAATTGTATAAAAGCAAAATGGAAAAGGGGGCACAGGATAGGGGTTTTCTAGAGAGGGGAAATGGGGAAAGGGGATGGCATCTGAAATGTAAATAAAATATCCAATAAAAAGAAAAAAAAGAAAAATGCATAATCCTAGCATAAACTGTGTGCAGCTAAAATATAAAGATTCAAATGGGCCAAAAGTAAAAGGATGGAAAACAAAAATATTTTAAAAGGTCAAATAGCCCTCAGGATAAAGAGTATTGCCTGGGATAATGATGTTTTATAAGCTAAGAAGGGTCAATTCATCCAACAGACAATCTTCTTATGTACAGAACCACCTAAGTAATAAAACATCAAATGATAATTTTTAAAAACTACAAGGAGAATTAGACAGAGAATTGTGCCTGAAATTTAACATTCTTCTCTTAATAATTTGTGAAATAATAAAACTATGCGAACATGTTAGAAGGGTGTGTCTATGTTTACAAGAGAAGCAACATCAAGAAAACTTCCAGACACAAGGCAAATTCATATAATGAACTGAAGAGACAAGACTCCACCCACAAGTCCTGTTCAAACTCCACCATGACAAAATCCCAGGACAGAACAGGAAAGGTAGACATGAAATCCTACCAATGTCTGAAGAGCTGCTGCAAGAGGGAGTGATGGTTTTCTTTATTGATGGGAGTCTTAGTAAGGTGGCCACACTCAAGGCAGACCACTGGAAAGACCAGCTGGGCTACAAACTCAACACATGGGGAAAGAAAATAAAAATAAAGAGAAAGACATCTCAAAATTGGGAAGAAGGTGTGGAAAAGTGCAGGGAGAGGAATTATAGAAGGAGGAATATGTTCAAAATTCATTGTTTGAAGGGGGAGGAGCAGCCCTTGGTCTTGTGAGGGTTCGATGCCCCAGTGTAGGGGATGCCAGGAAGAGAAGGTGGGAGTGGGTGGGTAGATGGGGGTGCACCCTCATAGAGTCAGGGGGAAGGGGGACGGGATAGGAGATTTCCAGAGAAGAGACCTGGAGGAGAGATAATGTTTGAAATGTAAATAAAGAAAATATCCAATAAAAAATGTTTTAAAAAAAGAAATTCTCAAACACTTAATACAGCATCATCAAGAAGAAAGGTGAGCAACATTGACAATCAACTCAGTCTACACAACACAAAACTGTCTATACCAACAGTAAAGCATACAATTCTTCCAGTTGTATTTCAAACATTTGTGAAGATGTACCATAGGTCAAAATGCAGGTTAGTATATTTAAAGGAATCTAAAACATATAGAATATGTTCTCAGATCATTCTGGTTAACCCAAAAGTTAATGTTGTACACAAAATCTTCCATAATAATTAGAAAGTATTATATTAAGAATTAACAAATTATCTTTTGCTCACAGGGGATGTTAGAATAAACTCCAGATGAAAAATGTAAACTTGTTAAAATTCATGGCATCATAGTAATGTTACTTACAGAATACATCTATACTTGTGTTTCTGGTTTTTAATCAGAGAAGTTTATCTATGTTCTAAGTGCCCATCTTAAAAAGCTAAAGAAAGATCAGAGCTGATGGAATATCCTCACTGAGCAAAGCCTGCAGACCAGAGTTTGATCCCCAGGCCCCACATGGTAGAAAGAAACCAGATCTATGAATGTTGTTCTCTGACTTCTACTCCCATGCTGTGGTACAGGCTCACCCACACACTCACGTGCACAAAATAAACAAATAAATGCAAGAAAAAAATAAAATAAATCAAAAATAAACAAATTAAATTTAAAAAATAGTTGAAAGTGAATAATCAAAATGGGAGTACATATCAACAATTATAAAAAATAAAGGGAGACAATTAATAAAAATCAAATGCTCTTTTTACCTCAAAGAGTGAATACATGTTTATGTATACATTTAACTTTCAAAGGAAATTTGTAAGATGCAAAAATGTCTGCTTACATTTCTCCTTTCAGAGGACTCTCTGTGGTAATAGACAATGCATCTATGGTAATGAATACTGTGCAGCCCCTGCAATGAGGGTTCCCACCAGCTGTGTGCATAAACTGCCACCTTCTACCTGTGCTGAGGGAGAGCTACTTTCCAATTATGGTGATGGCTTCAAATAAACACAGTTAGATTGTGTTAAAAGAAAACCTGACCTAAGGAAATCTTACAACTGGGATGCAGATGGTACGTAGGTGTGTGGGATAAAATCAGGAGAATGCTGGGCTTGTTTCCAACATGGTGACTGTACAATGGACTTCGATAAGGCCCTTGTCCTCCAGAGCACTTGTGGGAACTGAGGGATGAGAGTGGTGGCTGTCAGATGACACACTTCTGCATAGAACATCAGTACATTACTCACCAGTAAATAAGGAAAGCGATAAGATAAGCTTTTCCCAAAAGCAAATAAGAACTAGCACTCTGGCTAATCACGACTGGTTCTGAATTTCCTTTCTATGGCACAGATGTGAGGTTTTACTATAAATGGAGCATGAAATGGAGATAAAACAAAATGTGCTGACAGGCTTATCTGTTAACCTGGATAGTTTGTGTCAGTCACTAGGACTCAGCTCCCTTGGCAAGAAATATCCTTGTGTGAGTTTTCTATTGTATAAGGTTCTAAATTAAGAAGGAATTGGGCCCCATGTTGCTTTTTGACTGTGTGAACAAATGGGGCCCGAGCCTTCTTTGTTATTACCATGTTTATTTCATATGTACTTATCTCATGTATATGTCTTAAACTGAAAACCATCTCCTTTAACCATGACCATCCTCTCTGCTATAGTATGGAAATCTCAGTACTGTAGAAAAAAATCCAGTCTTATTAAGTGGGAAAGAACACTATGGACAACTACATTGTTGTCTGAGGGTACGAGGTACCTGGCCTGGCAACCTGAGTTTTCATCACTCAAGTTCACAGATGGAAGGCAAGACCCAACTCTCTCAAGTTTCCCTCTGACCCCCACATGAGTCCCATGAGACCAGCCCACAGCACCCCCCCACAAAAATAAATATGATAAACCCCACTGTACCCCAGTGCTTCCTTTCAACCTATTTTAAAAGTAAATGCAGAAAATAATAAGTGGGAGACACAGAAAAGCTGGTGGAGTTTAACTATGAGAGGAAAAATTGCTACCTGGCTTCAAAGAGAGCAGCCACCTACAGAAAGACTCCACCTGTGACCAGCATCTTGCCTGGTGTGTGACAACACAGGCTCATGGGTACCTAGGGCAGGACTCTGGGAAGAGCTCCATGTTGTGCCTCCTCTCTTGGTAATAATGTCTTGATGTCTACAGTGACAGCCTTGAGACCAGAGGGGAACTAGAAGTGGAGGTCTTGAAAGAAGACATGCCCCCAGATGAGTCCCGGAACCATCTTAGCAGCAGTGAGGAGAGTACAGGCAGCTGGTCCCAGCTGGCCAATGAGGAGGACAACCCAGACGACACAAGTAGCTTTCTGCAGCTCAGCGAGCGGTCCATGAGGTATGTACTTCCTCTTCCCATGGTTTCCTAAGGAAGGAGGCCTCAATAAGGATTCCAAAACTGCATGCTAAGGTTCAGTGTCAGGTGCCCTTTATACAACAGGGAGGAAGAAAAAAAAACCAAAACAAAACAAAAATGAGGTGGCAAGCTCCCAGTTGACCATGATCCTGGCATATCATGATTGGGCTGAAAACTATCTTAATATCTAGGTAGGATTTGAATTACCTTGGCCATATTTAATAGTAAGCTGTGCAACCTTCCCTAAAAGTCACACCAGGTACACTCAGTGCTAAGAACTGTTAGTTTGTTTTAATGAAAACTGTTGTTATGCTTCACGAGTTTGAACTTTCTGATTCATGTGTATTTCAGATGCAACCCAGGCTTGATTTACATGAAGCAAATGTTTCCATACTGTATTGTACGGCTTGCCCAGACTTTTTCCTTCCTTTATCTCCTGTGCCCTCTATGTTATTTCTGGAAAACCTAGAGAGGGGCATCTAGCTGTAACCACTATAGTGATATTTTCTGTCCAGAATCTTCTTGACCCCAGGCCATTAAGACCACTGACTGTCCTGAGAGAGAAACTGAAACATGAGACCCAAATGTAGATAAACAATCTTTGAAAGTTCAGTTACTGGCAGTACAATCTAAGACATAGGAACATTTCACATTAAATAAGTGGTCTCAAATTTCAAATATTCCCACTAAATATTAGAAAATGGAGACAGAGAAACAAAGATAACTTTAAGCTTTGGACTCTTGAGTGTCAGGTTTCAGACTTACATTTTCCAGTGTCTTGCCTAAAACTCCAGATAGAAACCTTAAGGTTCAAGAGTCTTCTTGGTGACTCACACAAACTTGAGAGAACAAAGCCCCATTATAAAGTACACTACAGTCACTACTGTAAAACCTTGCTTGGGAGAGAGATTGTTAGAAAGTACAGAATGTGTGAGGAGACACAGTGAGTTTGTTAAAATTCTGATAGGTTCTGTTTTGCAAGTACAGAGTCCAAAATATTCCATTGGAGTACTAAGTTTCAGAGAGCATAGTCCATGCTCATAAGTAGACCATATGTTGATTATACAATTTGTATTAATGATATTATACAGTATTCTTTCTCTATGAAACACATGGTGCCACATCTTGACCCTTCTCTGAGATTGAAAGAACAAAACCTTACCCATCTTTGTATTTGTAAACTCTAATATCCTCAAGGAAAACAAAAAATCAAATATATATTTTTATAGAATATACTTATATTTTATATAAACTTATAGAATATTCCTAAGAAAAATTCTTCATATAACAAAGGGAGACCTTGGGTCTCTGGCTTCCTTCTAGATACAAGAACCAGGCAGATAACCTGGCCAACATTTTCAGAAGTATTTTTCTGTAAGTATGTCCAATGACAAGGAATCTTCATGATAAATACCCTCCCTCTAATAAAAAAAGAATAAAGAAGTAAAGTTCTTACCAATTATGTATGACCCACTGGGCGTGTTACCACTTCAGACATTATAAATCAGCAACAGTATTATTGTCGTAAACACAGTTGGCTTCTACTTTGTGTCTTCCTTTAATTTGGTCAAACATCAATAACAATTCATAAGGTCAGGCACAAACTGATTGTGTCCTGGGGAGCAACAAAGGAGTTCTTCGCACAATGGAACGTTAGAGTCAGCAGTGTGGCCAAACGTGGAGACAGGCATTATTAATATGTAAACTTTTGCTTTGTCAGCAATGGCAACAGTAGTGGCACTAGCAGTCTTGGCATTATGGACCTGGACATTTATCAGGAAAGCATACCGACTTCTCCCATGATTAAGTAAGTAGCCACGTGACTCAGTAACTGACAGCACTGCGCCAATTTCATCTGGCAATCCATCGTAATCATGAAGGTCGTGCCCAGCCACCAACTCATTATGTCTGTGCCACTGTGGTTCCATGTCACTAGAGTGGAGGACTAAAGCTCCGACCCATTACTGCCTGCTTTCTCGGTTTCAAACCTGTTGCTTACAAAATGGTCATTGCAGATAAAGCTTACCAGTATAATTAGAACTACATGTCAACTTACCTATTTTTGATTTACAGAAACAACAAACAAATTCCATCTGAATTGTTCCATGCCTTCTTCAGAAGACAATTCAATAACTAGCCCTTGCTATAGAACACTGACCCTTCAGTAAAATTAGATATGAATGGCTTTTCCTTAGCTTGTGGACACTGGGGTTACCAATATGGAATGTATCTAACATCAAGGGTTGTCATGAGAGAGATGTCATTCACCCCCAGGCAGTAACTGTGCTTTCTCAATATGAGGTCTTCTCAGAGACCAAAAGAAAAAAAAAAGCACTTAGAGAAGTACTATATAAAATGACACAAATGAGAGGGCAACCTGAAGTCATAGCTACTTCTAGAATTTATGATTATCCTAGAAAATCAACTGAATAGTATTCTAATTTTCATCACAATGACTTAGAATATAATTTGGGTATACTGAAATAATAAAGCCATATTGGTCTAATGATGATTCCTAATGTGTTTCCCTCTGGCTAACTACAGATTCACTGATTTTATTTCACCACTGGATAAGGGTGAAATAACATGTTCAATAAATATAAACATATACACAGTTTAGGGGGGACCAAAAACAAATTCAATGAAAATTATTTTGTGATAGATTAATTTTTCTCCCTTGAGAAACATTAACTTAGCACTTTCTCCATCTTTCTATGTAATATAAAACTGTGACTTCAAGAAAAACTTGAGTTGAGGGAAAGCCAATATTACCTGCATCCCTACTCAGCATCCCATCATTACATAATGCCAGAAATTGCTCCTACCCATTTCTAGGTCATTTATGCTACTTGCAGAGAGATCGAGACCCTGAGCCCTAAGAAAACTGACAGTCTTGCAAATAATTATGTGTGAGTGGGAAATAGTTGAGTCTGTCAACTGCAATGAAACTTACCTCACTAATGAAATAGAATTCATCCATACAATAGAATGAATCAGACAGACCTTAGCAACAACCGAGAAGATAAGATAATCTTCTATCACTAAAATACACACCTTTAAAAAGCCTCATTACAAATTTCTAGAGACTAGAAAAATATAGGACATATACAGGCTTCCCAAGATGGTCACTTCTTTTCAGCTACTGAGCAACGTGGTTTTATTTCAGAAGTTTTTACTGGGTCTTTCCACCACAGGGCTCTATAATATGCACACATCATACAAAACAACAACAACTAAAAACCTCCAATACTAAACATGGCCATGGCTAAGGAGCAGTTCAGTTTGGTTATGAGCAATCGCCAGCCTGCTCTACCAAGTAAAAACAATGGGAAAGAGTAAAGATTTTTATTATTGAGACACTCTGTTATAATGCTTACGTTTTACAGTTTGTTGATTGTTATTATTCCATCATCTCACAGGACAATAACATGTAAATATATCTTCCTACTTTAAAATTCAAATGTACAGTGTTAGATGTTATCACTGCACAGAGAAACACATTGTGATGAAATGGAAAAATATAGTCCCTGAAGAGACAGGTAAAAGGCTGGAGGATTACTCTGCAAATTATAATCAGTTACTTCAAATCTCTCTTTAACTCTTCAGCCCTGTGGAGGTTCATGTAAAGAGAGTCGTTGAAAAGAAAAAATGTAACACTCAGAATCTTCCCCACTTCCTTTCCTAACTAATGCCATTCAAGATACATTGGAACTCTCTTTGGTGTTGGGGAACACTAATTGCAGACCCAAATGTCCTGTGCAATACTCACCTGGATCTAATTTGTTTTGTGAAACCATAAGAATGAGTTTCAGATGTTTGTAGCTCAAAAACACCCATCAGTTCATCCTCCATTACAGCTTATTATTCCAAAGCATTACCAACCATATACTGTTGTTTTCTCCCAAAGTGAATTAGTAGAAGAAAAGGAGATTCTTAAAGAACAATCAGAAAGCATAAAGGGTAAGCTATGTTCCCATCCTTTTGACACACAATTGCCCCGGGTGCCCCTTTGGAAAGCAGAGTAAGGTTGTGGTTGTGTCTGTTCAGAACATGCATCTGGACTGCCAAGGGGAGCAGCCAGCCCCCAGAGGAGCCTACTGGTGATCAACTTTGACCTGGAGCCAGAGTGTCCTGATGCTGAGCTTCGAGCCACTCTGCAGTGGATAGCTGCCTCTGAACTGGGGATCCCAACAATCTACTTTAAGAAATCTCAGGAAAGCAGAATTGAAAAGGTACCATGTTCCCTGTCTGGGTCAGATAACAACACAGTTCTAGAAACCCCCTAGAACATTCCTATCTCATCCCCCCTCCTCCTTTTTGCTTTTATACCATTTTAATTACATGCAAGTATTAAGGTCAGTTCTAGTTTGAGGAAATAGCAATACAATAGATGCAAATAGTCAAGGAACAAGCAAGACAATAAACAAAATTTTATGAACACTCCTGTGATCATTGTTTCTAAGGGCTTATCAGAATGACCAAAATATCTGAGCCAACTTCCCTGTTCTAACCCAAAGTCATTTTCATGTCTGAAGCCTACTTCCTTGTTCTAGCCTAAAATTTAGATTCCTGCCTGAATTATTTCTTTGTTCTAGCCTAATACTTAGATTTCTGCCTGAAATTACTTCTTTGTTCCAGTCTAATGTCAGATTTCTGCCTGAATCCCACTTCCTTGTTCTTGACCAATGTCATATTCCTGCCAAGAACCCCAAAAGCTCTCCACCTCTCCCCCTTTTTTATTTCATAAACAAGACTGAGACTGTTTTAGGTTATTCTGACAAGAATGCTTTCCTTACCTGTCATGGAATATGCATTATCAAAAGCAATTCACTTCTATCTTAGGTTGGTAAGGCTCTGTGTAGAATCTTACCCATCCTTGGCTTGCCAGCCTGTTAATTTAATAACTCTGTCTGGAGGTCCATTTTCAGGTTCAAGCCATGTACTTTGGCTGTCAACATGTGGATTTTGTTTAATACAAGCTTTAACACAATGGGCAGGAATAAAAGTATTCCCAGGATAAAAAGGGCTAGTATGATGGAGCTATATATGCCATTCTTGAAGGTTGACAAAATTGAAAAACTGACCTCAGGCCATGGGTAATTTTATCAGCAGTATCTACTGCATCAACACTCAACAGAGCAGCATTCTTTAAATTCATAAGCTCACTATGCAAAGTTAAAGCATCCAGAGAGGTTTTAGAATTATGCCAAACACACTGCAAGTGTCTTTAAACTTTAGGCAGACGCTGATGTGGATGCCAGGATGTGTATGATGACAGGAGTCTGATATAGCTGTCTCCTTAGAGGTCTGCCAGAGCCTGACATATACAGAGGCAGAGGTAACCATTGAGCTGCTAACCACTGAACTGATCATGAGGTTCCCAAGAACCTCATGGAGAAGTCAGAGAAAAGACTGAAGAAACTGAAAGGGTTTTCGGGCCCCATGGGGAGAGCAACAATACCAATCAATCAGAGCTCCCAGGGTCTAAACCACCAGCCTGGATGCACATAGGAAATGACCCATGGCTCCAGCTCTATATGTAGGGGAGGATGACCTTGTCAGACATAAGTGGGAGAGGAAGTCCTTGGTTCTGTGAAGGCTGGATGCCCCAGTGTGGGGAAATTCGAGGGTGGGGAGGTAGGAGTGGGTGGGCGGGTAAGGACATATCCTCATAGAAGCAGGAGGAGGAGGGATGGGATGGGGGGTTTCTGGGGGGGGGGGGGGGAATATGGGGAAAGGGGATAACATCTGAAATGTAAATAAAATATTCAATAGGGAAAAAAAACTTTTTCCTAATTATAATGACTACCACTGTAAATTTTAGAACTAACATGAATCCAATGATATTTGGCATGACACTTGAGATGGCTCCTTACTCTTAAACTCTGACTCTCCTTCCAATAATTTGAATAGGATAAAGAACATCAATCCGTTCTTCCAAATACCCATCTAAATCCTCTTATATATTCAACAAATTAGTAGCATTTTTTGCTTAATGATTAACAAAAATAGTTATCTTAACATACTGTGTCAAAGCAATTGCAGAAGTAGTGGTGCTAGCAATCAATGTAATTAAAGCTGTTATAACAGCAACAATCAAGCCCACTACTCTCTTGCTTCAGCTTAAAGCCTGACTCACTTTTTTCAGTACCTGAAAGCTATTTTTCAGAATATCAAGGTTCTGTGATACCCAGGGTAATAAAACAAAAGCTGACTGATAGACGTCTATAACTGACATGCTGGATGTCAACACACTAACAAAATCAGAAAGTGTACAATCAGTGCAACTTACATTAAATACTGTAGAAGAAGCAAAATTAATTTTAACTTGACAATTGAAAGAGCCTTAACACATGTGCTAACACATGTTGGAAATCCAGATCCTGCCCCAACTTTATCTCTTGCTAACATAACATCATAGAGAACTGCAGCTAACTTCCAAATATGTCTCTGAAAATGTCCAGAGCCAGACTTCCAAATGAAGACAGTTATTTCCGATATTGGATTGATTTCTAGACCAGTACATGATTGAGTCCGAAATAACTGGTCACATTTAAGAAAAATACAAGAGTCATTATAACTTCTCTTTTTGATTCTCTGTTCTACAAGGTCTAAAAACTTGAGGCAAGGCAGCTTGTCCCAACAGAAGTATAAAACAATGGTGGGTCGGGAACATATGTCCAATACAGCTTCCAGTCACCATTGTCAAGGCACTCAGCAAGCTCAAGTTTAGTATCATTTTTTTGTCTGGGCATCAGCATGTTTCACCCATTTCTCTGGCAACCACCATGTTCCTTCAGCATCCTGCAGAAAAAACACAAACATGCCCTCTTCCCCATATTAAATACCTGATCAGGATCATGCCATATGTGAGTAAGTGGATCCTTTCCTTTCACCTATGCATAAGTATGCCTAGTTATAGAGTGCCATAGACACTCAGCAGAAAGGTCCTTGGCATCCCAATTTAAAAAATAAAATAAAAAGAATATGAGTTAAATAAATATATAGTGTATGGGGATATACCTCCCCCTTTTTTTATTTTATGAAGATATTGTTTTAAAGTTCCATGGGCCCTTCCATAGTCCCTTGTCCTTAACATTTATAAGGAATCCCAATAATATGGGTAATGTTAAACTGCTGCCAGAAAGTCTCAAATGTTGGACTTCGATAGACAGTTCCATTATCTGGTTTGTTTGTTTGTTTGTTTGTTTTTCTTTCTGTTCTGTTTTTTTATTGGATACTTTATTTATCTACATTTCAGATGTTATCCCCTTTCCCCTTCCCCCCAGAAACCCATTATCTCATTCTAGAGAGGGGAAATGGGGAAAGGAGATGGCATCTGAAATGTAAATAAATACAATATCCAATGAAAAAAAATATGACCTTGCTATGTTGCTCAGTCTGACTGAACTAGCCCCAATCCCTCCACCAACCTCAGCCTCAGGGGCAACTGGGGTGAACCCCCATTCCCATCTGGATGGAACCCTTTTCAGGTAAGGAGTACAGAAAAGCAGGAGAGCTGTAACTATTATTTTTGTTGTTCCTTTTATTATGTGTAGTGTTGGGAAATCCTAGGTGCGTGCACAAGCTAGGCCAGTGCTCAGTAATGGACTACATACTCAGTCCCAATCACTTTAATCCATTGTTTAATAACACTTTTGACTTATGAAATAATTACACAATGATCTCTCAGGAAAATATTTTACATAAGCAGAATAGCAGCAGCAGCATCCGGCACAGACACCTGACAGAGTGGCAGTGACTGAGAGAGGTAGGAGCTTACCATGGTCCCACACTATCGGCTCTCTCCTCTCCGTCCCGTCCACACCAGCTCCATTTTCACCTGAACTCTTCCCGCCTCAAGGTCCTTCCTTCCTGCAGGGCACTGACCTTCACCGGCTTGCTTGTTCAGTTTATGACTCTCAAGGTCCATCTTCCAAGGCAGTGAACTGAGAAACAGCCTAAACTTCGATTCCAGCCAGTGTCTTTCTGTTCAAATGATACTTTCTAAGTGATTGATTTTGGACTGCATTTGTGATCGAAAAAGAAACTTCTTACCACTTTCTGTTTTCTATCTGTAGCATCCTGCTCAGCCTGCCATTGAACTTCTACAGATAATTCTGGTTCTGCTTCTAGAGCTCCAGACCTTTTCTGGTCCTCTACTTAAAAATACATAAGAACTTAAAAAAAAATCTCAGACATTATAACCTGATAATTCATTGTAGTATTTTTATTTAGCAATAATTCTATTTTTCTAATTTAAAAGTGGGAAATTCTACATTTACGACCATTCCACAAGTTCCAGGTACTCAGTCTTGCATGCATTTTTCATATACCAAACACACACTGCTGACACTTAAAACTTATTCTTGAGATAAAACAAAACAAAACCCCCCAAAAACCAAAAAACACAGTTCTGTGCTTTTTATCTCAGCTGGAAACCCAGTGAATGCCTTTGTGATCCACATGAGCTTGAAGTGTTTCATGTTGATTTCTCTCAACAATCAGTCAATATATATTTATACATACATATATCGGGGATACTTTCAAGACCCAAGCTATGATCGTATATTCACCAACACAGTTTCATTAACCTTCAGCTTCTTATATAGTTGCTGATAAAGACAAAAGGAACTGAGAAGACAGTAGCTTTTTCCATGTTCCCTGAAGTAATTTTGTATTATCCCTAAGCTCTGTTTTTGCTGCAAAACACTCTTGAGTAATTCCTTATTTAAAAAGTGTCTCAGTTAAATAACATTAGGGTTGCAGTATTTAGGTGTTTTTGTTTTTGTTTATTTTTAATGTGGGATTATACTCCAATGTTCAGTGCTGAAATCCAGCATCCTGAGATAAAACCCTTACCTTCTTGCCCACACACTGGGAAATTAGAACAGTTTCAATGACTCTATAACCCCAGCCAATTGGATTGGCTGCTGGAGAGATTGGTCCCCACCCCTTCTCCCACCTCTACCTCTCTTCCACCAGCACTTTGTTCCCCTTTTCATGTTCAAGTCCACCCAACCCAGGTGTCCTAATTGTTCTTCCTTTGTTATCAAAGTGATGCAGGGCTCCTCCCTGCTTGGTAAACACTCCCTTCAATTTCTCCACCCCTAGCCTATCTCGTGCATGGACTAAAAGGGCATAATCCACAAATCACACAGGACCCCTCCCAAGTCATACTTGGTCCCATCTGACAGAAGCAAGAATGTTCCCAGGAGGACAGTGTTCCAAAGTGTGCCTCACTGAGTAAAATCGTCCCCTGGTGCATTTTCAGGTGCTATGTTAATGAAACAGATTTTCATTTAATCTACCACTTTAAAGCAGTCACTTCCATCCATGTAAGACTAATAAATTCTCCATTTTTGCAAGAGTAACAGATATTTCATTGATGTTTTAATCTGTAAACCACATTTTTAACCAGCTAGATGTTTGTTTTACTCTCCCAGGTTTTCAGTTTTAAAATGAATGTCTGTCTTTATAAATAGCTGTTTCTGAGAAGACAAAGGTTTCACTCCTGCTATCAGGAAATAACGCGATATGATCTTGCTTATATTCGTGCCAATCGACTCTTGGGACTTAAGTATAAATAAGGCAGTCTTAAGAACTAAAATTTTCAGGTTTTGTTCTGAGTTAATGAAGGCTGTCTGCATACAAGGGCTTTCATATAAATGGGCATCACCCTTGGTTGTCTCTGACTTAGTTTTAAGAGTATGAATAAGATTGGTAGAGATAGCATGCAAAATCAGCAACATTTCATTAGTGCCTCATCTTCTCAGAGAGAAAGAAACCCTAAATTTAGAAAAATCTATCCTCCAATGTCACTCAGCTCAAGCACAACCACATATGAATACCCTTCATCTGTTTGTTGCTGTGCTTTTGTCCTTGTTTGAGACAAGGTCTTACGTAGTCCAAATTAGCCTTGAACTCTCTGGGAAGCAGGTGATGACTTTGAACTTATTTTAATTATGTATAGTAGGAAAGGGGTATTGGTTTGTCAGTGTAAATGACCCTGAAGGATTCAAGCTACTCCTTGGAGTTACAGGCTACTGTGGGCTGCCCAATATGGGTGCCAGGAACAGAACTTGAGCTTTCTACAAGAGCAGTATGTGCTCTTAACTGCTGATCCATCCCTCTCCAGCACCAAACTTGAATGTCTGACCTTCCTGCCTCAACTTCCCACGTGACAGCTTGTACTGGGAATTAAAACCCAGAACATTCATGCATGTTGGGTGAGCATTTTAATAACAGAATTACACCTTAACCCCCAAACCTTAAAATTTTACTTCTAGGAATGCTGATTTAATTTTCTCAGCAATTAATTTAGTCAATATGTATCTATTTATGGTGGTCGCAGCTTACTAACTTTCCCACTTAGTCAAAACTGAGGTGTTTGGTAAAGGAGAAGAGGGTAGGAAAAACACCAGCACAGTGCATCTTTCCCAGGACTTCTTTAAAAATTGGCACTGAAAATCAGCAAAAATGAGTCCCAGAAAAGGCAAATTAACAGAAACCCACATGTCCAGTACATTATCAATTGTCTAATGACCCAATGTACCTTCATTTCCCAGCATCCTCTTCTTTTCTATTTTATTTAAGCATTAGAAGACTACATGCCCTGCAACATCATACATTCAAAACACCCATCAAACATTCCTAGAGTATCATCTCCAGGCTGGTACTGCTCTGAGCTCCAAGTCCCAGATAACAAAAGAGACAAAAGTTCCCCCAGAATTTGCATATCAGTTCAAAACAAAGCACTGATTGTCGCTAGAACACACCAAGAGAGTACCATTTAGAAACAGCTACATTGAGGTAGGGCAGAGTTGATTCTGAATAAAGAAATTAAGATGAATCTAGAAAGTTGGTATCTGAACCACATCTACGAAAACAGAATCTCCTGGAAGACACATTCACAACTCAAATCTGTAAGTTCCTTCCATCCACTTAAAAAAAAACTCATTACATTAATCTTTTCATCAGAAATCTCAAATTGGGGAGTGTTAGAATCACCCCAGAAAGTCTTCCAAACACAGAGCCTTACCAGTTAGTTCAGACTCTCCACTGGAAGTAAGACCCAAGCACCAGGTCCTTGTGAAGATCTAGGACTCTCGAACCCAGCTCAAGCTCAGAATCAGGGTTTTACAAGCCATAACTTCAGGGAAAAAGTAGGGACCTCCTCACTTTGCTTAACGAAGTCTAATTTCTGCCTTAGAGCAAAAGTCAGTGACAGCTTTCTGAAATATGCATTGAATGTATCAGACTCACAAACACACACACACACACACACACACACACACACACACACACACACACACACACAAACACACAGCTTGCTGCAATTCCCATAATTGTACTATAAGTTGTAAACAATCAAGTCTACAAAATGCATCTGGGAATACAGAGGTCCAACAGCTAATCAATCTTTCTACATCAGATGACTATGCTTGTGATAAAGTGTCACAGAATACAGATTCTCGTGTTTCCCAAGACACAACTTTTGCTTGAAAAAGTCTAAAGTCTATTGTTGTCTACAGAAAAAGAACTCAGTTACTGTTGATTGTGAAATGTCAATACAGAAATGATTTTTTTTGTTATTGTTGGTTTGTTAGTAGAGCGAACTAAAATCCCAAATCTCTCACATACTAAAGCTGATTATGACTGTAAATTGTGCAGACTTGATGAAAGCTCTAGGGTCAATTGCTAGTAGAATGTAGCTCTAAAAAGAAGACAACAACAAAACCAACTGGTCCTGGTGGCCTGGTGGTAGCAGCTTGTAAATCCCAACTACTAGGGAGACTGAGGCAAAAGAACTGAAAATTCAAGTTCAACCTGGGTGGTAGAGCTTACAGTGACTTTGAGCAATTTTAGTAAGCCCTTGTCTCAAAATATAAAATTAAAAAATGGTTCATGAAAGAGCACTTACGTAGCATGCACAGCACTCTAAATTTGATCCTGAGTAGCACAAGGAGGAGACGCTGTAATACTGAGCTAGAAATGCCCTTTCTGTCTACTCACAACTTTATTTCAGTTTCAATATTTTTTATGAAGGAAGCACAGGACCGTCATGCTCGTCAGCTTCACACCTGCTCCAAGGTTTCAGGATCCATGATTAATTAAACCAGTACAGCTGCTGCATTTAGTGGGGTCAGATCCTTTGTTAAAGCTGCCTCAGTCAGGCGTTGCTGCTACAATCCTCTGATTCCCTGTACCTGGAAGCAGGAAGCAATAGGATTGCCATTAATTTGAGAACATCCTGGTCTGTATAGCAAATTCTAGGGTGGTCAGAGCTCCATAAGATGACCCCGTCTCAGAAAGAAAATGAAATAATAACATCAATAAGGTGGCCTAACGAGATAACATACTGACCTTAGGAATCAGCAGACATTCTAGCCAGTGGTCATCCCACAAACTACTAGTCGAGGGGCCTAACTCACTTTAAGCACTTTGGATCATTCACCGGCATTTTTGGTCCTCACCACTCTGAAATATCCCTTTCAAAGGCCCCGGTAGATGGAAAGAATCTGTGATATAGTTTCTGGGAAGAGTATCTTCAGAGTTTTCCCCCAAGCAGTGACTTAGAGGCAGAAGTGGTAAGGTGGGTTTATGGAATGACGCTACAACAAATTCAGTGTAGGTATACTTTCCATTGGCTTGACCTTCATAAGATGTGTGAAGAAAGAAGATGTTCCATTAGTAGGAGATTTTGGCAAAAAGGTCATGTGTGACTTGTCAGGCAAATCTTGTGTGACAAGTCTTGGCCTCAGTGATTTTGTAGAAGCTTAATGTCCAGGCTAGAGATATCTGTCTATTCTTCAGATTTCCAGTCAGAGCTAAGAATGTTGATTAATTGAATTAATCAGGGGTCATAGCCTCCTCCAGCCCCTTTATTCACATTGTCATTAATACTCTAAAGCCTCCTGTTTTCACTCTTGTTCCATCCAAAACCTGACGTGAGTTTATATATACCTCAAAATGTAAGTAACATTTCACAAAATCATTCTTAGCTGTCTCCATAAACCAGCTGCCTGGACCATTCATTCTTCGAGGTATTTGCATTATAAGCAAAGCCTTTCCATGAAGGGTTCACTTCTAACCCTGAAGTGGCAGAAACAAGAAGAGACAAAACCAGACAAGATAGTCATTCCAGACAACTAGTGATTTCTCCAAAAGCACAACAAAGACATACGGAGCTAAACAAGCTGGACTTCCATTGCTGCTGCCATGAATAGTAAGATAAGGTCGTAGATATTGCACCTTACAGATAAATGCCTGCTGTCAGTCACCCTGTGATGAGAGACATCCCCTGGAACCATCTTCTATTTAGAAACTTGCTGCTATCATTTCCCACTCCTAGACCTGTGGTTTTTAACTATCTTCATGACGTTACATTTCAGTGGAGAATTATTAAGCAACCATCATACATGTATGCATGTTTGTTTTTAATTATATGTGTGCAAACATGATACCTAAAACTGAAGAATACTTTTAGTAGCGGGTTTATCTTGAATGATATTAAATGTCTACCTATATTTCTTGGGGAATTACAATATATTTGACTCTGTTTGGCCTCCTCTCCCTTCTGTCATTCAGCAAATATTCACTGACTCTTTATTGAAGGCAAGGGATAGAAAACTATGGCTGAAATGGTGCTCTGAGGATATTATCAGCCATAATAGAATGAACATTTGCCTTCCTTTACAAGAACCTAAAGCTCTTTAAGGCAATATTCATGTTTCCAGATAATTACAGTGTTTCTTCTTTCAGTCTAGACAATTGGGGTATTTAGACTCTACCAATAAAAAGTGACTGGCTACAGGAAACCATATTTAAAAACATAACCAAACTATGGTCTTAATGTTGTTAATAAATAATACTTTCTTTCACATAAAATGTCACCATATTCCTAACGTGTCTCCTCAACTGGTGTTCCAAATAGAAAATTGTTCTCTGCAATCTGGACACCAAAACAAAGAGAATTGTAAAAAAAAAAAAAAAAAAAAAAAAAAAAAAAAAAAAAAAAAAACACATACCAAAGTACTAATTATTGTTCCCAGATCTTATTTATTATCACTTTCTAATCAAAGCAAGCATCCAAGTAAGGGATTTGACAGGCTGTCACACTAGACTTCAATATAGTCTATAGACTTTAATATAGTTTCAGAAATAGAATATCATATAGGGATTTCCCAATCTTCTAAGCCCATCATTCACTTATAGCCTAGAATTTTCCACTATGCCCAACTAAAACTGGTACCTACACAATCTGACATATCTAAAACAAGTCCTTGCTTTCCTTTAACTATTGCTATAGAGAAACATCTTGATGCTTAACTTAGCATGGGGAGGGAGAGGTGCCTATCAGTATTGACTGTGAAAGCATTAGGTGACTCTATCTACCCAGAAATTTAGTACTCAATTTATTTCCCCTAATATACACATCCAATAAGAAATGGGTTTGCAGTCCTGGTACAAAATGTCTAACCTAGATTTTAAATGCGAACCTGAAAAAACACTGGCTACCTAAAAAACTGCCTCTTCTTATTCCACCCAGTCATCCACTATTAATAGAACTGTAAAATAGAAGGAATTTATTATCTTAAATGTCTAAAAAGAAAAACAGACTATCTTTGAAAATGTTCCCTGAGAGTAAAGATACTTAAACATAGACTCAGGTCCGCACAGTCTTTGGAAGGGTTGCTTTGTGAGATGCTGGAGAGGATACTATGATATGTGAACCCTAACTTTGTGTCTCATTTCAGTTTCTAGATGTTGTGAAGCTTGTTCAGCAGAAGTCCTGGAAAGTGGGAGATATATTTCATGCGGTTGTCCAGTACTGCAAACTGCATGCAGAGCAGAAAGAGGGGACCCCGAGTCTCTTTGACTGGCTTCTGGAACTAGGATAAGTCAGGTGTACCCTTCAAAGAATTTCCTTCCTTTATCCCAGCTTAAGTCACAGTGGTTTGCGCTAAATGCTCTAAAACTTTCTCAATACACAGCATCCCATTAGCAGAATTATTTAAAAATCTGCTCCAGTACCATATATAAGGACTGAGTCTGAGAGACTGTGATATATAGATCTGTACTAATCAATAACACCATGGGCATGTCCAAAAGGGATTATATGAGAATGGTTTCAAAAAGACATACTTAAGTGAGGCTCAAATAGGAAAGTTTATAACAGTCCTAGCCTCCAGGAAAGCTACACTTACATATATATCACAATAGAGAGTGAGCTATAACACCTCCAGCTGTATGAATCAAATAGAAACAAAGTCATTGGGTTACAATAATTCTATAAATTATGCTAACACCTTCATTGCACTTTGTTTAGTGGATTCAGGGGTTGTCCACCTAAAAAGTACTTAGGATATAGTAAGTTTCCACGCCTTTTTGTGAAAGAGTTCCACTCTCAGACCAGAATCGATGGATATTAACACACATGTAACAGTGTTATCAAAATCCATGTGAGGTGATTCCGTTTATTTTGCAGAAGCTGATAAGTATTGCACCCCTCGCAAAAGTCCCTGAGCTCCTTCCTCAAGAAACTAATGTCATTCAGTGAACAAAGGGAAGCTCAAGGTTTCCTTTTTTCCATCGCTACATTTATTACTTGGGTAAAATTATTAAGGGGTTCTTGCCTAAAGACAAGCTTTTAAAAATAAACAGTAAAATAAATAATAGCGTCTTGAGGGGGAAAAATATGCTTGTGCATTGAATTATATAAGAAAAAAAATTATTTGTTTTATTGTAAATTATGCAAAGGTTGTCTAGATAATAGAATGATTTGGTTTAGAGCTTCATAAACTATGAAGAGATTGTTGTCTTTTAAAGTGTCATGAACCATTGGTGGTTGATTGTACCATGAATGTGTTGACATCTGTATAGTGGACATGTTTCTCCAAAGATATTTATGATGCTGGATTCAGGGTAATAGCCTTGTGCTTGAAAAGGCCTGCTAGGGATGCAGACTTTTTGGCTGGATGATATTGACACTAAATTAGACAACTAGAAGCCTTTAACACATTTTGTTTTTTAATTTATAGCAGAGATGTACTCTGTTGAAAACTCAGAGTATCTATATGACACTAAAAGTCTTCATATCCTTTCAACTAACTATGCTACATTTGCTTTTATTTTCTCAATCGGAAAGATGTTTAGTATGTCTCTTCTGAAATACTATGCTGTTACTCTATTTTTAAAGCTTATAGAATAACTTTAAATGTGAACCAGGCCCCACATCATCAATGTCAATCTTGCTGAGCTATCAATCACATCCTAAGACTATAAAAAAGCTTCCTGGCAAGCCATAATCTCCTTGACCCATGACAGAAATCTTTTTCAGACCTCAGTGGGCATTCATCATGCGGATGGTCCAAATTTAGGTGTATGTTCAACCTGATGAATTACCCGGGCTTTGAAATCTACCCATCACCTCAAACGAAACTGTGTGTGCTTCTTTGTGCTAATACATGGGGAAAAAAGATTTTTATTGTTTTGACAATCCCAGAATATTGTGTGTAAACTCTTGTTGTGCTCGAATCAATGTTTACTTATCCTCCAAAGCACAAATACTGGATGTAAACATGTGTTGTACCTAATGTTGCAAACTAATCAATAAATTTCTGTGGCAAAATTGTTATTCCATCTTTTTCTCCTAGACTCTAGAACCTAGGGCTTTAAGATCTTTATCTAAATTTAAAAAAAATGAAAGAAAGAAAGAAAGAAGAAAGAAAGAAAGAAAGAAAGAAAGAAAGAAAGAAAGAAAGAGTCATACTGTAAGTAGATGAAGATAGGTGTGCCAATAAGATAAGATTTGCTCTCCTGATTTCAATTTTTGATTAAGTAAATGTTCAAGACAATCTGTTAGCATCAGGAATGTTCACTGTAGATCATTGGTTCTTAACCTTGGCACTCTTCACATTTGGAACAAGATAATTTTTTGCTCTGGGGTATTGTCTTGGATAGTGTAGGATATTTAGCTGCATCTTGACCTCTCCTGATTAGATATTGATAATTCCCTCTTTCTGACTGTAGCCATCAAGAATGCCTCCAGACATTGCCAGATGATTCTCAGGGAATAAAGGCAAGGCTGCTTGAGGACCAATGAGGATAACAAAGTGAAGGCACAGTACCTGAGCCCCAATAAGTAAAGGAGGATGAGCTGAATCCTGCAGTCTAAGGACCAGAAAACCAGACATCCCCTACCCACAGCCCATGGAGGCAGCCTTTACCCTAAATCTTAGGGACCACAGAAAAAGACATAAAACCAACATGGAGTTTATGACATGAGTAAATGAGATAAATTTATTAAAGTCATAGGAAAATGTATCCATGCTTTTTCAATTCTAGAAAGAAATTACTAGAGTATATGCAAATTGAGCAGTAAAGGTTGTAGACAATTAATTAATAAAACAGAGCTATAAACATGATTAGGGCATGGAAAATTCCCCAGGCAGACAAAGGATGTCATGAAATCGAAAACAAAACTCTTGTCACTGCCACATGGAGATGTTAGCTGAAAGGACAATTGGGGAATGAGTGACTAATTCAACAGTGAAGACTTGTGAAACTACCAAGTTTTCCCACAGTCATGTTAAAGGCAGTTCTCTTTAATAAAGAGAAATAAACAGGCTAGAAAGGACGACACTCAAACCAAAACATCATGACCAGATAGTAGATCGAAGAATGTTTTATTCCATCAGACAATTGTAAGGAGGAAACCAGGTCAAGATGTAGGGGCCCAAGCTTAACAGAGCCTTGAATAAGAATCATGTTATTCCAGTTGATCAGTGGGTACTTTGGCTAATCACTTAGGATAGAAAGAATACAAATTTGGAGGGTCTCTCTCTGGTCTTGTTGGAAGTATACAAGCAGAGGGAGGGGCACCTATGAACTTTATTTGTGTCATATGGAGAAGGGTGATTAATGGCACTACATTCCGCCCAAGAACACAACTGTTTAGGAGGATGTCTCTGATCATGCCTACTGTCTAACATCATGAGACTCAGGCAAAGATCATATCATTGGTATCAATGACCAAACAAATGTTATTGATGAAACCACTGTCTTCGACAATTTTCAACAACTGATCTCTTTCTTCCACAGAGTAGGAGCATGTCATCTCATCTAATAAATGTCCTCTTAGTGTTTGTGGAGTATCAGATACCATGCTAGATAGCTAGGACAAAACTGGAAATCACACCTAGAAACTCACAGACCATGGGGGAAATAGACATATCAATCTTATACAGCAATGCAATGCTTGCTGCTGTGTAATTCTCTGTAGATTAAAATGTGAGAGATCAGTAGGCAGGAAGTGTTTATTACTGCCTGGTGAGAGACTGGACCACTCAAAGGAGAAACCATGTGAGCTTAAATTTTTTATGTTTGAGAGAAGCCATTTAAAGAAAGAAGGCAGTAAGAACCTTTAAAGATTAAAAAGAGTCCACTCAGAGAAAAAGTAAGATCACAAGCTGCCATCTTAATGTGCTGTCAGAAGTAGAAGGAATTTGACAGAATTAATAATATTGTGGTGAGCTAAAGACTCACAAGATTTAAAGCCAGGAGCTGAAATTGGAGGCATATTTTGAGAAGTTTTCTATCCATATACAGTCCTTTCAAATAAAATCAAAGAAGATGTAAAATCTGGTATGAATAGAAGAGAAATAACATGTGAATTCATGTGGGCCTACTGAGTTCAAACTTACATAGCATAATACTATTAAAGAATACTTTAGTTGTGAGTAAAGGGATCCCCACTGCCCTAATAACTGACATTCCTTATATAACGCTACATTGGAGGTCCCACATCCAACCTCAGGCCCACTGTGTGTTCACAGTTACAATTTACTGCAGCAAACGGACAGAAGATTCAGAACAAGAAAGAAAAAAGACTTATAGGACCAAGTTAAGAATAATTTAGTGTAGACTTCCAGGTGATTCCTTCTAGGACACTTGCATAGGGTGCTCTTCATTCTTTGGCAATGATATATAAGATATGTAACAGCACATACAAAATATGTCAACCAGGGAAATACACTCACCTATGCCTCGGTATCTAGGTCTTTTATTGAGCTTCAATAAAATAAACCAAATAAAATAAATTCAAATAAACATGCTGCAGCTGAGTAACTGCCTATATCTTTTCTCAAGGGAGCATCCCTTCAGACCAATAAATGACAATGAATCATGTTAATGCAATATATTATCTGGTACAACTAGAACCACATGTCCCCTATATGCTACATATCCAAAAATAAAAAGAGGAAACACTCATACCCTTGAGCAAGCAGAACAACCTAAAGATGTGGTAGTTAGCGTTAGGAGTCAGACAAGAGCTAATTCTATAACTAAGCTTTAGGGGAAGGAGTGGGGGCATAGTGTCAGCAATGTAGACCTCCTGGGTGAAGTCTTCCTGCCAAGACAATGTTATCTGCTATCTAGCATGGCTCCCTCTTTGATTGCAAGTTCATTGAGGGAAGGACTGAAGTCCATTCATTTAAGGTACCTTCTGTACTCCTTCACACAAAGCCCTCTCCATAGCTGATGTCAAACTGGACAGGAAAAGCTAATAGACACATGGAATAGTACCATACCAATGGAGAATGGGTCCTGCCACATGAGTTAGTCTAATCTAGAAACTCTTTCAAAGACATGCCCAGATTTTGGCATCTGTGGAGATTCTAAACCCATCAAGTTCATCAAGATTAACCACGACAGCAGCTGATAATATTTGATCATGAATTCTAGTAATACAACTTTGTTTTGAGGTTCTTGGCTAGTTGATGTAAAATGCCATTCATGTTATCTAATAAAATTATTTTGTTTTTCAGGTAAATGTATTGTCTATAGATACTGGATCTTTATTTAAATCACATGAGAATGTTTGACCGAAAATATTAGAAAATACAGCATAGAGGATGGTGTAGTGATATTGGAATGGCTTTAAGTGTTATTCATTTGCATTATCATCAGGATTCAGAGGCCAGTTAAAGGCAGTTAGACTTGAATGAAATGAATGGAGTGGAAAGAATCACTTAAGTCTAACCTAGTTCTTCACAAATAAACCAAATGTCAGTACAACCACCTAAGTACTGTCTCGTTTATATCATTAAAAAACACCCCACTCCTTAAAGTCTATACCTGTCTCATTCTGTTCAGCTTTCACTGGTCCTTAATAGGAAAGGAAGGGTGCTTGTTGTTGTTCAAGGATGTCCTTGATCCTTCATTGAAAGTTAACTTTTTTTTTTTTTGCATTTGAAAGATTCCCACTCCTTTGGTGAATTCCACCCAATTTATTATTACATAATTTGCTCTGCTTCTGACTCAAAATGTGGCATGGACTGTCAATGCTAAATGAACCATGGTGCTTTTAGCACACACATCCCAAAGGCAAAGACTGAGGATGGCTGATGTTGTCCTTGAGCCTAACGTCTGGTGCAAATTCTGTACATGTATGACATAGCTCTCTCTTGCCAAGTGAAAAATGGCAGTATGTGGCCCTGAAAAACTGGCAATGAAACTCCCTTCTCACAGGAGAAAACAAAATGTATCACCATTTGTTGATAGAGAGGGAGGGTAAGTACAACCAGGCTGTTCTTTAGTTTCAACTGTTCCCAGCCCTTCCCTGGGCCCATGCATGACATTTATGAAGGGTAACCTTGACATCTATATCAAATAACAGACCAATTATTGTTGACCTGGCCATTTTTTTTAGTAATAAAGGAAGCAGATCACATGCTGACCTTTTGTGAAACCCACAGAAATGTCGAAAAAAAAAGAAAAAGAAAGAGAAAGAAAGAAAGAAAGAAAGAAAGAAAG